>LR738714.1:853482934-853544893 GCA_902687465.1 Secale cereale | reverse complement strand
CTTTATTACTCACCCCGTCCCCTCCCCGTCTCTCTCTACATTATATATTCTAGAACTTCTGACACTAGTCCAAAATTCCCAATAAGTGAAGGTTCTGAAACACCTATTAGTGATGGGAATTGCGTCAATAGTATATAATTAGTGGATAAGTAACAAACCACTTAGTGGAACATGCCCACTAGTGGTGAATAATCAAAAAATTAGGCCATGGATGGACCCAATCCCACACCTGCCAATAATGTGTAGTCGCTCCTACTTGAATCCCACACCTCCTCAATGTTTTGCAATGTGTGATGTTCAGAGAAGTTGTAGACTCGGGAATCCCAATAGAGAAAACAATGATGGTGATTTTCTTGAAGATAGGAGCCGAGGAGCTGGACGGAGAGACCCGTCCACCATGCTGCACCATCGAACTTTGAGCACATACCCATTTGGCACAAGGACCGGGGAAAAAGTGAACAACATCGTCATATGGGTGGCAAAGGGAGGTTGACATGTGTGTTTCTCCTACTGGACCAACTTAAAGGAACTCTTGAAGGCAACACCCATGCTGTATTTCTTAGGGATGACAACATTGAGGAGGTAAGTGGCAACAAAAGGTTTCTTCCTCGAAGGGGTCATTTTTTGGGAAGAGGGGAGGGTATGACGTTATGACTGATTAAAAAGGGTGTACATATAGTGAAGGTGAAGTGCGCTAGTAGCTAGTGAAGGAACTAATGCTACCATGAATGAAAATTATGATGTGATCTCAATGACGGCTAATGGTTTAGTCATTGTCGGACTACGACTTGGCCATGTAATTAGTGGTGTTTATATGATAACATCTCACCTATTTAACCTCACTAGTTTCCACCTTCAGTAGTAACAATGCATTATTGATGGACCACATACTGGGCTCGTCACTACTACCTTGTTTATTAAATATGGCTTTCTAGCTTTAGTCAGATGCACGGCAATCCTGTTTGCCATTAATGTCATGTAGCACCACTGAAGGGTTTTGTTTCCCCTCCCCAGGTTTGATCAATAACTAGAGGGTAATTCTAGCGTAAGGCACATTCGTTTCTTTGAGATACAAATAGTTTTTTCCTATGCATGGAGAGATATCAATTGCACCTCACAGGTGTTCATTTTAGGTGGGATCAATAGTGAAAGAATGGGGAGCCTAGTCGCAGGGAAAAGGGCTACTGCAACGGTCCAGGCCTCCAAGATGAAGAACAACAACTTTGATCTAAATGAGTTGCCGCCTAAGAATGATTAGCTCATGCTGGAGCAGACACCTAGTAGGAGCAGACACTCATGGCATAACATGATCTTTCCCAATGGTTGGAGGCAGCTCAACTCTACCTTTGTGAGCAAAAATAACTCCTGGCAAAAGGTTTAGCCCCATCCAAAATTATGCAAATAATATCCCTATCCCAAGGATGATGGGAAGGCTCGCGAGGAAGTTTATAATGTCTCACTTCTTGTTTTTTTGTGCGATTGACTTACACTATTGGTAAACTTGAGGGAGAGAGTTGGTATATTGCCTCATGGTCACTCTGACCACTCGAAATGACTTTTCAAATAATTTCCCATGGCGGTTTTGATATATGGATTGTTTGAATAAGAATTTATTTATTCGCAAAGCTTTGTGAAACATCAACGATGGAGCTAGGTCTTGGGTCATGTGAAAAGATAATAGGTCAATAAGTCTGTTGGCTCATGAGATAATATATCTTCTCTCTTGTTTGTCATGTCTGTTGGCACAATGGATAGTGTGAGAGAAGATTGGCATGCATGTTTTGGGTTGAAACAAGCTACATAATTGGACCTGGATGACTGACAAAAAGGGAGAAAAACACGGGTAGGAGGAGGCACAAATGATATGCAAGTTATTTGTTGGATTGATGTAAATTCTGGCTATATAAGCACACAGGATGTCAAATGAACCGCATCCTTATATATCAAGGTTGACTTCCTGTGTGAACTCTATTGCGACTAAGTTATCATATACGTATTTACATAATATCTGAGATCTTACCAAACACAAAACATCAAACACAATACACTATTTACCTCTCTTCAATGCATATTGTGGTGGGAGGATAGTCATAACCATATGAGGATATTTTTCCATAACAGAGTCTATAATGTCTAGTGAGGCAAGTTGTTAATCGCGAGGATCATAGGTGAACATGAAAACATCCAACACGGTATTGTACTTGCATCTAGTTGTCTAGGGTGACAATATGGAAATAGAGGAGGCTCATAGGGAAACGCAAAACAACCAACATGTTGTTGTACTAACTTCCTATTGGTACCAAGAGACCGATAGTAGTGAAAAGTCAAATACAACTTATGGATAAAATTCCCCATATAATCAGAAAATGGAGGGCATAACAAGAGAAGTCATTCAAATTAAGCATATCATATAGTCTTTTGGGCATAACAGAGGTACTAGCACCAACATCACATAATGCATAACAAGAGAAGTCATTCAAATTAATTTTTATCATAGGATCCCAACCATCTTCTAGCTTTCTAGGTATGGAGGCTTCTACTCTAAGTTTCTCCTCCCTAGCTTTGATGAGAGCATTAGTGATATGCTCTGTGAAGGCAAGGTTAAGCGTGCTAGTGCGGGAATCTCTAGACATCTTGTGAAGGAAATCAATAACTTCGGTAAGAGTGCAATTATCAAAATCAAGGTCACGAGCATCAAGTAAAGTGGTAGTGGTGTCCTTAAGGTTCACTTGTTTGGTAGCTTCTATAGTCATAGCATCACCATTAATAGGTCCATTGGGACCAGGAGTACATTGGGTGCTAAGAGTGTGAACATCCTCAATAACTTGGATAGTAGCAACACTGTGGTGGGTAGGAAGGCTCTTAATTCTTTCCTCTTCCTCCCTTTCTCTAGCCCATCTTTCTTTAAGCTTAGCCATCATCCTAATGTTTTCATTAATTTGTACTTGAGTAGCATTAATAGGGATGACTTCCCTCTCCTTGAGAGAAGAAGTTTCAATTTTTAGCAATTTTACCTCATTGGCTAAGTGGTCTACCTTAAAAGATAGATCATCTAGTTTATGTAGTTTCTCTTCTACACTCTTATTAAATGCTTTTTGGGTAGTGATGAAATCTCTAAGCATAGTCTCTAGTTCAGTATTGGAGTTCTTGGTACTAGGATAAGAATTGTTGTTCCCATAAGAGTTAGAGGGGAACGGTCTAGAATTGTTACCAAAGTTACTCCTATAAGCATTGTTGTTAAAATTGTTTCTAGAGATAAAGTTCACATCTACTTGTTCTTGAGCAATCAAAGAATTTAAAGGAACATCACGAGGATCAACAGTAGATTGAATCGAAAGTAGAGACATGATCAAGTCAACTTTTTCATTGAGGGAGGAAATCTCCTCGACAGAGTTTACCTTCCTACCTGTTGGAGCGCGTTCGGTGTGCCATTGGGAATAGTTGGTCCCGCGGCAGCACCAAGTGTAGTTGACATAAAAGTTCCTCCCGCGGCCGAATCTAACAAGTTCCGCGAGGTAAAGTTCAAGCCTGCATAAAAAGTTTGGATAACCATCCAAGTAGTCAAACCGTGAGTAGGGCAGTTCTTGATAAGAGACTTCATACGTTCCCAAGCTTGGGCAACGTGTTCATTATCCAATTGTTTAAAATTCATTATGTTACTTCTAAGCTGGATAATTTTAGCAGGTGGATAGTATTTTCCGATAAAAGCATCTTTGCACTTGTCCCATGAATCTATGCTATTTCTAGGCAAAGACTGAAACCAAATTTTAGCTCCTCCTCTCAAGGAGAAAGGAAAAAGCTTAAGCTTAACAATATTACCATCTATTTCTTGGTACTTTTGCATATCACAAAGTTCAACAAAGTTGTTCAAGTGTAAAGCAGCATCATCTCCAGCACCGGAGAATTGTTCTCTCATGACTAAGTTAAGTAAAGCAGGTTTAATTTCATATGAAGGTGCTGAAGTGGCAGGTGTAGTGATAGGTGTGCTGATAAAGTCATCGTTGTTGTGACTAGTGAAGTCACACAACTTGGTGTTCTCGGTGGAACCCATAGTAGCAAGCAAGCAAGATAACTATTTTTGTGATTTTCGATAAAAGGAACTAAAGCAAAAATGAAAGGTAAACTAACAAGACTAAAAAGCAAAGGTAAAAGATAGCATGCAACTCCCCTATCCTGAAGAGTGGAGTCCCCGGCAAGGTGGCAAAAAATACTCCTTGATGGGCCTCGAACCCCTCGTTGGTTACCCCAAGTGGAAGGTGTAAGATGCAGTAAGTAGAAGTGTTTTCCCCTAGCAGAGATGCCAAGGATCGATTCCCCAGAGACTCCTAGGTTCAACAAGTAGGTGTCAATTGCTACGGCACCAGATTAGTAGCAACCAACGTGGACCTGCACACAGATACAAATAACTTTGCTCCCAACGAGTACAGAGAGGTTGTCAATCTCTCCGGCCTTGTAGTTCACAAAGGATTAAAAGCAATGATAGTAGTGATAGATAGTTTTTTGCAATAGTAAATAATAACGGAAAGTAAATAGTGGATGTGATCAATGATGGTAATATGGACCGGAGTCTCATGATGTTCACTAGTGATGCCTCTCTCCCAAAAGACGATAAAACAGCTATGTGAGGTAACAAATTACAGCTGGGCAATTGACAGGTTCACGAACGCAAACCAATGCTGACTACATTGCAAGAAAGGTTGAGGTTCAAAGCATGGGAGGTACGCCAAAGTAAGTAGACCGAAATCCATCAATATCTACTACTAATCATCCACCTTGAGATATCTATCCAGAACATCTCGCTGGTATTAAGTTGCGAGTCCCACCCATAGTGTAAACTCAATGCAACAGACAACTGCATTAAAAGAACTTTGCGTAAAGTAAACAATCCTTGCACCCGCGGGCACAAGCACCGTTGTTTTCCCCTTTGTGGCAACAGCACATCCCCTAGACTCATGTTTCTGTCACTCAAGCTAGTCATCGAGGGGCATGAACCCACAATCAAGCATAACGTTACCTCTTGGAGTCACTACCTACTACTCGGCCAAAGCAATAAGTAACAACGGAGAACATGCAAGAATTACTTATGAACTAAAATATAAAAGAGGTGAATCAAATATATTACTCAAGATCAATCTGAACATAATCTCATAATCCATCGGATCCCAGCAAACACAACATAGCAACAGCATAAGGATTACATAGGTGCCTCGATCATGTAGGGCAGCTCACGAGGACTAATTAGTGAAGCACAAGAACGGGAGGAGAACATCACATAGCTACTGGTCATGGACTCATGGTCCAAGGGAGACTACTCACGAGTCATCCGGGAGGCGTCCATGGTGGTGGAGAAGCTCCCGGTGGTGATCCTCCCCTCCGGCAGGGTGCCGGGAAGAGTTCTCCTGGTGCTCCCGATCTTGGAAGCGGCGGCGGCGGCGGAACAGAGATGGGATCGCGAAAAGAGTCCCTGTTCTGAGGGTTTCGGAGGTCCCTCTAAATATATGCCAAAGGGGGGCACCAGACGGGCTTCGGGGGGCCTAGGCGCCCCCCCGGCGCGGCCCAGGGGGGGGGGGCGCCCACAGGGCGCCTGGAGCCCCTGTGGCCCCCCCAGGCTGCCCTTCGGACGCAGTGTTGTTTCCGGATCGCTGATTTTTTATATAATTTTTCTGGATTTTTATGGGCAGTTCTTGAAACGTGAAAACCTGAAATACAAAAACAGCCGAAAACAGAAACTGGCACTGGGGTGCACTGGATTAGTAAGTTAGTCCAAATATGATCAAAAGTGTATGGACGTGTATGAATATCATAGCAATATCACCCAAAAGTGGCATGGAGCAAGCAAAAGTTATAGATACGTTTTGGACGTATCAACGTGTCATTGCAATTCCACCACTAGGATATCACCAAGTCCTACGTATTACATGACAACATATGCCACCATATGGTGACTTGATAAATTAAATGCATTTCACCAAGCTTTTGTGTTCCAATTATAGTGAAGATAGTGACTCAAAAGTCAGCCTCCCTAACAGGAAGCAAAATCACTCTGACATTGACAACCTACTTTTTAATGGACTCAAGCAACCATGTTGGATTGTGTACTATTTATTTCCACATATACAATTCAAAATAAAGAAATCAGTTCAGAATAGGAATCTTGGAGACACCCATGTCAATAATGTGAAATTATGGGAAATCTTGTTATGCGCATCAAAATAATCCAAAACTCCTGGCTTAAGAGATGCGTGTACAATCTTTCAATGGGTATGCCCCTACTAAATTCGTGATGTTAACCAGTTCCCAGAAGTGTAAGTTGATAAAGAAGCTTGGGCAACATATTTCCAGACACATGTCATGTCTAGGATCGTCTGAAGCCTAGGCAAGCTTAGTCATGTGATCAATGCAGGCTATAGTACATTGGACCGGTTCTTAACTCAAGTCCTCCTTCCTTGATACCATATTGAATGGCAAGTACATAATCAATTTACTTAAGTGGGTGAACAATGTTGGCTTGTATATTTCAACACCCACCTCGCTTGCATCTTTTACGGGCATATAATGCATCATGATGGAAACAATTTTTTTTCTAAAGACTAAATTCCAATGGAAATATTTAATTAATTTATTAGCAATCTCGTATGGCAAGGATATATGGCCGATGAAAAGGAGGGCTCAAATGTTGTTGGCACACACAAGTCAAGTCGTCTTTTTCCTCCCATGTTGATCCTTCGTGGTTCGACATTGGGCATTACACAAAGAACAAGTTATCTTTACACACGACTATAGCTAGGGACCAGACCATGGATGTTTCACTGTGAATGTCCATATGGTGCAATGAGTGATAGCGGGGTATATTAGAACATATAGTATACATAGTGCAAGTAATTAAGTGGGCTATTTTGCCTACTGTAATAAAATAGTATTTTTAAGAGAAAATTATTTAAGAGCTTGTGATCTTTGTATGTAAAAGCATTATTTGCTTTTGCTTGGTGTTCACACAGTTTGATTATGGCAAAAATGGAAAATCATGGGACAATAATTGATGATATTATTTGTGGGAAGGCGAGATGTTTTCACTTTTCAGATCACACAAAGTATTGTTTTCTTATATGGGTGACATACAGTGTTCCAAATCTGCATTTGTGATTCGTTGTCTATTTAAATTTTGTTTCTTCAATAGATTATGTTGGTTTGTTGCTGTATTTATCTCAGCACTAAAGTATACCGATGTTAGCTAAGTCCAATCAAAGGACGATGTTTCTATCATGTCATACAGATTAGTAAGCTATTGTACTAACCAAAGTCAAGTTACGGACGCCCAGACTACGTGAAATACACATCATGCAGTACACATGTTCGTCTTAAGAGTTATGTTATACTTGACTCCTAGATAACAAATGTTATCAATTATTACTATCTTTTGCAGCTTGTTGCTGCATGTTCATCGTAGAATTATCTTATTTAGTCTCCTAAGATTCATGCAACTTGATTTTCATACAATGGTAGTATGAGTGTTTACTAGGACTGGGTGCCACTCTGTAGAAGGTGGGGATACAGATGGAGAAGTAGTCATGTTTTTTTTCAAAAAATGTGTTCATATCTATAACAGGTTTATTAATTTTCAGTGTATAGTGTTGTGAAACCTAGAGTGTGTATCTCATTTGACATTGAACTATGTTTGCAAGGAAAATCATTCATTTGACATCGAACTATGCATGCAGGGCAAACACTCCGTGCATCGGTTCCACCGCGCCGCGAACCTTGGGAGCTTGAACCTGGATGGGTGTGAACTATGATTGATGTCATGGTGAGGGGTCAGTCATGGATAGAGAATAAAGGGGACTTTGCGAAACTATTATTAATAATATGGATGAAACACTGCCATGGAGAGAAATAATTAAGAGATTTCGAGAGACATTTATAAATGGCATGCTTGGAATAGCAGTACAACATATGATCCTAACATTTTATTTTCATTGTTGTTCCCATTAAACTTCTTGTGGTGGCTCCATTATTCACAACCTCACACATGAAAATGTTGTTTCGTTTGGGTAAATGTTGCCTGTTGTTGCTCCTGTAGTTTTGTGGTTTGCATCTGCTTGAAACTTGTGAGTTCGATTTTGCGAAGTTGCAATGCAAATTTAGGGAAGAAAATAAACGATGCTTTCTAAGAGCATTGGATATTGGATGCGATTCAGATAGCATGCATGCAAATGCAACATGCAAGATGTAGTTGTTACATGCCCAGGTTTATGAAGAGCATCTACAACCGGACACCTTATATCCGCCCCAAACACCAGCGCGAGCTGCCCGGTCTGTACTAAGAGGCAATATTGCCACCCAACTTGACCTGCCAAACCTGGCCTAAACGTCTAGACTAACCGGCACTCCCCATATCCGGCCCATATCTCGGACGGATATGCGGAAGCCTAGAGGCGTCCGGACACAACCGCCAGGTAGGATCCGGCCGACTGCGGCCCACCCAACCGCACATAAATTGGTCTCTATACGCACTCCAAGCAAAACCCTAGCCGCATTCGACTCAACTCTACTCCTCTCAAGGCCACTCCCCTCCACCCACAAGCCCAATTCATCAATCTCTCAACATCCCAGGCGTGGCGGGCAGTGGATCCTAGTCCAACACCTCTCGATCCATTGAACCAGAGATCGTCCCACGTGGCCCCAAGGAGGAGATGGTCGGTTGCCTTGCGCTTCTCCACTACCCGAGGAGTCTGCCCACCAGCGCCCGAAATCCATCCGGTGGAAATCCATTGCATCTGCCCAAATGGCAGATAGATCCGGCCCCAGGGTAGTTGCCGCTACCTCGCCAGAGACAGTGCGGTCCGTCTGGCGTCTGAACATCGTGGCGGATGCCCAACCACTTTGTTGGCACACCGAGACAGAGGTGCACAACCGCTTAACGTCTGACACAAATATGGTGTGTCATGCCCATCGTGTGGGGCAGGGGGCGCAGGAGGCCGCGACAGCCCTCATGCCAGTTGACAAGGATGCGGACTTGCGCTCTCGGTGCCTCGTATCATCCCCGGCAGCCCTTGGCACCCAAATCGTTTCGTGTTAGACGTGCCAATCATCGACCTCACATCCACTGACGACATGCAGGGCACGGCCTCCGACGAGGAAGAGTAGGCCATGTGAGACGGCGCCGACACGAGTTCCATTAGCCGGGTCGTGTCCCATGTCCTACTCTACCTCACCGGTGACCGACCCTCCAGTTCGACAGGCTCAGATAGCCATCGGACATGGACATGGCCGGAATAACAAGGATAGTCACTAGCACAAATTTAGACTACAAAAATCGACCCGAGGTGAGTACGCCACGAGTTAATAATTGAAGAGGTCGGGCCCCTCTGTCGCCGGTGGTCATGCAGTTGGCGACGCAGTCGTCCATGTCCACCAGATTGACGCTGCCGCCACTACAAGTCTAGGCGTCTGTGTAGTGGCGGATGTCATTATAGTGTATTTTCTTTGTATTATGACGATTGCATACTGTGTTGCGTATTGTGGTGTATTTTCTTTGTATTGTGATGATTGTATATCGTACAATGTATTGTGGCATAATTTTTGTGGTCTATTTCTTAAAGGAAAACTATAAATAGCTACCAGTGGTGGGCAGAATAAATTCATACCCGCCAGTACAAAACGATTTCGAGTAATGGGCACATATTTTTGCCTGCCATTGATAGTAATGCCCGCCACAGCTACAAGATCGACGTCGGTGGCGGGCTGTTTGTAACGCCCGCCACTATTATAGTACTATCTTTGGTAGGTGGAGTGCCTGCCACTGATGCCATGTTACCGGTGGTGGGCGCCTCACATATCATTGCTGGGCTTTTGACGCTCGTCACTACTCAGCATTCCTACGATAGTGTGCTTTAAGACATTCATTTATAATCGGAAGTGACGCTACAGTTGCATATCAAGTAGGAGACATTTAGCTGCCCTAATGACAAAACACTTTCGTTCCTGTCGGGGTGGGTGCACGGCAGATGCCAAGGGATAGCTAGAGATAGGAGGCGGCTCGAGGGCACTGGTGGACTCCAGAAGCGGGGTTGGCATGAGTGAGCGTGGGACGCAAGACATACCCAGGTTCAGGGCTGTCCGGGGAGATAATACCCTTAATCCTGCCGAGATGATTGTTGTTTTACCAGTACAGAGTTGCTCCTAGAGCTGTGTGGTGGGAGGAGGAAGACATGCCCGTGCTTAGGCTACTTCTCCTGAGGTGTGTCTATCCTATTCTCTAGTTCTCGTGGCCCCCGTGCATGACGGCTCTGGGGGGTTTTATATAGGCCAACCCACCAGGGATACAATGGTAATGTTACACGACTGCGGGGCCGGACTGTCATTGTCTGAGGAGCCGGCGCTGGGGCCCGCCGGGTACAGGGCTCGCCGGGTTCCCCAGGCACGGGCCCCGCCGGGTATGGGGGGCACTGTGTGCCGTCTTGTCGGTCGCCAAGGATTGGCCGAGCTGGGTCGGGTACGACATGCTCCGTCACGTCACCGTCTGCCGTCGTCATGGGCTGTGATGATTGCACTATTGCCACGCCCCGGCTGACTAGGGGGATGGGCAAGGCACGGTTGCCTAGGTCATCGGTAGGTGCATCTCGTCCCATCGTACGATTGGGATGGGACGGGAGATGACCCGTGGCCGGATTGGGGGACATGCCACGGGCCGGTCTGGCTTGTTGAGGAAGTCTTGGTGTGCCGGGTCCGGATCCCTCGAGCGGGCCGTTGGGGCCAGACCGCGGGAGCCGGCCGGACTGAAGAGTCTTGCCTGATCATGGAGCCTGTCCGGGTCGAGCGACCCGGCAAAGTCAGAGGCGAATTGTGGGGCGAGGCTGGCCCCTTTATTTTTGAAAAGGATCCGGCTTCTGTTGCCTGCATGGGGTTCATCCCCCGACAGTAGTCCCCGAAGCTGTGAAGGTCTGCCGTCTTTGGGTGGTTGGGCCTTCAAAGTTTTCTTCCCTTGAAGGCGGGCTCGGGGCCGAGCTCGGGAACACCAGCTGTGTGCCGGCTTTTGGAAGCCGGATCGCGGCGTTTCGGCGACCTCGGGAATCAAGGAGTCCGCCGACTCTTGGATGATCTTCCGGGTTCCGTGCGGGCGCCACGTGGTGCCCGGAAGCCGGGGAGACCTGACAGGCCACGCGCGTGACGGGCCGGGCCAACGGGCTAGGGCCCGCAGCTGCGCAACTTTTGGCCGTGTGTGCGGATTTATTGTGGCGTCCGCGAACAGGTTGCCCTTCCAGGGGCAGTTATTGCGCACGTACGCACACGCGTATTTATTGCGGGAAGTGGGAGAGGTGGGAGCAGTCGATCCCACTCCCCCACGCTCGAACCGCGGGTTATAAATTGGGTCGAGGGGCCGGCGGAGATCGTTCTCGCCCGCGCCCTCTGATACGTCCAAAACGTATCTATAATTTTTGCTTGCTCCATGCTTCTTTTGTGTGATATTGCTATGATATTGATGCACTTCCATACACTTTTGATCATATTTGGACTAACCTATTAACTCAGTGCACCACAGTGCCAATTCCTGTTTTATGCTGTTTTTCTATTTCAGGTTTCCCCCATATTAAAAGTGCTCCAAAAATTTCAGGAAAAATATAGGAAAAATCAGCGTACAGGAAGCTTCGCGAAGAACCAAAGATGGGCCAGAGGGGAGCCAGGGGAGGCCCAGGCGGCCACCTGGCGCGGCCCCACCCCTGGCCGCGCCAGGGGGGTGCCTGGGCCCCATGCTCCGCCTCTGGCTGCCCCCCTTCGCATATATATCCCTCTCGTCCCGAAACCCTCGAGGACAGAACCCTTTTCCGCGATCTCGCCTCTGTTCCCCCGCCGCAGCGCTTCTAAGATCGGGAGCATCAGGAGAACTCTTCCCGGCACCCTGCCGGAGGGGAGAACCACCACCAGGAGCTTCTCCACCACCATGGACGCTTCCCGGATGAGTCGTGAGTAGTCCACCTTGGACCATGGGTCCATGATCAGTAGCTATGTGATGTTCTCCTCCCCTCTTTGCTCTTTATGGTTTAGACCTCGTGAGCTGCCCTACATGATCGAGGCACATATGTAATCTTTCTGCTGTTGCTTTGCTGAGTTTGCTGGGATCTGATGGATTATGAGACTATGTCAAGATTGTGTTTGAGTAATATATTTGATTCACCTCTTTTATATCTTTGTTCTTGAGTAATTCTTGCATGTTCTCCGTTGCTGTTTATTGCTTTGGCCAAGTAGTAGGTAGTAACTCCAAGAGGGAGCGTTATGCTTGATTGTGGGTTCATGCCCCCTGATGACTAGCTTGAGTGACAGAAACATGAGTCTAGGGGATGTGCTGTTGCCACAAGGGAGAAAACAACGGTGCTTGTACTTGCGGGTGCAAGGATTGTTTACTTTACGCAAAGTTCTTTTAATGCAGTTGTCTCTTGCTTTGAGTTTACACTTTGGGTGGGATTCGCAACTTAATACCAGCGAGATGTTCTGGATAGATATCTCAAGGTGGATGATTAGTAGTAGATGCAGATGGATTTCGGTCTACTTGCCTTGGCGTATCGCCCATGCTTTTGAGCCTCTACCTTTCTTTGCAGCATAGTTAGCATTGGTTTGCGCACATAATCCTGTCAATTGCCCAACTGTAATTTGTTTACCTCACTTTCCTGTTTTATCGTCTTTTAGGAGAGAGACATCACTAGTGAACATCATGGGACCCCGGTCCATATTACCACCACTGATCACACCTTCTATTTACTTCGTGTTTTTATTTCCTAGTTGCAGTCATAGCTATCATTATTATCTCTTGTGTTTGATCCTTTGTAAACAACAAGGCCGGAGGGATTGACAACCTCTCTGTACTCGTTGGGAGCAATGTTATCTGTATCTGTGTGCAGGTCCCGTCAACCGCTAAGTTTCTGGCGCCGTTGACACCTACTTGTCAACCCTCGGAGTCTCACGGGATTCGATCCTTGGTATCTTTGCCAAGGGAAATTTGCCGCTACGCTACATCTCAACCTTCCACTTGGGGTAACCAACGAGGGGCGAGAAGCCATCAAGCAAGTTTCTGGCGCCGTTTCTGGGAACTCCACTCTTCAAGATAGTGGAGTTGCACACTATCTTTTATCTTTGCTTTTTAGTCTTGTTAGTTTACCTTTCAGTTTTTGCTTTAGTGCCCCTTACCAAAAATCACAAAAATAGTTATCTTGCTTGCTGCTGCTATGGGTTCCACCAAAAACACTAAGTGGGAGGAGTACACCCCTTCTTCCATCACGCCAATCACCACTGTCGGGATCTACAAAAGTAATAAACCTTGTGATTATGTTAGTTTTAATGGAGAGTTATGCCCATGGCATGGTCCTCCAGGAAAAAAGTATGAGCCTCTGTTTAAAGTTGCTCCCACACTTCCCCAAACTTGGGAAGACGTCCAAACTCTTATAATAGAGAGCAATTCAAACAAAGAAGATGACACAACAATTCTGCTCAATAATGATAAAATTGATTTTGATAATTGTGGTCTCTCAGAAGTTGTCACCTTTTTACAAAGAATGGCTAAAGACCCCCACACTAGCACACTTAACCTTGCCTTCACAGAGCATATCACTAATGCTCTCATCAAAGCTAGGCAGGAGAAGCTTAGGGTAGCAGCCTCCATACCTAGAAAGCTAGAAGATAGTTGGGATCCTATGATTAAAATTAAGTTGAATAACTTCTCTTGCTATGCTTTATGTGATGTTGGAGCTAGTACCTCTGTTATGCCCAAAAGAATGTATGATATGTTTGAATTGAAACCATTTGATCCTTGTTCTTTTGGTGTTCGTCTTGTTGATTCTTCCGTAAAGAAACCTTTGGGGAAGATCAACGATGTTCTTATCATTGTCAATGACAATTATGTTCCCGTTGATTTTACTATTATGGATATTGAATGTGAACCTTCTTGTCCAATTATTTTGGGACGTCCTTTTCTTCGCACCGTTGGCGCTATCATTGACATGAAAGAGGGGAATATAAAATTCCAATTCCCTCTCAAGAAAGGGATGGAACACTTCCCTAGAAATAAGATTAAGTTGCCTTTTGAGTGCGTTACACGGGCTAGCTATTCTCTTACTCTTGATACAACTTGATCTTTTTGCATCATGCCTAGCTTAAAGGCATAAAAGAAAGCGCTTTTGGGAGGCAGCCCACAACGAATTAGGTCTTATTTTGCTTTTGTTGTGTCTTGATGTTTGTTACTACAGTAGCATCATCATTGTATCTTTTATTTTCAGCTTTGTGCCAAGTTTAGCCTCCGATTGCAAGAAAGTTCAAAAGTTGTGACGTGCTGTCCAGAAAACAGATTCTGTCCTTGGACAGAAAAATTCCAATAAAATCACCAGATCATATTTTTGATCTGAAGTGTTTTGACAACGTGCTCTATACAATTGGCTTTCGAGCGTCTGTTCTGAGTTTTTTGATTTGAGTTGCAGAAGTGCCCCGAAAAAATTATTTACTACCTGCTGGTCTGTTTTTCACAGATTATGTCCTGTTTTGCCTTTCCTTCGTTTTGCAAACCTTGAGCTTGCTTTTTCTTTGCAAAAACCTTTTGGCAATCTTGAGAAACAGTAGCTCTTCAAGATTATCTTTATTTCCAGTAGGGAAAAATTATTTTATTGTGGGTACTAACCTCGCTAATCAGATAATGATGACTAATGTATGAAGGGAGTTTTCAAGTGTGCGAGGGAAGATGATAAAAGAAGATTCAGAAGACTCAAGCGTCTAAGCTTGGGGATGCCCCCATGCATCCCCTTCTCCATCAACAATTATCAGTTCGTCTTTCGTTCCACTATATTTTTATCACTTCATGCGTTATGTGCTATGCTTGGAGCGTCTTGCTCTTAGTTTCCTTTATTTAGTTTTCTTTAGCTTTGCTTGCTGTTCATAACAAGTTAGAACCCAACTTTCTTTGTGTGGGAGAGAAACACGCTCCACTTCAACCTAGAACACAACATAGGATTTTCATGCTTATCTTTGCTGTGTGTGTTCTTTGTCTTTCCATAGCTGCTGTCATGTTTAGCTCTTAGTTTTCATGCTTTTCTTTTTAAAGAGCTTTTGTTTAGTTGGTTGCTGAACTCTCTTGATTTTTCATGTTTATCTTGTTAAGAGAGTTTGCCTGTTGCACTGAGTTGTGTGTCTTAACTTAAAGTAGGTAATTGAGGTTGCTATTTAATTATAGTTGTAACTTGCAATAGTTTTGTGGTATTGCCATGAGTAATGTCTGAACTTTTGGTGTCAAGAGCTTTAGCCTATTAGTGGTAGATGTCGTATTTTGGGCAATCCGTGTTTATTTTCGAAAACCTACAAAATAGTTGAGAACTTTTGCTACTAGATGGATCACTAATCTTTGGAGGGATCGAATATTAGAGTACACTCACGTACCATGAGTCGAGGATGCGCAAGGATAACCAAACCCCCATACACTCCTCCTCGGGGTACTTGTCTCTTTGTGAACCTCCTAATTAGATTGAGAGTTACCGATAATAAGTGCATGAGTTCTTCGGACTAATGTGAGTATTCGAAAGTTGACACTTCCACCTAGCCATATTTTTCTAGCCTCTTCGGTACCGTGCATTGCCCTTTCTCACCTCGAGAGTTGGCGCATACTTCGCCGGTGCATCCAAATCCTTGGCACGATACGCTCTGTCATCATAAGCCTCATTATATCCTTCCTCAAAACAACCACCATACCTACCTATCAAGGCATTTCCATAGCCTTTCCGAGATACATTGCCATGCAACATCCATCTTCTCATGACTTGATCTTCATGTCATACGTGCTTTTTGCTTGATCGATGAGCCGCATGCTAGTTGGGCCTTGCCCTAATCATTGCTACATGACGCGCTAGTATCATTGCATATCCTGCTACACCGGCAGAGGCATACATTTGCATACATCATGATAGTTTCATTTTCTTTATGTTGAGTACTTTTGTAAAGTGTGAAAGATCTTCTATACTTCTTGTAATATATAGAGTGTTGCCCCTAAAGTGAGGAAAAGATCCCAAAGAGGACAAAATCAAAAGATCCCAAAGAGGACAAAATCAAAAGATCCCAAAGAGGACAAATGAGAGTTAAATAGAAAGAGCCATTGAGGCCACACAAAAAATAGAAAAAAGAGAAAAGGAAATAAAAAGAGAGAAGGGGGCACACTACTATTCCTTTTGAGAGATCCACACTCGTACTCCATATTATACCTTGTACTCCATTGAGATTATCATTCATGCATATAGCTATGTGGGGACCTTCACACTATAGAACTTGGCTTGTATATTCCAATGATGAGCCTCCTCAAAAGAGCTCTAGGTCTTCTTGAGCAAGCAAGTTGGATGCACCCCCACTAGTTCCATTGGAGAGCTTACCTTAGCTCATATGTGCATCCGTTGCATGGCAATCCCTACTCCTCACATCATATCTATCATTGGGCTTTCTCTCGCCTATGATTGTCCTCATTGATGTGAGCCTTTCACACCTTTTTTGTCTTCACCCTTCATCATTTTTCTCTCTTTGCCATCCTAAGTGTCAACTTTCTTGCTTACGCTCATCCATTGCATGAGTGCTCAAAATATCGAAAGGGAGTGGATCATTTTGACTTGTACCTGACTAGTGGTCTGGGGATGAGTCAAGATAAGATTCCAAAGAAGACCAAGTGTGAAACTTTAGTAGATTAAGTTCTCAACAATACAAAAACTATGTTTTACTCTCTCGTATATCCCTATCCCCTTTCTTGCACGCAAACACCATTTGGAGACATTCGAGTGACGGACAGCGAGAGCTCTTGCACCTTTATGTTCTTATGTTGCTTGTTACAATGCTAATATAGACTCTTGCTTATTATGACTTGAATTGAATTACATGCCTTGATTGCTTTACTTAAAAAGTTCTTATATGGTTGGTAGCATGTCACCACAGAAATTATGCTTGTTATCATTTACCTACTCGAGGACGAGCAGGAATTAAGCTTGGGGATGTTGATACGTCCAAAACGTATCTATAATTTCTGCTTGCTCCATGCTATGATATTGATGCACTTCCATACACTTTTGATCATATTTGGACTAACCTATTAACTCAATGCACCACAGTGCCAGTTCCTGTTTTTGCTGTTTTTCTATTTCAGGTTTCCCCCATATTAAAAGTGCTCCAAAAATTCCAGGAAAAATATAGGAAAAATCAGCGTACAGGAAGCTTCGCGAAGAACCAAAGATGGGCCAGAGGGGAGCCAGGGGAGGCCCAGGTGGCCACCTGGCGCGGCCGCACCCCTGGCCGCGCCAGGGGGGCGCCTGGGGCCCCTGCTCCGCCTCTGGCTGCCCCCCTTCGCATATATATCCCTCTCGTCCCGAAACCCTCGAGGACAGAACCCTTTTTCGCGATATCGCCTCTGTTCCGCCGCCGCAGCGCTTCCAAGATCGGGAGCATCAGGACAACTCTTCCCGGCACCCTGCCGGAGGGGAGAACCACCACCGGGAGCTTCTCGACCACCATGGACGCTTCCTGGATGAGTCGTGAGTAGTCCACCTTGGACCATGGGTCCATGATCAGTAGATATGTGATGTTCTCCTCCCCTCTTTGCGCTTCATGGTTTAGACCTCGTGAGCTGCCCTACATGATCGAGGCACATATGTAATCTTTCTGCTATTGCTTTGCTGAGTTTGCTGGGGTCTGATGGATTATGAGACTATGTTCAGATTGTGTTTGAGTAATATATTTGATTCACCTCTTTTATATCTTTGTTTTTGAGTAATTCTTGCATGTTCTCCGTTGCTGTTTATTGCTTTGGCCAAGTAGTAGGTAGTAACTCCAAGAGGTAGCGTTATGCTTGATTGTGGGTTCATGCCCCCTGATGACTAGCTTGAGTGATAGAAACATGAGTCTAGGGGATGTGCTGTTGCCACAAGGGAGAAAACAACGGTGCTTGTACTTGCGGGTGCAAGGATTGTTTTCTTTACGCAAAGTTCTTTTAATGCAGTTGTCTGTTGCTTTGAGTTTACACTTTGGGTGGGATTCGCAACTTAATACCAGCGAGATGTTCTGGATAGATATCTCAAGGTGGATGATTAGTAGTAGATGCAGATGGATTTCGGTCTACTTGACTTGGCGTACCGCCCGTGCTTTTGAGCCTCTACCTTTCTTTGCAGCATAGTTAGCATTGGTTTGCGCACATAATCCTGTCAATTGCCCAGCTGTAATTTGTTTACCTCGCTTTGCTGTTTTATCGTCTTTTGGGAGAGAGACATCACTAGTGAACATCATGGGACCCCGGTCCAAATTACCACCGCTGATCACACCTTCTATTTACTTCGTGTTTTTATTTCCTAGTTGCAGTCATAGCTATCATTATTATCTCTTGTGTTTGATCCTTTGTAAACAACAAGGCCGGAGGGATTGACAACCTCTCTGTACTCGTTGGGAGCAAAGTTATCTGTATCTGTGTGCAGGTCCCGTCAACCGCTAAGTTTCTGGCGCCGTTGACACCTACTTGTCGACCATTGGAGTCTCACGGGATTCGATCCTTGGTATCTTTGCCAAGGGAAATTTGCCGCTACGCTACATCTCAACCTTCCACTTGGGGTAACCAACGAGGGGCGAGAAGCCATCACCCTCCTGTCTTACTCTACATCCTCTGCCTCTTGCGACTGCCGCACACTGCGCCGCCCGTCGTTCTTGAGCGGAGGTCATCCTCCCCTCTCTTCTTCGTGCTTCTTGTCGATGACGCTGCCGTCGGGCTCGTGGATGTGCTCGACCGTCTCTGAGGACGACATCAGCTACCTTCGCACCACCAAGCACCTGCCATCGGAGACAGAGGTCGCCGTTCGCTTGCCCGGAGACGAGCGGGAGCCGCGCCCCGAGGGCTCGGAGCGCATGGTCTTCTTCACGCACTTCAATCGCGGGTTTGGGCTTCCCGCGAGTGATTTCTTCCATGAATTCTTGGAGTTCTATGGGCTCCAACCCCACCATATCGGAGCCAGAGCCATCGTGCAGCTTTCCGGCTTCATCACGCTCTGCGAGGCGTACCTCGGCGTAGAGCCCTCCATCGACCTCTTCGCGTGCCTCTTCTCCCTGAAGCAGTAGGGGTCGAAGGCCGGGGAAATGTCGGAGTGCGGAGCCGCCGTTATCTGCCGGCGGCCGGGGGATGAGCACCCCAAGGTGCCCATTGGAGGATGCTGGCAAGAAGTGGCAGCATTATTTCTTCTACGTCCGCAACTTGGGCCCGGACCGCATCAACCTGCCCCCGTTCGCCGACGTGCTGCCACAGGAGAAGCGGAACTGGTCCTACTACCCCAAGCGGCTGTCGCAGGCGGTGCTCAACTTCTGCGAGCGGGTGGTGGTGATGAAGGAGCAGGAAGGCCTCGAGGGCCGAGACCTCGTCACCGCCATCATCGCGCGGCGGGTGCTGCCGATGCAGCAGCGCGTTCATTTCATCGGCGAGATGAATAGCCTCGACGACCCCGACCGCATGTCCAAGATGCGGCTGAGGGCGGAGCAGGTCGCGCGCCGGGTGAACGACATATCCAAGGCCAACTTGCCGGAAGACTGGCAATACGGAAAGGTTCTGTATAGCCATGCGAACCCGGCACCGATGGTGAGTCCCTTCTCTCCGTATTTTACCGCCGCCCATCTTCTTATCCGCCCGGACGCGACGCGGTAGGTGCTTCTGAACGCCTTCCGGCATCCTTACGACCGGACGGGGACGCAGGTGCTGCGCGCCGCCTCGGAGGAGCCCGAGGCCCACGACGGAGGGGAGGGAGCGGTCACCGAGGCGGGCGCGGGACGCTGAGCAAGTGCGCTTATCTCCTTTTCTTCATGTTTTGTTTTCTGGGCGGCGTCGTAGGTGCTGATGCAAGCCACTAATGTAGCTGCGTCGGGCGGACGGGGCGGCGGCGCGGCCGGGGCCGAGTCATCCCGAGCGGTGATGATGGCGGCGGGAGGCCGAGGTGGCGGCGCGGCCGGAGCAGGGTCGTCTCAGGCGGGGCCGGCGGCGGGCCGGCCTCACGAGAAGGGCAGCGCCACTCACGGGTACTACAACAATTCTAGTGTGTTACAGAGCTTTGTGTTGCCATCTTCGCAATTTGGGTACAATCCTTTTTTGTGATCCTCTAACATGTGATCGAATTTCAACTTCTCCTTTTCACTTCCGCATTGTCTCTTTGCATCAACAATGACCCGGCGAAGATCATCATCGGACACATCGTCTGGTTCCTCTTGATCTTCAGCTTCCTACATACTTCTCATAGAAGTTCATCATCAGAATTTTTTGCTTTTAGAAAGAAGATAAGAAAAAGAGGCTCACCACGCTGGTGCCGACGACGAGATCGGCGCGAGTGAATAACGGCAGTGAGGAGACGGGACAGGACGGACCGGCAAACCTAGAAAAATCTTGAGGAAAATGGAGCTTGGACAAGGAGCTTCGATAGGAGAAAGCTCAAGTAGTGTAGCTCGGGCATTTCATAGAACACGTCATGTGCATAGGAGGTGAGCTAGAGCACCACAAAGCTCTCCCCTCGCAGGCCAGAAAAACAGAGCAGTGTGGAGTGCTCTGCTCGCTGGAGAGGGGGTATATATAGGCAGCTCATTTGTCCCGGTTCGTGGCTGGAACGGGGACTAAAGGACCCCCTTTGGTCCCAGTCCCAGCCACGAACCGGGACCAATAGTTGTGGGCCAAGAGCGAGGCACATTAGTCCAGGTTCATGTCTGGAACCGGGACCAAAGGAGCCCGACCAACTGGGCCCAATGCCCAACGAGCCCCGGCCGCCCCCTGGGCTGACGAACCGGGACCTATGCCCCCATGGGTCCCAGTTCGTGACTGAACCGGGACTGATGGCCCTCCCCGGCCTAAACCAATGCTCTGCTTTCTACCAGTGGAGGAATTATGTCCCAAATTTTGACCTGAATTTTAAATAAGAAAATGTTAAAGCATGTCATAAAAATTAATATAATTGGAAACTATGTTTAAATACGAATCCAATATTTTTTTTGGTAACATGCATTAATATTTTGTTAGTTAAATCTATAGTCAAAAGTTGGCACAGAATACAAAGGGATTTAGGGCATCTCCAGTCGTTCGCCCCCCCAGGACGCGCCGAAAACCGCCGCCTGGGGGCGAGCCGGCGCTAGTTTCGGCTTGGGTGCCAGTTCGTTCCCAGTCGCCGCCCCCCCCCCAGGTTGCCCCCAGGCGCCGATATCGGCCCGTTTTCGGTGCTTTCAGCCCATTTTCGGTGCTTTTCAGCCCATTTCCGGCGCAAAACGGCCCAGGCTCGACGTAACACAGATAGATAGATAGATATTTCATACGATAGATAGATAATTCTCCTACGACCTACTACTAGTAATTCTCCTACGACCTACTACTAGTCATTCTCCGACTCGGACTCTTCCTCGGTGATGTCCTCCTCCGATGTCTCAGCGTAGGCGTCAAGGAATCGCACGTCGGTGAAGTCCCAGGAGGACGCATCTCCTTGCTCGACGTTGGACTTGACGACCGCCCTCCGCGCTCGCTTGTCCTCGCGATAAGCCGCTCGCTCCTTCCTCCTCTTCTTCCACTCCGCTCTCCTCTCGGCCAAGAACCGGTGCTCGTCGATGAAGTCTTGCGGGAAGTTTTGGCGCCACGTCGCCATGGCTTCCTCATCCATCTCGACCAAGTGGAGACGGTGCACCCGCCTACGGTTCTTCCGGCGATCTTCGTCGGTTCTAAGCCGCGGGGAAGGCGCCAGCTCCTGTGCCCGCTCCAGAGTCGGCACGTCCGTGAAGTTCATGTCCCAACGGGAACGCCGGAGGCGCCACGCCGCAGCGTCGTACGCGCGGGCGCCCTCCTGAGCCGTGTCGAAAGTTGTTCCGAGGCGGAGGCGCACGCCGCCCCACTCAATCTCGGCGGAGTAGGTGCCGGGCGGACGAATCCGGACGCCGCGGTAACCCGCACCTCCCCGGCGGCGAGGCGGCATGGGGGCGACGAAGCAGCCAGGCCGGCGACGAAGGGGCGCAGTGGCGGAGGAGAGTGCGGTGGGCGATGTGGCTGCGGTGTGGGCGTTCACCAACGAGGTAGGATGCTTTTATAGCCGGAGCTCGCGCGGCGAGAGGCGCATGCCAGGCGACGCGTGGCGGTCGCCCGTGGTGCCGGGCGACGTGACGGGTCGCTGGGGGCGGCATCAATGGCAGGCGACGGCTTGGCAGTGCGGCAGCTTTGGCATTGATTCCCGCGGGAACCGAGGCGATGAGGACGACGACGCATCACGTCGCTGACAGGGCGGGCCCATCCAGTTCGTGTCAAAAAACGCCTCGTCCGGCGCGACTGTGCCTTTTTTTGACGCCGGCGTCTAAAAGGTGGCCTTGGGGTGCCTGTTGGGGACGCGGCTAGAGATGCTCTTGTAAACAGGTAGTACATCTTAGCAGGTTGTCGGCAAGAGCGTAGTGTGCCTTCTTATTGTACAAGCGGTCTAGCGCGGTTTTGAACTCTAGCACCACCAAGAACTCTGAATAGAGCGGCAACCAATCCATCTAAAAAAAGTTTACCGATATCTTTCTTATGATCAATAAAATGAGTCTCAAGAAATATAGTTTAAATTAGGAGGAAGATTATTATTACGGGCCCGTAGCTATAATTAATGCATGGCTACAATGACATGATATATTTTTGGTCTGAAAGTTAATATTATATTAACTGTTCCGTAGTCAATTAGTAACACGCCCCCCACCCCCAAACAAATAAATGCACTATCAAATAATACTTATTATATCTTCGTACCAAAATATAAAAATATTACTATTTAATACTACTATCCCAAAGATATATTTATATTATACAAAAGATATACCAAAAACATGAGAATGTTTAATAGTAGTATATCAAAAATATGCTAGTATTAAATACTATTACCTCTGCTCCAAACTATAAGAATATTACTATTAAATAATATTACCTATAATCTTTTATTCAGTAACAGAGATAATGGTATTTAATACTAGTATGTCTTTTTTCCCGAATATAAAAATATTACAATTAAATACTAGTATACCAAACATATACCATAAAATATAAGAATATTTAATAGTAGTATACCAAAGAATCTAAGATATACTACTATTAAATATTATTTTCTTTTTTCCTACTTATAAGAATATTATTATTAAATCCTTAGCTCGGCACGTGGTCCAGGAATCCCCGTGGTCCACACCTTGCTCCATGCCTTCCATTTCAGTTCATAAAACGCAGTCCACGACCCCTCCTCGCTCGCATTCTCCTCATCCCACTTTCCTCTTCTCCACCGATCCACCGCCATGTCTAACTCCGGCGTCAACGCCATACCCGCAGCCGATCAGGAGGAGCAGCTCACGGCCCCCGCCATCGCCCCCGCCCCCAACCAAGGGATAGGGCATGTGCTTGCGCAGCAAGGGCTGGCGCCGGTGGCCCGCAGGCGCAAGTCCAGGAAACGCGGGGCAAAAACCCCACCCCCGGTGGCCAACAGGGAGGAGCTGGAGTCCCGGCAAGGTGCCTTCATCGTGCTTGCACTCCCGGCGCCTGGCAACAACGGGATGGGGAGACGCGGTCGCCCCCAGACCCGGCGTGCAAACTCCATCTCCAACGACAGTATGGTGAGCCGTGCTCGCGTCCCAACCCTTCGTGCGAAGACTGTCTCCGACGAGGGCATGTGGAGCGGCGCTCGCGCACCGACCCCGAGTGCAAACGCTGTCTCCGACGATGGGATGGTGAGCCGCCCTCTCCTACTAGTGATGTGCAAGAATCGCCTGATGTCTATGCGCTTGGCCTTTCTAATCGCCGCGGTCTCATCTGGCAGATGGACGACGGGAACGAGATGGCGCCGGGAAGCATCGGAGCGTCAAGCAAGATTGGTAAGTAAACTTTATGCTGCTTTGTTTTTTTTGTCAGTATCGTAGCTCCATGCATTCTACACTGGCAAACAAGCCATTAAGGTTGGACTGAAGCTGGTTTTTTGTCAGTATCGGAGCTCTGTCCATGCTGGTTTTTCGTCGTCATTAGTTCACTAAGATTGGACTGAAGCTGCACGAATTTGTTTCCATTAAGGTCGGTCGACCGAGCCGCTTGATTGTGTCCACCTAGTTTGTTTTGTCACCTCAGCGCATGTGAAGTACCAACATTATTATCTCAGCGAGCATGTGAGTACATTGCCCTGTGATGTGTGTTGATGCTGTTAGGCAATAAGCCGCGGCGAGGTGTCGAACGAGCTGGGCGCGTGTATGGGCGCGCGCCGGGCACGTTGGGCGCATCGGAACCGCGGGTGTGTGTGCGTGTGTGAGTAGGCTAGGGTGCAGGCACGCGGTGAGCGTGATGCACCGTAGGACTAGGGCGAGCTGGACCGGGTCGCCAGGCTGTCCTGTTGAGGGCTCGACCCGCACCGGGCGCGAGCATGCGCGGGGTGGACGCGGCCAGAGCGGGCCAGAACGTGGGCTTGGGGGAGTGGATGCGTGCGGGTCGTGCCCAGTGCAGTCCGGGGTACAAAACCCGTGTGGTGATCGCTGTAAAGGATGAGGAGAGCTGAGTCGTTGCTCAGGGAAAATCAGTGTTCGTGCGCCGGAAAAACTTTCCCCGTGTCCCAGTTCTTCTTCCTCCTTCGTTTCTTTCTTCCTTGAGTGAACCACGGCTGCAGAGAGGACGAGGAGGAGTGCGGCGAGGGACTGGAGGTTCCAACAGTTGGCATCAGAGCCACGCTCGGGTCAGGGCGCGCCGGCGATGTCGATCGTCCCGTACGCCGGCGGAACAGGCGGGTCGTTGCCGCAGTCAGTGCCACTCCTCACCGGCGACAACTACACGGCGTGGTCGATCAAGGTGGAGATGAACCTTGATGCGGCCGGGCTGTGGGAAGCGGTGGTGGTGTCGGAGGACGCGGCGGCGGCCGTCATCGCGAAGAAGGACAAGCGCGCGCGCGCCTATCTGCTCGGTGCACTCGCGGAGGACCTCCTGCTGCAGGTGGCGGCGAAGAAGACTGCCGCGGAGGTGTGGGCGAGTCTAAAGGGGAGGTTTGCCGGCGCGGACCGTGTGCGCGCGGCACGTCTGGGCATGCTCCGGGGGGAGTATGAGCTCTTGCGCATGTCAGAGAGCGAGACCCTGGATGCGTTCGCTGGCAGGCTTGGTGGCATGGCGGCGCGCTACGCGGCGCTGGGCTCTACCCTGGAGGACGCGGCGCTCGTCAAGAAACTGCTCGACTCGGTGCCGTACCGCCTGTATGCAGCGGTGGCCGGGATCGAGCAGTTCTGTGATGTCTCGATGATTCTGTTCGAGGATGCGCTGGGCCGCCTGAAAGCGTTCGATGAGCGGCTTCGTCGACACGGGCAGGCAGGCGGCGAGCGCGCGGACGGGCAACTGTTGTAGACCGCGGCAGAGTGGCGGGCATGCGAGCGGCGTCAAGGCGGTGCGCGCGCAGAAGACGACGATCACGGGTCACGCAGCGAGGCGTCGGGCTTCGGCGGGAATCGGCGTGGCCGCTGCTACAAGTGCGGCGAACGCGGGCACTTCAAGCGCGAGTGCCCGCAGTGGAAGAAGGCGCCGACGGCGGAGCGGGCACTACTGGCGGACGGCGACATCGAGGACGCCGGGCTGCTCTGAGCTGCGGCTTAGGGCGCGAATGTTAGGCAATAAGCCGCGGCGAGGTGTCGAACGAGCCGGGCGCGTGTATGGGCGCGCGTCGGGCACGTTGGACGCGTCGGAACCGCGGGTGTGTGTGCGTGTATGAGTAGGCTAGGGTGCGGGCGCGCGGTGAGCGTGATGCACCGTAGGCCTAGGGCGAGCTGGACCGGGTCGCCAGGCCGTTTTGTTGAGGGCTCGACGCGCACCGGGCGCGAGCATGCACGGGGTGGACGCGGCCAGAGCGGGCCAGAACGTGGGCTTGGGGGAGTGGACGCTTGCGGGTCGTGCCCAGCGCAGTCCGGGGTACAAAACCCGTGTGGTGATCGCTGTAAAGGATGAGGAGAGCTGAGTCGTTGCTCAGGGAAAATCAGTGTTCGTGCGCTGGAAAAACTCTCCCCGTGTCCCTGTTTTTCTTCCTCCTTCGTTTCTTTCTTCCTTGAGTGAACCACGGCAGCAGAGAGGGCGAGGAGGAGTGCGGCGAGGGACTGGAGGTTCCAACAGATGCGTGGACGAAACATGCCGCACGAAGAGGTCACAGCACGGCTGCCATGATTTCAGCCGTCATTGAATCGTTGTAGCTCCGCAAATACACCTAAGCTCCTCCCTGGTGATTTAGGATCTTGGTGATTTAGGCTCAAGATCATGGCTGCCATCCTTTAAGGTTTTTTAACAAACGAAGGCTCAGGAGGAACCTGACTTTTAATTAATAAAGCCATCAACAGTGAGGAATTACAACGGTCCACGCCAAGGAAAATAGGAAAAACAACCAAAACTGAAATCGGCATATCCAAGCTAATGCCAAAGCAACTTACAGGCACCTCAACAATAAGTACAAACATACACTAGAGCAAGGATCATAACAAATTCCAGAGAATCCTTGTCCTGATCGAAGGAGGCCGAACCGTCGGAAGTTGGACCAAATCACCGTAGAGAAAGGATCATAACAAATTCGAGAGCACCCTGGGAGATTCTCAGCCTGACCAACCCACTGTGCAAATATCACCAAGAGAACAGCCTCACAGCAGCTCACTGGTCGGAACATGAAGAAATGAAGCTGCTGGAGGAGGAGGACGATGAAGGAACATGTAACAGAGGGAATTAAACACCCAATGCTGAGATAAGATCATAGCACAAAGTATTTGAAACCATGTCCAAACCACCCACGCCGTGTTGCCACTAATTGGTCAGAGGTACCTTATCCCCTTCCCTGCCATGGCAATGGCGCTGACCTATCGGCGAACAAGCACACATGCTGGTACTCTCACAAAAACAAGGAACATAACCTCCAATAAACAATGTCGGTGCATGTCAGATATCCACCTAGAAACACCAGTGCACACACCCAACTCACTCAAGACGTCACCTTCAGGAAGGTGGCGACGCATGTCACACCGATGTGGCCCAACCCAGATCAGACTTGGGTTTTGACCCAGGGAGGGAGAGAGGATTGAACCTTGATGGCGCCTCCGAGAAGGGGAACGACACTAGCAAGTGTTGCCGCCGTCGTGACCGGAACAGCCGACCAAAGATTTCTCTCGGTTTGAGGCCCCAGCTCCAGCATATTCACCTTCAAAGGAACCGGCGACCAGCATCCGCCATGGACCAGATCAAGCTAGGAGAAGGTGTAGGAAGGGGGAGGAAGAACTTCCGCATCTGAGGCACAACTAGGGGCACCAGGAACACCCGCGGCAACCTGCACCCAACGGCCTCCACCACTCACCACCCACATGGCCAAGGGGGAGGAGGAGCACCGGCGAGCACTGCTCGCCGTAGAGATGGTGTCACTGCGCCGCTGCCTCGGCTTCCAGAGCCCCTCACGTGAGAAAGAAGCAGCCAAACCTCGCCACCACCTTCCTCGGAAGTTGCACGGCTTTCACTGGAAATCCCTCTAGCGGTGACGAGTTGGAGCAGGTAGTGGAAGGGGGCCTTAGCATCTATGGATGACTCGCCGCCCACGTAGCCCCAAGCCTATCGAAGAAGGGACCTGTTTCGGTCGATCTTCCTTTAAGGTTCCAACACGACTGTTGTATGGGTGCAGCTCGTCGTTAAAAGGTGCCACCCTACTGTAGATAAGTTCAGCTTGTCGTCTGGGAATAGTGACCCCAACCATTGACCGTTTACATATTTGGTTTCCTTCCGGATCTAGCAACAGTGTACCGTGGTTGAAGCATCTTCACTCAAGATGGCAACGGGGCCCCGAAACCCGCATCCCCGCGGGTTTTTACCCTATTAGGGGACGGGGATGGGCACCTTTTCATCCCCGCGGGGCTGTTATCGGGCACATTATACAACCCGACACATTTCGTGGGTTTACACCCGTTTTAATAGTCCCCGAACCCGAAACCCGGCAAAATCCGTCTAAATACACATTCAACACAAGTGGTAGAGTTTTAAGTGACCACCGTAGTCGTCATACCCCCGAAATCTTAGAAGCCTTGATGTGTTCATTTTTTTTGCCGAAATGTGATCATCTTTGTTTGCTGAAATGTGGTATCATGTTGCTGAAATACACTCTATATAGGCGTCGAACCATCTACTATTGTTTTTTGGTGAAATTTTCTCAAGTTATGCTGCTAAAATGTGCTTGTTTTGATGCTGAAATGTTATTCTTTGTTGCCATTATTTTTGTTTAAATATTTTAATTTTCTCGTGGGTTCCCCGTGGGTTCCCCGAAACCCGATGGGTTTAGGGGACGGGCGAATAACTAACCCCGCGCATGGTGATGGGGACGGGGACGGGTTTACGATTTTCTCGCGGGGATGGGTTTGGGAAGGCAAAACCCGATGAGTTTCGTCCCCGTTGCCATCTTGAATCTTCACCGATCACCCTTGTGAACAGTCATTCCATTGCAGGGTTGCAACATTTATTTCTCTCGTAGATGTAACTAAAGTTTGTTGTCTCTTTCATATATGAGTATATTATCCAGAGCCATCTGATGTTCCATGATGGGTGCTTCGCTTTTCTTGTTTAGCTCAAGACGACGTTCCATTGGAGTGTCAGTTGGATTCCAATCTTTTATGCCACGACTTTCAAGTACCTTCCCTACATATGCTTCCTATCATATTGCAATCCCGTCTGACTTTTGTTGTACCTCGATCCCGAGGTAGTAACTCAAAAGTCCAAGATCATCCATCTTAAAAATCTCCTTCATTTGTAGCATAATAATTGCAATCACTTCTTCATCTCACATCTAGACGATATAGATGCCAACTAGTAGACGACTACTTCCTTCACCTCACTTGTACATTGCATGCTCTAGAGGGGCTTTCTTTAATCCAAGAAAAATTAACATCTCACCAAGTTTGATGTCCCAAGCCCAAGGGCCTTTCCGTAGTCCATACCAGACTTTGTGTAACTTCATTACCTTGTGTTCCCCTCCGTCTTCAATGAATCCCTATTGTTGGTTCACATAAACTTTTCCTTCTAACTCTCAGTTCAAAAATGCATATTTTACATCCTTCATGTATCCTCCAGGATTCTTGAGCTGTGATAGCAATGAGTAATCTTATTGGTTCCGTCCTTGCCACAGGAATGAACACTTCTTTAAAGTCCACACTTTCTTCTCTCATCCACTCTTTGGTGGCTAGCCTCTCTTTGTGCTTCAGATATCCTTCAACGTCTTTCTTGATCTTAAATTTCCACCTGAGCATATGGCTGTATAGTTGTGGGGAAGATCGAGGAGCTCCCATGCATTGTTGTTGTTGATCAAACCCAACTCGTCCTCCATAGCCTAAAACCAACACTCCATCGTATTTGTGTCCTCGGTTTCCGTTGGTTCCTCGAATTTTGCTAGACACTGTCGCCCACTCCGTTTCACATTTACTGGGTCAATACTCCAAAGAGTTTTCTCTAGATATGGATGTAACACTGCTGTAGCAATAGGGGTGTTGATGATGGTGTCCTTTCCCCCATTACTATGAGAGGCGACACAGGTGCCAAAGAAGCATCTTCCACTACGTCATAACTGCCGATGCAGTCAGAGTCCCACCAGCACACCTCCGCGCGAGCCGCTTGCTCTCCTACGTCCTTGTTGCTGAGGTGCAACACCTCATATTACAAAGTTCGTTCCATATGGCATGTTGCTAATGCTCGATGGAAGACCTTCTAGTGAAGAGCCAAGCTCACTAGGTGAACCACCAAGTCCTCTTTCTGGCTTGTTATATGGACAAGGTGAGGCACACTCTATAGGGCCTCATTTCCTATCTCTTATGGTATTGCATGCTGGCCAGACTCCTTCTCTAGCTGCCTCCCCAAGTGTGCCTTGTGGTCTGCTCGGTTGACTCATAGACTGAGCACAGCCTGATAGGCTGGCGCTACTCTCAGCTGCAGCACTCCCTTCAAGCAAAGCACAAGCCGTTGTTGCTTTGCACAGTCAGACGTCACGTCCGGTGTTGTTTTTGTGGCCGCCCACGGGACCTCAAGTCCAGCAGCACAAGGACCACTTCTCCATGGTTGAGCGCTCACAATGAGCGCTTCCTTCCCTCCACCAAAGATAGCAGTTATGTCTCTTGCATTGAAGTTACTCTTGGAATAACCTCCCACATCTGAAGCGTCGACACGAGTTTCCAAATCATGATCTTAAGGGAAAAAAATTTCTTCAGTGAGCGCGACAATTTCTTTAGCCGACGCTTGAGGAACTCGAGCCACCTCATCCACAAGTTCGCATATCAACATCATGTCACCATCATCTCCTTGCTGGACCATGAGTGTCTTCTGCTTTGAGGGACTCTTACTATTAGTCGAGCAGATTAAGCTGTGGCAGCTAATCTTCTTCTTGTCAAACGTCTTCTTCTTTGGATTTTCTGACTATTAGTCGGTGTCCTTTGCGGGACAATACTTTCCGCCGCTATCAAATGCCTTATCATTGTTTTCCTTGGAAATCATTGTCTAGCACTGAGTGCGGGTAAGCATTCGGTACTCATCATGTTTGGCCTCGCCATAACCCGATTTCATCCCTCTTCATGCGCCTTGAAGCGATCAATCGGATCATCCAAAGTGAGAGTCTGGAGAATAATGAATTTCTCAATCGTTGGTACAATCGGCATGCAGAGCGGTGGATCGGCACGTAGGAAACGTCGAACCATGGAGATGTCCACCAACTTCTCCTCGAGGCCTCGATTCCTTTTTACCATCGTGGCAACCCTCGCGATGAAGGCGTCTACCGTCTCAACTTCTCCCATCCTAAGAAGGTGATCATATCTTCTAAATTAATAATACTCAACTAAACCCTTCCCAGAATGGGGCACATTCTCGTAACTTTTCTGTACAGTTTGCATGTCCATCTCGCACACACGCGAATGCTCAAGATGTAATATCTTGAGAGTGTCACATACCTCCCTCACTAAGTTCTTGGGGATTAGATGGTGTTGCACGTCTATCGCATCACCGAACAGATGGCCGTGATCGCCTAGTGATCCTCTCGGTACAAGGCACCACACTTCAGGTACTCATGGCCACCGGGGTTGACGTCTTCCCAGATCTCATTGACCTCAAGCACCCACTCAATTATGGTTGCCCACACCACGGATTTTTCGTGATTGAATCACAGATTATTCCTCTTCGGAGTAGCAATTACTATAGCTGCACCGGTGTATTCCGCCAGCTACTTGATCTTCTCGACGGCTAACACCATTTGTTTGCTCAATACGTGTTGTCGAGTACTTTTGGATGATACCGATGGATGACAACAAACGATGACGAGGCACAACACTTGGAATTTCTATGGATAAGAACTAGCAATGCTAGCTAGGTACGCCACATAACTACGTGTACAACCAGCTGATCGATCCCTTCTTGGTCGATTAAATACTAGTAGTAACACATGCACAGAAGATACCATCCGATTGGCAGTCTGCCATAGGTCCGTCTCGAGCCGGATTTTTCTTTATTGATCTCAATCCACGGTTCAAAGTACAATGATCATGTGGCTATATATACTAGCTAGTACAAGTATATCTTCATGATTTAATTTGAAACCTACACGAGTACATGCACGTGATGGACACATATTGTATGTCGTGGTTATTCCTAACATCCAGCACTGGCCATGTATGGTTGTAGCTCGTCATCAAGGGGTAGTCGCCCCGGCGTCGACCAGTTTACAACTTTTTCTGCCACTAGTTCTGGCACGGCTATACTATGGTGGTGGCTTGCTCAACCAAAATCCATCCATGGCATCACCAAGCCTTCGGTGGAGAAGGATGGAAAGATGTAGGTTATGGGAGGAGGTAGGTGAGGGAACCTATGCAACAATCCAGGAGAGAGACAGCGTATGGATGTGTTCGTAGCACCCCATGATGGTTTTCTTCTACTGAGGGGGAGAGGGAGATGCATCCGAGGGAGCCGTCGTGCTGGTTGGAAGGACCTATAAGATGATAGAAAAAGATAATGGGAGAAAATGTGTTGTCACAGCTACCATGATTTTCAGCCATCATTGTATGGTTGTAGCTTGATAATCCACAAGTATAGGGGGTCGCACCAGTTTTTGGGGGTAGAGTATTCAACCTAAATTTATTGATTCGACACTCGGGGAGCCAAAGAATATTCACGAGTATTAGCCGCTGAGTTGTCGATTCAACCACACCTGAAAGACTTAATATCTGCAGCAAAGTATTTAGAAGCAATGTAATATGGAAGTAACGATAACGGTGGCAAAAGTAACAGCAGCAGTAATGAAAGTAACGAAGCAAGGATCAATATGAAGCAAACTCATAGGCAATGGATCGGTAATGATAGGTGTCGGATGATATTCATCGTGTAGCGGTTATAACCTAGGGTGAAACAGAACTATCTCCAATTCATCAATATAATGTAGGCATGTAGTCCGTATATAGTCATAAGTGCTTATGGAAAAGAACTTGCATGACATCTTTTGGCCTACCCTCCCGTGGCAACGGGGTCCTAATGGAAACTAAGGCATATGAAGGTCTCCTTTTAATAGAGAACTGGAACGAAGCATTAGCACTTAGTGAATACATGAACTCCTCAAAGTACGGCAATCACCGGAAAGAATCCCAATTATTGTCACCTTGGGTATGCGGATCATAACTCGTAATATGTGTCTACAACTTGCACGGCTGTACGCTTTTCTAAACTACGACATATCATAGCTCTGACGCATTACGCTTCCTCTAAGGTTCTAGCACGGCTGTTTTATGGGTGCAGGTCACTACTTGGAGGTGCTGCCCCATCATCGACAAGTTGAAGCTTGCTGTTAGGGAATATCTACCCTAGCTATTGACATGTTGAAGCTTTTTCACTACTGGTTCCAACAACAGTGAATCATGGTTGAAGCATCTAAACCGATAACCTCTTTGAATGGCTGCTCCATTGAGGGCTTGCAGCGTTTTCCACCGTACGTACATCATTGGTGATCTATGGTTGCACCTAGCTGTCAAGGGGGTAGTTGCCCTGCCATCGACCGATTGTTGCTTTTCCTGTCACTAGTTCCGGCACGGCCGTTGTATGGTTTCAACTTGCTTGACAGAAAACCATCCATGGGGGCACCAAGCCTTCAATGGAGAAGGATGTAAAGATGTAGGTGATGGGAGGAGGTAGGTGAGGGAACCCATCCAACAATCTAGGTAGCACCCCATGGTGGTTTTTGTAAGGGAGGGAAGGAGGGTGAAGAAACCGAGGGAGCCGACATGGTGCACGGTGGGACCTTGAAGATGATAGAAAGGAGAATGGGAGCAAATGTGTTGTCACAGACGACATTACCAAAGGATAAGGTAAGGAAGGGGTGCATTCACGCGGACCCCACAAGAGACATGCATCATGCTTGGAGTAGAACCTAGGAGAAGCCTTCGCCTATCAACCGGTGGGAATCGTTTCCCTTTACTTGGCACATTCTAGGTGTCAATGAAATTAGTCGGCTAGCCAACCGTTTGATCTTACATACTTTTTCGAAAAATGCTAGATTTTATTGACACAATGTGGAGCATCAAGAAAATACAAGCGCAATGAGTACGCACTTGGTTACTTCATATCTAAGATGCACACAACCAATACCAACGCATATACACAAGAACAAGCCACCAAATGGCAAAGTCATATGAGATGAAACCTATGTTGTTGGTGTGGAAAAAGGAAAAATTAACACAATGCGAACAGATTCGCGACTGACAAACTACAACAATGACTATATTCGTACCAACCATCTCATAAACCTACACGAACGATGAAGTTCTTCAACAAGTCCTTCAGAAAGAAGGGAGTGGCGCTAAAACACCTCGATCACTAAATCTCAACACCCAAAGTTAGAATCTGGGTTTTCACCCTCAAGAACTAGTGCAAACATATTCGAGCAATGCCTTCAACAAGGTAATGATGTAAAAACATCATCACTACGTGGTATAAGTAACTTGGGTCCAACCTAGGCTTTCACACCGGGAGCTCGAGACATGATGCTCGAGTAGAACCACCATCGATGTCAGTTATGTGTTGTCGCCGCCACTTTTCTGCATCCCCCGCTACTACATGTGATCTGGAACGCCATCGCTGCACAACCTTCCCATTACATCAAGTTGTCATCCGTAGTTTGCATCTCACAGCAAAGTGAACCATCGGATCTAAAGGTAGAAATCCTCATGAAGAACTTTTGGTGGCCACTACTCTCCGCCTGTCTAGCATGCAGCACCACAAGGGGCGCGGACCGTTGCCACCTCCACCTGGTCTGGCAACCCAGGTCTAACCTATATCTGTGCAGGGGAACTCCTGTTGTCACTACCCATCCACGAGCATGACGAGCTAGCCCTTGGCACTTTTGGCCACATACACCCTGCCCAGACCAGGGAGTAGGTCAACAACCATGGAGAAGCACCGCAGAACGGTGGCACATCTGATAAGGGTTGAAGAAGCATGAGGGGGCTGTGGTGGAGGAATAATATGATCCCTTGCCACCACCAGCCACACGGGGCTTTGCCCCATGACCACAGTCGACGTCGACCGTAAAGAGGAGCTTGGAGAATGTGGCCCTATGGTGGATGGTGGAGGCGGAGCCCGTGTTGAGCAGGAGACTGAAGCTTCGGCGTCGAGGCGTTCTGTTCGGTCGAGTGTTACCATTAGACCTAACACATGGAGCATTGGATCGTACCACGTGAAAGCAGAGAGAGTGGAACATGTATTCCTCCTTAGCCTCCGAAAAACCTGGTTATCCCCCTAGCCCATCGTCATAACAAACAATTTTGCTAGCCCCTCACATCACCTGATGTTTGTGCCTTGTAGCATTCCCGATGCCACCCGCGTAACCTGCGAGTAGTATTACAAAACACCAGCGAGGAGGTGTCCATGAAACATTATCTTACCACCAAGGTGGTCGATGCAATCCCAATTCTCCACCCTTGTAGTATGATACTTGGCTTGGTGCACATGTCGTTATCTTTTTTACACCCCTAGAAAGAACCTGTTGTTGCTCCACTTCAAGCTATGCAATGTAGTAACTAGTGCAACTACCCATGCAACACCGATGATAATGCAACCATCGTCCTGCAACCCCATCCACACATGTAGCATCGATGACCCGATGATAAGATGGTTGTCGCATCAATGGGAGTATGTGGTTGTAGCACCGCAAGCGCGCGCTACCTTGCAACATTGGCTCTCGGGATGCAGCATCGACCAGCACCATCTCGGCCTTGCAACGTTGGGTACCTTCTCCCATGTAGCATACTGTCCATCTTTCATCATGTAGCGCCGATTAGCGCTGGCTTACTAGTGCTACACCTTGCCCTTGCTTCTCCGTAGCAGACCTTGTGAGATTTCAGCAACGGTGATAGTCGGAGAGTTGGAACCATTACACAAGGTATATAGACTTGAACCGATGGATCCTCGGCACATATTAGCCGTCTCTTCAGAGGTTACGCCCACCCTTGATCTAGTCGATTGTCTCACAACTCACTGCCTAGTAATCCCGCAACTCAGCTTTCCCTCTCCTCTCCCCACCCTTTGCAACATACACCCATGTTTCTCAGCAATAGACCAACTTTGAGGCCACCATGGTGTCCATGGTAGGAAAGTGGAAAGCACACAAGTGGCTAGTCTTACAACATCAAACATGACCTTCCAACACAAGGTAACCTCAAGTTTGTTGCACCAATGCTTCATTTTGAAGCGCACAAAAACACATCGTTGACCAGCCTCGGAGCATAGACTCCTAGGACTTACAGCATTGGCATCCACCTTGCAGCAATGAAAAGTGCAGTGGCCACTAGATTTGCAGCATTAAGCAGTCGACTTCCAGCACTGAACGCATGGGCTTGTAGTAGTGCGATGAGAAATGGTTGAACTTGCAACAGTGTTGGTGACGTTGCACAACACATCTCCATTTATCTGTAGCTACACATGTTTGAGCTTGCAACATATGTAAACTATACAATAGTAGCCATTTCTAAGAGAAATTCATTCCCCGAACCTCATCATTACCGAGTAAGTGAGCAGCAAGGACATCTTACCCTTGGGCCATATTTATTTAGCCCTATCGGAAAAAATTATAGTTGGAAAAGAGCCACCTACTATAGGTTAAACTGTACGTGGTCACAACGAATTCAATGGCGCGGAGGGTGGAGTGCCTATGTTGGGTCAAGCTAGCCATGAGTTCACTAGTTCCTGGTATGAATAGCGCCAATAAGAAGGATCTCATGTAAGTCCTTCCATATTTTTTACTAACTTGGTTGCTATTTATTCAAAAGGTTATGAAAGTTCTTCTGCTACAAGGTTATCGATACAATACAGGGGCATACAAAAAGAATTCTCACATAATTTAATACATGAACCTTCCGTACCATGAGTATGAGAAACGCCTTTCACAGTACGTCGGACCAACTGGACTTACTTCTCTTGGCATATCCTAAGAAGCTCTTTTACCTCTACGATGAGTGGCCCACATGGAGATAGGTTCTATGCTTCATAAACCAACGAGTTTGCCACAACCATAAAATCAAACTTTATGACAAGGTTTGGCATGTCCATCTGGACTACCAACTGCACCGCCGTTCCACTTGATAGAATCTCCATGATTGCAAGGGTCAAGATAGAAGGCAAAAAATGATGCGTCCCCTCGCCCGAACAAGTCATGACGACCCCTTGGGACAATACCACCTCCTCCCTTGTCCCCAGCCCTTGAGTTTGCGCTGTTAGCATCTGATTGGATCTACCCTTCATCTGGTGGTGCCATCTTCCTTCGGAATTTTCATTGGCACCTTCTTCTATGTGTCGTGTTCCTATTGCAATTCATACATCAAGATATTGTTAGAGGAGCCAATCACTTGTGTGTGTGTGTGTGTGTGTGTGTGTGTGTGTGTGTGTGTGTGTGGGTGTGATGTTTTCGGTCTGTAGGTTTGAAGGGATCCTATCATATTTTGGTATGTTTAAATCACAGAAGTTCATGTGCCTTCAAGTCATGTCACCATGTGTTGTTCCACCTCAAATTGTGCCATAATACATGGTGATTTTCCCTCCACATAGCCCCTCTTCTCATGCTCTTCCTTTATTACTCACCCCGTCCCCTCCCCGTCTCTCTCTACATTATATATTCTAGAACTTCTGACACTAGTCCAAAATTCCCAATAAGTGAAGGTTCTGAAACACCTATTAGTGATGGGAATTGCGTCAATAGTATATAATTAGTGGATAAGTAACAAACCACTTAGTGGAACATGCCCACTAGTGGTGAATAATCAAAAAATTAGGCCATGGATGGACCCAATCCCACACCTGCCAATAATGTGTAGTCGCTCCTACTTGAATCCCGCACCTCCTCAATGTTTTGCAATGTGTGATGTTCGGAGAAGTTGTAGACTCAGGAATCCCAATAGAGAAAACAATGATGGTGATTTTCTTGAAAATAGGAGCCGAGGAGCTGGACGGAGAGACCCGTCCACCATGCTGCACCATCGAACTTTGAGCACATACCCGTTTGGCACAAGGACCGGGGAAAAAGTGAACAACATCGTCATATGGGTGGCAAAGGGAGGTTGACATGTGTGTTTCTCCTACTGGACCAACTTAAAGGAACTCTTGGAGGCAACACCCATGCTGTATTTCTTAGGGATGACAACATTGAGGAGGTAAGTGGCAACAAAAGGTTTCTTCCTCGAAGGGGTCATTTTTTGGGAAGAGGGGAGGGTATGACGTTATGACTGATTAAAAAGGGTGTACATATATTGAAGGTGAAGTGCGCTAGTAGCTAGTGAAGGAACTAATGCTACCATGAATGAAAATTATGATGTGATCTCAATGACGGCTAATGGTTTAGTCATTGTCGGACTACGACTTGGCCATGTAATTAGTGGTGTTTATATGATAACACGTCACCTATTTAACCTCACTAGTTTTCACCTTCAGTAGTAACAATGCATCATTGATGGACCACATACTGGGCTCGTCACTACTACCTTGTTTATTAAATATGGCTTTCTAGCTTTAGTCAGATGCACGGCAATCCTATTTGCCATTAATGTCATGTAGCACCACTGAAGGGTTTTGTTTCCCCTCCCCAGGTTTGATCAATAACTAGAGGGTAATTCTAGCGTAGGGCACATTCGTTTCTTTGAGATACAAATAGTTTTTTCCTATGCATGGAGAGATATCAATTGCACCTAACAGGTGTTCTTTTTAGGTGGGATCAATAGTGAAAGAATGGGGAGCCTAGTCGCAGGGAAAAGGGCTACTGCAACGGTCCAGGCCTCCAAGATGAAGAACAACAACTTTGATCTAAATGAGTTGCCGCCTAAGCATGATTAGCTCATGCTGGAGCAGACACCTAGTAGGAGCAGACACTCATGGCATAACATGATCTTTCCCAATGGTTCGAGGCAGCTCAACTCTACCTTTGTGAGCAAAAATAACTCCTGGCAAAAGGTTTAGCCCCATCCAAAATTATGCAAATAATATCCCTATCCCAAGGATGATGGGAAGGCTCGCGAGGAAGTTTATAATGTCTCACTTCTTGTTTTTTTGTGCGATTGACTTACACTATTGGTAAACTTGAGGGAGAGAGTTGGTATATTGCCTCATGGTCACTCTGACCACTCGAAATGACTTTTCAAATAATTTCCCATGGCGATTTTGATATATGGATTGTTTGAATAAGAATTTATTCATTCGCAAAGCTTTGTGAAACATCAACGATGGAGCTAGGTCTTGGGTCATGTGAAAAGATAATAGGTCAATAAGTCTGTTGGCTCATGAGATAATATATCTTCTCTCTTGTTTGTCATGTCTGTTGGCACAATGGATAGTGTGAGAGAAGATTGGCATGCATGTTTTGGGTTGAAACAAGCTACATAATTGGACCTGGATGACTGACAAAAAGGGAGAAAAACACGGGTAGGAGGAGGCACAAATGATATGCAAGTTATTTGTTGGATTGATGTAAATTCTGGCTATATAAGCACACAGGATGTCAAATGAACCGCATCCTTATATATCAAGGTTGACTTCCTGTGTGAACTCTATTGCGACTAAGTTATCATATACGTATTTACGTAATATCTGGGATCTTACCAAACACAAAACATCAAACACAATACACTATTTACCTCTCTTCAATGCATATTGTGGTGGGAGGATAGTCATAACCATATGAGGATATTTTTCCATAACAGAGTCTATAATGTCTAGTGAGGCAAGTTGTTAATCGCGAGGATCATAGGTGAACATGAAAACATCCAACATGGTATTGTACTTCCATCTAGTTGTCTAGGGTGACAATATGGAAATAGAGGAGGCTCATAGGGAAACGCAAAACAACCAACATGTTGTTGTACTAACTTCCTATTGGTACCAAGAGACCGATAGTAGTGAAAAGTCAAATACAACTTATGGATAAAATTCCCCATATAATCAGAAAATGGAGGGAAGCTTTATGAAAAAGCTAACTGGGTATGAGTGTGCAAAACATACCATCTCCTTCCTTTCTTGTTGTAGTATTCTTCACCAACCCAGTAGAATACTGATCGACGCTATTAATGGTATATGCTTCTCATCTGAGTTAGAATTGTGATTGATAGATAGTTGTTCCATTATCTACATAGAAGGGTTCAAGGGTTAATATATGCATGAGAGTGAAGGAAATATGGCAATTCTGAATGTGTCTTATCTATTAGTGCCACATCTGGGAGAGCAATAAAATGGAGACACAACATGATAAGTTGTTGACCTTTAAATGGAGGATTCAACATACATAAACCATCTTACATGTGATTGAAATCCACATCCTACATGGGCATTGTGCTTTAGTCGGACTACCAATTTATGAGCAAGCTACGTGGTCTATGATGCAAAGGCCGGAGGACACCGAGTAAATAGTTGTTGACAACTTGTCATTGAAGTTATTTGTCAATAAATTTGTTTCACAGCAAGGTTCATTGAAATCATTACCTAGTAATTGGTATCGGTTGTATGCTCTAGTGAACCTTCTTCTCACGCTTTGTGTGTACCTGTCTATGGGCATTAGCTGGTTACCTATGTTAACTAGTATTGTTATATCGACTTGTTCGACAAGTGACTAGAAAGGTAACTAAGCTCATACCATATTTAATTAATATAATTGGAGGTGATGTAATCACTGAGCTTGAATATTACCTACATTTTTTGAATTGGTGGGCAAGCTGGATCTGCCCTAGGCATCATCTATGGTCACATATGGTGTATTGCATACTCTAAACCCAATGAGTATTGCATAATGACAAGTGCCAACATGGAGTAATGAGACACTCTTTTGTACCAAGGGGAGAAGGTCTGGCTAATAATTAACAATGTAAAATTAACAGCCTACATCGAAAGTCCAACCCAAGATGGTGAGTATGCGACATTGCAATTCCACCACTCGAAGACATTGGTATTTCGTAATTGAACGTTCCCCACGTGGTGACTTTGATAGCCACATGTACCAAAACAGAGCACGGATTTTGCATTTTGTGTCCACACTACTAGGAAAAGGCCTATTAATGGCGCACCTAATTTGGCCATTAATGGCGCATTAGAGGTGCGCCATTACTAGCACGCCATTAGTATTTGATACTAATGGCGCACCTCCGGTGCGCCATTAGTATCTGGTATACTAATGGCGCACCGCAGATGCGCCATTAGTGTGCACCGTAGTGTGCCATTAGTATGCCTCCCAGGGGCCATGTGTACCCAGGTGCTTTGGCATACTAATGGCGCACTAAGGTATGATGCGCCATTAGTAATGTCCGCATAGTAATGGCGAACTGGCTGATAATGCGCCATTAGTATGCTTTGGCACACTAATGACACACTGTGCTCTGATGAGCCATTAGTATGAATATTAGTTTATTTTTTAATATTATTTTTCTGTTTTTTTGCACAGATTACAAAATGTATAATTGCACAGAATATAGACAGCACACATCAACAACACATCAACAATTCATCATATTAGTCTCCGAATACAATTCATCATATTAGTCTCCGAATTGAAAAGACCGAACAAAGATAGAACAATATATTACAAGTCTCGAGACCGCGAGTAGCGAGTTTGTCTTCACATTACAAGTCGATATCGATCATCTAAACTACCATCACATAGAAGAGAGCTGCGGTCGTCACGATGAGCATCATCACGATGAAACTCGTTTTCATCCGGTTCCTCCAACGCTCCCTCCCCTCTCCCGCTAGATAGCGGGCGTATCTAGATTCGGCCTTGGCCCTAGTGGTGTACCCTTTGTAACTGTTACCGCTGAATCGGTGAACCTGTCTCCGACACTCCTCCCAGTCGTCGTAGACTCCGGGAACCTTACCCTTGTACACGACATACGACGGCATCGCTATATATGCACTAGCCAAACGAAACGTTAGTACCAATTCACAGACAATTCATAAGCAATATATAAGTATGCAACAGAACGATCGAAAGAGAAAAGCAAGACATTAATAGCATCTATTACATCTAAGTTGAACGACTCTCGAAACCAAAGAGACATACTACAAGTTCATTAAAGTTTAATTACAACAAGAGCCAATCGATGTTTCAGAACTAGACACAGCATCACTGCTTTCGACTCGACTCAATGCACCGGAGCGTGGATGAAGCCGCCGTCTATCGTGGGAGTCATGAAATCACGGGCGTTGTCAGCCTGCATTTGTAGCATTGTGTCGATGTCACTGTTTGACGGTTGATTTCTGAGGTAGAACTGCCCCGAGGTACGAAGGACATCTTGATGGATGATTTCCGCAAACTCCGACTGGATGCGAAAGAAATCTTGTCTGATGTCCGCGTCCTGGATTGCCGACACGCGCACGGCCCAATCTTTGAGCTTACTCGGTAGCAGAAGTTGATGATGGTCCCGTACGATCGCCCGCATGTGATGGATGGCGTAGTAGGCACCCTTCTGACCGCCAGGCGGCTGCTTGACGCAGCAGAACGTCGTGTTGTGGGAGAACACGTGCTTGCCGTACTTACGAGTTGTCCTGGTGAAGGTGCCTCCAGATTTGGCGTAGCCGGCGAGAACATCATCAAGAACCTTCTTGACATTTGTGTAGTCTACAGCCGACTTACGGTCCGGGTCGAAATACGTGGCCATGGAATATTTGGGGCTAAGTAGGATGAGCGTGCACTGTGTGTCACTGCAGAAAACACGGAATGTTAAAAGAATAACGATCGAAATCTAAGAATTCATATGTTAAGGGGTGGTTGAGGCGGAGGACTTACTCGGGAAAGTAAGGCACGAGGAAGTTATCCTTATCTCGGTTTGCCAGAATGACGCCTTCGAGGTAAGAACTCGCGACTTGCCAGTCCCCAGCGCTGCCCAAGATCTTGGCACACATGTAGAAGGGGTCGACTATCACGATGTCCGGGGTCTTGTCGCGAATGATCCGCATCTCCATACTCAGCGAAAATAGCCGAACGAAGGTGTAGTGCAGCGGATGAAGGTTCAACATAGCGTGGATGTCATCAAACCGCAGGACGATCGTACCCCTGATGGAGTTATCCACAAAGCCCTTGCCCTCCGGCACCTTGGCCGCGAAAACCGGGTAAGCCACATCCTTCTCTCTGAGATGCCGCTTCTCCAAAGAAAGAACACTGTCATGCAGACTCCGCATGGCACCGGTTGCAGCATCGAGCATATTTGTCGGTAGCATCGGCCTACCTGCCACATGCACCCTCCTCATTACATCCTCAGGTGAAGGTGGCCCGTCCTAAGCATGGATTGTACTCGGTGCCGGCTGGCTCGCACCCTTGTTAGTTTTTCTTTTGCGTGCCTTCTTCTTGATCTCCTGAATTGGGACCGAGTTCTGCTCAGAGACCGCCTTCTTTAGTGTGTTGGGGCTGATCATATTTCGCACCTCGCCTATCTGAGGCTCGGTGAAGTCGGCAGCTGGAGGCGTCTCCTGAGAGCTGAACGGCAGACGACGCCTGTTGCAACTTGGCTTCTCCGCGGTACCGGCTTGATCGCGCACGTCTTTTGTTGGGTTGGGTTCTTGAGAAGGAGCCCCCATGAAGTCGTCACCGTACCCATGATCGGCAAAGTAATGATCGACGTTGGCAAATGTATCGTCATCGTCGTCGTTCTGATCTTGTGCCATATGCATGTTTGGATCCAGTGGCATAGGGATGTCCGGCACCGTTGCGGGGGACTTGCCATGGGGATGACTTGGCGCCGGCACGACTGGCGGTGTTGTCTTTGGTGTGGTTTCCCCGCCCCCAAACGAATCTGGCTCTTCGGCCAAAGCAGGGGCCAGCTCAGGCAGGCGCTAAGGGTCATGACGTCATCATCGTCGGCCCCGACGGGTCGAATCGGAGGTAACACATCGTCGCAGCCTGGCAGCACCCGAACCAGTTGAACCCTAAACAAGTTGGGTGGCATCTGGGTACCGTGGAACAAGGGCTGGCCCGGTTGAACGATTTTTCCCTTGGCGACATCGACCAAGTCATTGTTCATGAAGTGCAGGAGAGTGCACGGAACGTCGGCGGCGCCCTGCGAAAACATGTAGGGCGTCAGGGATGCCCAGTTAAAGGCAAGGAGATGAAGTCCTCGGCCGAGAGAGGCTTAATTAGTTACCGTGATGATGGCGTCGAGCTCGGCTAATGTCGAGGCACCGCCAACGGCGGGCGTGCAGTTGACGGAGGGGCCGCTTGCTGCAGAGGTGTCGGCCGGCGTACACACGGGTGCATTAAACTCCTGTGCCGGCGTCGGAGACACCAATGCCACCTCCGCCGGAGACACCAATGGCCCCGCCATCGCGTTATGCGAGTTGCTGGCCGTGAAGCTGGGAATCGGGGCGGCCCCTGTTGGCCGCCAGCAATCCACGCCTGCAACCCCTCGATCAAGCTAGGCACAATGGCGGTGATCGTCGCTCCGATCTATTGTTGCACTTGCTCTTGGACAATCTCCGGAATCCGCGCCACCTGTGCCTTGAGTTCTTGAACCTCGTGCGCCTGGCTTTCCGAGCTGGTCTTTTTCTCCTTTCGCCCACCAGCGTTATAGTATGATGACCATTTTGTCGACAAGCCTTTGTCGGCCACACGACCAGCTGACGTCGGCTTCTCGAGCTTATCCTTGTTCTTCATTACATTCAACGCCCTATTTAGAGTCGTGTCCCAAGGGCCGCTCTTAGTCGACCCCGCGCTACTGCTTTCAGTCGCCTGCGGAAGGAATGTGAATCATTTAGAAATTTGGCTTCATTAATTAGAATGCAACCATATGGAGCTAATTACGCGGGGGTGTATTCCTTACCAGAACAGCCTCAAGCGCCCTGGTCTTCGGATCCGTGGTCAGCTCCTTTGTATTCGGGTCCTTCTTGTACCGGTGGCGGCGGCGGCGGTTGAGTAGGGGATAGCGATCGAGATGGAGGGGGGGTCGAGATCGAGTGTCCATGAAATTTAAAAATATTCATGATAGTTCAAAAAGTGCCCATGAAATACAATCGAGAAATGAAGGGTATGATTTAAATACAATTGATCTTAGCTAGCTATCTGTTCACAATCTTCTTGCCCTTCTTTTTCGCAAATGGAGTTCTTCTGTGGAACGGACGTCCTTTAGGTAGGGTGGTCCTGCTTCTTCTTGTGGTGTAAGCTGCTACTTCATCATCGTCGTCATGTTCGATCATCGGGTCACCGTACTTGTCGAAGTCTTGCTCATTGGCTACTCCATCCTTTCCGATGATCTTCCTTTTGCCTCTCCTCACGACAACACGACTGGGCTTTGACGGATCGGTAATGAAGAAGCATTGGTCAACTTGGGAAGCCAGTACCCATGGCTCATTTTTCGCGGTGACGTTTGCGCCCGCGGTCTTGGATTTGGCTTCGGGTATAACCATGGTGCTGAAATACCGGTCTTCTTTTAGGACGCTCTTGGCCCATCTGACACGGAACATCGGGACCTTCTCTCCAGCGTAGCTCAGCTCCCAGATCTCCTCGATCCTTCCGTAGTATTTGTCCTTGTCATTACCGGTGTAGGATTCCATCGTTACCCCGGAGTTCTGATAACCATCGCTCTTCATGTCCTTGGCCTCGGTGTAGAATGTGTAGCCGTTGATATCGTACGCCTCATAGGTCATCAGGTTGTGCTCGGCGCCCTGTGACAAGGCGAATATGAGTTGTTCTTCCGCGGAAGAATCATCATGTAAAGGGTACGACAGAAGCTTCTGCTTGAACCAACGCTTGAAACATGAGTTGTGCTCTTTGATTATATCTCCGTCCGTCCTCTGTTGGCCTCGGTCATTGTATGTCTTCTCAATAAAGGTTTTGTGCTGAACCACCCAAGGATCGACCACGTCTATGTGTTGTAGCGCGACTAGGTTTGCTATTTCAAAGTCGGCGAGTCGACCCTCGAAGTCGACATGCATTTCGCGGCGACCCTCACGGTGACCCGATCCAGCGAGCCTGCCGAGGTGCCTGTTGACGGGCAGACCAACGGGGTTCTCGATGCCTAGATAATTCGTGCAGTACGAGATGCACTCTTCGGTCAGAAAGCCCCTGGCTATGCTTCCCTCTGGACGTGACATGTTGCGAACGTATCCTTTGATGACACCATTCATCCTTTCGAACGACATCATGTTGTGCAGGAACGTCGGCCCGAGTTGGATGATATCGTCCACGATATGGACCAGCAGATGGACCATAACGTCGAAGAATGCGGGCGGGAAGTACATCTCAAGCTCGCATAGTATCACCACGATCTCTTCCTGTAGCCTTCTGAGTTGCCTCACGCCAACAGACTTCCGAGAGATGACGTCGAAAAAGTTGCATAGGCCAAATAGGGTTTCACGGACGTGCGCGTCCATGATACCACGGATTGCAACTGGAAGTATCTGCGTCATCAGCACGTGACAGTAGTGAGACTTCATCCCGCTGAACTTTAGCTTCGCCCGGTCTAGGTATCTGCTTATCTTCCCCGCGTAACCGTAAGGAAGCTGTACTCCTACGAGGCAGGTGAAAAACTGCTGGATCTCCTCCTGACTTAGAGTGAAGCACGCGGGAGAGTAGTCATTTCCGGTCCTCTTGGCCTTTTTGCCTTTGCGACGACTTTCCGTGTCCTGCTTCGCCTCATCATCATCATCATCATCATCATCATCATATATAGCGTGAAGCTCCTGCCTGATGCCCATTGATTTCAAGTCTGCCCTTGCTTTCGGCCCATCTTTGGTCCTCTCTGGCATGTTGAGCAGGGTACCAAGCAGACTCACGCACACGTTCTTCGTGATATGCATTACATCAAGGCTGTGAGGCACACGGTGGATCTTCCAGTACGGCAAGTCCCAGAAAACAGACCTCGTTTTCCATACCTTCAGCAGCGGCTCTGGCGCCTTTCGCTTCTTTCCCGGCTCTGGCGCCTTTTGCTTCTTTCCTGGCAGTGGGGAATCTTTCCAATTTTTCAACAGCTCGTCTATTTCCTCGCCGCTCCTCGTACGCGGGCGTCCTCGGGGTTCGGTTTCACCATCGAACAGATCCTTGCGTTTTCTCCACAGGTCATCGTCGCGAAGCCACCTTCGATGTCCCATGAACACGGTTTTCGAAGACCCGGGATCTCTATCTAGCTGGCGATGCGTTGTGTCATCCATGCACCTGACGCATCCAGAAAATCCGTGGACCACCTGCCCCGCGACATATCCGTAACCGAGATAGTCGTGCACCGTCGTGAGCAGCGCGGCTCCCATAGGGAAATATTCTTTCTTTGCGGCGTCCCACGTATTGGCCGGCGTTTTCCACAGCGTGTCTAGCTCCTCTTTCAGCAGCCCCAGATACAGATTGATGTCGTTCTGTGGTTGTTTCGGTCCTTCAATTAGCATACTCATGTGAATGTACTTCCTCTTCATGCACAACCAAGGGGGAAGGTTGTACATCCACACAAACACAGGCCAGGTGCTATGTGTGCTTCTCTGGCTGCCAAACGGGTTGACTCCATCGGTGCTCGCGCCCAGCACGATGTTCCTTGGATCGTTCCCAAATTCTAGGTCTTCGAAGTTAAACGCTTGCCACTGGCTCGCATCCTTAGGGTGACTCAGCATCTTGTCTTTTTTATCTATCTCCGGATCATTTGCGTCATCTTCTCGCTTCTTCTCCTCCCTATCCGCGTGCCAACGCAGAAGCTTTGCTACCTTAGGGTCCGCGAAATACCGCTGCAGACGAGGAGTGATCGGAAAGTACCACACCACTTTTCGAGGAGCTTTCTTCCTCTTCTTGTATCGAGTGACGCCGCACACCGAACATATGGTAGACTCCGCGTGCTCGTCCCGATAAATGATGCAATTGTTCATGCACACATGGTATTTCACGTGCGGTAAATCCAGAGGACACACGATTTTCTTCGCCTCCTCCAAACTGGTGGGGCACTTGTTCCCCTTGGGAAGACGTTCGTGCCAGAATGACATGTTCTCGTCGAAGCATGCGTCGGTCATTTTGTGTTTTACCTTCATCTCCAGAGCCATGAGCGTTACTTTCAGGCGGGTATCCTCGGGCCTGCATCCTTCATACAATGGAGTAACCGCGTCTAACTCAAGTTGATCCATCTTGGCTTTCTCTCGGGCGGCAGCTCTTGCGTTATCGGTCTGCTTGAGAAGCAGCTCTTGAATATGATGGTCCTGCACCCAGCCCATCGATGGTTCAGCGTCGTCTGCTCCGCCGGCATCATCATCTTCATGATCATGCCCGTCGTCTGCTCCGGCATCTTCCTCATCATCATGTCCTGCATCTTCTACATGATGACTGTGTACAGCATCACCGTCGTGATCATCTCCTGGGGATTCTTCGTCTTCTCGCCCGCCCGAGCTGCGGTGGTTGTCTTGCTGCCCTTCCTCATTTCTTGCCCGGCCCCCATGGACGACTTCGTAGTCATCTTCATCACCTTGCCACCGATAGCCATCCATGAAACCACGCAAGAGCAGGTGGTCCCGCACCTGCCCGGAATCCGGGTCCGCAATAAGGCTCTTCAGCTTGCATCTTCGACACGGACATCTTATCTCCGTCTCGTTCTTTTGAAGCATCTCGGCCTTCGCGGACCTCGAAAACCTATTCACGATGCCTTCGGTCATCGTGCGCACCATGGTCGCCCTGCGGGGTAGAGCAAAACGATATTTTAGAACCAAGAATTTTTTTGCCATGACTTTCCCTAAAAATAGGACAAAAATGAATGCTTAATGCCAAAATTCTCACCGAAACGGAAATGAATCAACATTCCGGGAAAATATTGGCAACTATCGCATTTCAAATACCGGTACACCTCCAAACACAAACACATATGCAACACAACAAACCTATGCAACACCACAAACATACATAGATCTAGCTAGGCCATAAAAGTGCATGTGCACATTGTTGTATGGAGAACAACATAAATATAGCTTCCCCCCATACTTACCTACCAAAACAAGGTAATTTAACCACTTAATTTGAATGAATATATGGTGGAAATGAGGTGAAAAAGAGGAGGGACCCGAGAGGAGAGGAGGTGGAGAGAATGAAGAAGTGGGGGGGGGGAAGTGAGTGTGGTAGAGAGGCTGTCCAAAATATCTTGTTGCTGCCCGCATACTAATGGCGCACCAACTACAAATGCGCCATTAGTAATCAAGGTTACTAATGGCGCATTTATAGTTGGTGCGCCATTACAAGTTTTGCAAAAAAAAAACATACTAATGGCGCACTGTCGCATAGTGCGCCATTACTAGTTCAAACTAGTAATGGCGCACTCTGGGACAGTGCGCCATTAGTAGTTTTGTAAAAAAAAGAATAAAAAATATCATAAAAAAAGTGCATTAATGGCGCACTTTACTGCAGGTGCGCCATTACTATTTACAACTAGTAATGGCGCACTATGCATGGATGCGCCATTAGTATGTTTGGACAGGCGCGCTAGTTAAAAAAAACTTCTTGATACTAATGGCGCACTCCGGGCAAGGTGCGCCATTAGTACTTCGAACTCTAATGGCGTATCAGTTGCTGGTGCGCCATTACTATATACTAATGGCGCACTGCCTGTCTGGTGCGCCATTAGTATCAATTCCATCTATAGCCCTTTTCCTAGTAGTGCCAAGAGAGATGATAATCCCAAATAATCATCATTGCAAAATTAACTGCCTCCGTTGCCTCAAACACCCATCCATAAAGATATGCCACTATGATCCACCTCAATGCTATCTTGGATCAATTAATATAGTTCAATTTTACCCATATGATAACATTGATAATCACATATACTAATGGGGAGGAGTAAGGTGACTTTTTTAAGGAGACGGTATGCCAAAGTAATTGTCATTGCAAAACTAATCACCTCCTTCAAGTCGAACCAAAGTCGGTCTAGGTGTTTCATTGCCATTACACAACTAGGATATCTTCAAGTCATGTATATTACATAACTATATGTGCCCCCATACGGGTACTTGATATATCAAATGCATTTCTCCAATCTTTTGTATACCAATTGCACTGAGGGTAGAAAAATCTCTCTGAACTTGATAACCTAAATTTGTGATGGTTTCCAGCAACCATGTTGGATTTGTGTGTCATTTATGTCCACATATGTCTTTATGGATAGAAAAATCAATTCTGAATTCGATTCTTGGTGACACTCATGTCAATAATGTCAAATATGAAATCTTATTATGTGCACTAAAATAAGCCAGAATATGTGAATCAAAAATCAATATTTTTAAAGGTATGCCATCTACATAATTTATTATCTTAACCAGTTCCCTAGAAGCTTAAGTTGAGAAAGAAGCTTGGGCAACAAGTATCCACACAATTCTAATATCTTTGGTCATCTAAAGCACATATAAGCTTAGTCTAGGTATCAATGTAGGCTATTTGTGCATTGACCGGGTTCTTAATTCGAGTCATCCTTGCTTGATACCATATTTAATTGCATGCACATAAATGATTTACTTAAGGAGGTGAACAACGTTGGCTACTACAATTTCAACACCCATCTCACTTGCATATTTGAGGGGCATATAGTGCACTGTGACGACAATGTTTTTTTCTTTTAAGGACTAAATTCCAATCGTAATATTTAATTAACTAAGTAGCAATCTCGTATGTCAGAGATAATTGGCCAATGAGAAGGAGGGCACCAATGCTACTAGTTGGCACTTAGAAACATATTGGCTGGGTTGGCATCTTGGACATTGGCACACGTAAGTCGTCTTTTTCCTCCCATGTTGGCTAGGTTCGACATTCGAAATTACAAAGAGAAGGAGTTATCTTTACACACCGACTAGAGCTAGGGGTCAAACCAAGGATGTTTGACCGTAAAGTCCATATGGTGCAATATTACAACATATATATACACAGTTAAAGTAATAGATGGGTTATTTTGTCTACTAAGACAAAATAGTGTTTGTCAAGAGAAAAATATCAAACAGTATCTAATCTATTTATGTAAAAGCATTATTTGGCTTTGCTCAATGTTAACACAATTTGATTGATAGCAAAACTAGAAAATCATGGAACAATAATTGTCGATATTGTTAGTGGCGATGGGAGGCGTTTTCACTTATCAGATAACACAAAGTATTGTCTTCTTATAGGGGTGACATATATTTTTCTAAATCTTCCTTTGTGATTCGTTCTCCACGTAATTTGGTTTCTTCCATATATTGTGTTGGTTCATTGATGTATTTATCTCAGTACTAAGGTATACCAATGTTAGCTAAGTCTAATAAAAGACTGATGTGTCTACCATATTCGACCAATCAATAAGCTATATAATGACTAATGTCAAGTTGCAGAAGCATAGACTATGTGAAATACACATCATGAAGTACCCATGTTCATATAAGAGTTATGTTATACTCCCTCCATTTTTATATACAAGGCCACTATCATATTAACAATTTGCAGCTATACAAGGCCACTAACACTAATCGAGACAAAATTGATGGTGTTTGCCTCGTACTAGCAAAGGAGGACATTAATTATCTCTCGCATACATATGGGTGTGAAAAGATTGGCTTGCATGCGCCTCATTAATCAACCAAAAGAAGTGAGAGCATTGGCTTATTGTGGGTGGAACAAAAAAATATGCATTAATTGACACGACAAACAAGGAGACAAGGTAGCTTGCAATATTGACTTAAACTGACATTTACTTTTGCCTTGGTACCTGTAATATGGGTTTGTGGCCTTGTATACAAAAATGCAGGGAGTAGTACTTGACTCCCGTATAGTAAATGTTATCAATTATTACCAACTTTTGAAGCGTGTTTCCACATGTTGATCATAGATTTATCTTATGGAGTCTCCTAAGGTATCAGGAACTTGGAGTTTTTTGATAGTATTAGTGTTTACAAGGACAAGGTGCCACTCTATAGAAGCTGGGATACAAATTAGGAAACCAGTCAAGTTTTTCTTATCAAAAAAGTTCGTTCATATATATAACAAGTTTATTTATTTTATATGTACAGTGTTCTGAAACCTAGGGTGTTTTATCTCAGTTGGCATTGAACTATGCTTGCAACGAAAAAACTTCATTTGACATAAAACTATGCTTGCAGGGCTAACACTCCGTGCACCGGTGCCACCGCGCCGCGAACCTTGGGAGCTTGAACGTGGATGGGTGTGAACTTATGGTTGATGTAAAGGCAAGGGGTCGGGCATCAATAGAGAATAAATGGGTGTTTGCGAAACCGTAAGTAATAACATGGATGAACATTGTCATAGAGAGAGAATAAGAGAGTCTTCTAGACATTTATAAATGGATTGATGCTTGCAATGGCAGTACAAACTATGATACTGACATATATTTTTTTATTGTTGTTCCCATTAAACTTCTCATGGTGTGACTCCATTATTTAGAGTTTCGCACTTGAAAATGTTTCTCTGTTTGGGCAAGTACCGCCTTTTGTTGCGCCTGTAGGTTTGTTGTTTGCATCTGCTTGAAACTTGTGGGTTGTTTGTTGCGAACTTACAATCCAAATTTGCAATGCAGGGATGAAAATGAACAATCATACCCATTAAGGGAGAAATAAAGGGCCAACATTGGACTATGCCAAGTGGCGCCCTCTGGTTGGCTACTAGGGAAACATATATTTTTCATTTTTTCCTTTTTCTTTTCCTAGATGGAAGTGAGGTTTTCTTTGAGATGTTTTTTTTTTCATTTTTAGAAGGAGGTGAGGTTTTTTTTTTCAGAGATCGAGGTGAGTACCCACTTATCTTTTTAGATGAAAACGAGTGCATAGCTTGCCACCTGACACTTGTTGGTTGGCTAAGTGAGGAAAGTTCTTTTTTTAAATGAAGGTGAGTTTATTTCCATTTTTTTAGAGATGGAGGTGTGGACCCAAGTATTTGCTTAGATGAAAACGGATGCACAACTTCGCGCCACCACAGTGTGGCACCCTAATGGCTAGTTCTTTCCAAGAGCATTGGACGTTGGAGGCGATTCAGATAGCAGGCATGCAAATGCAATCACCTAGTCCTACTCCTAGTAGACACTCCGAGTACCAAGCTATGAAAATCCAAGTTTCTTACACCTCGCTATAAATATAAGATAATTCTATAATGAACACCTCGAGAAAAAAAATCATGAGAAGTGGCTTAGGGATACGTAGATCGAAAGGGTAGTGATGATTCCGAACACCTCGTGAACACTCTTATTACTCGAGCGCTTCCCCTTTTTTATTCGCTGACTTATTTATGTTTTTACCTTTGCTTAGTTGTTTAGATAAAATCATCTATATTATCATTTCCTCTATCAACCGAGGAATGAACTATTTCCAGGAAACACTCTAGGTGTGAACGTAGTCGCGTAATAAGTGACTACATAGCTGCGGCGTTGTTAGTTGCCTGCGCAATCGCTTTCTGTGGGTGGGACTCTACTTATCACGAATTGCAATAGCCTTGTGCACATGCAGACCATCAACAGCCCATCGATCGGAATGGACATAGGATTAGTTAGTTGGACCACGTGCCCTTTCACAGACTGGAAGAGGATGCAGTTGCAATGATAGAGAATGAGACTTCCCGTCACGTTCCATTATGGTTCGTATCCGAGGATGTATTTACTCACACGAACATGGTGGCAGGTAGGTTGGTGTAGAAGGTCGCCGTGATGAATTCTCCTATGGCAGAGTACAGAAAAAGGTCTCTAAATTGGATCACGATAAAATAGATAGGTGCGGTGGACGGTAATAACCATCAGTAATTAGGGAGGAGTTTTCGGGAGGTCGCAAAGGTGTCGACTGATAGAGGCGTATGAGGCGCCCCGGTGGGTCGACACACGGTCCTCTTGTGCCTCAGACCCAGTCTGCATGGGTCCAAAGGAGGGCCCTTAGCTTGCTCCCATTCATATGTTCTAAATCCTACATTGTGTTTTATTCCACATGTGCATGTAAATGGTGCTAGTTCGATGCTAAAAATAATGCCGGATTGGGTTTATACAAATTATTGAAGCCACAGAAACTTAAAAGATATCTATGACCGACAGAAAAATAGTCAAGTGAACAATGCAAAAGATTGAGAGGAATAACCCTTGTAGATACCCCATACAATCTGGAACTCTACTCCGAATTACAGACACTTAAATAGACACTAATACAGTCTGACACCTTTACGAAGATATCTCTCAAACAACTCACACCTTAGAACTCTATGAAAGAAATTTGAAGATAGTAAAATAAATGCAATTACTTCAATATACACTATCATTTAAATATGGTTGTGAAACTCAAGTTTCTTAAATATAGATAAATAATATATCGTTTGTAGCATATTAGCTTAATTTTAGTTGGTATAAGTGGTAAACAAATAACGATATATCTTACTTAAGATATTTTTTCTTATTTTGTTGTATGGATAAAATGTATAGTATAAATTCGGTAACGTAAAGTTATGCCGACATTATCGATTTTTTAACCAAACCTCAGAACATTATGCAAGACACATGAAAATAGTAAAATAGATGTAAGTATTCACTCCGTCCCAATTCTGTTGATATGCTTGTAGTTGCAGCCTATATCAATCTGTAGGGAAGGGAAAATAAGTGAATTGCTAACTGAAGCCGTGCCCTCCATGGATATAACGATTATCATTCCAAAGAAGCTCGGGTATTTATCCTTCGTTCCGGACCACGATTCCTCGCTGATTGATCGTGTTATCATCATTGACTGAAGAAATAATTGTCTTGGAGCTGCAACGGCTATTTGGATTGACTGACAATCGCAAAGCTATACATGTTCCTGACTGTCTTGTGTCTTGTATGTCGGACGCTAAGTAGTATATATGATGTGGTCAGTTAAGCAAAGATATAAGTACAGTTTTTTTGAGCTGGCATAGCAATCAGTAGTTGCCAACAACAAGGGTGTGTCGGGATCAGTAGAATATATTGACAGCATGTCCTGTTCTTGTAAGTGTAGAATGTCAGGTTGTTCACATGGATAGAACATTTATATCTACACACAGTTGCCTTCGACGGAAAAAGGCATGTTTTACTCTTGGGTTACATAGAAATTCCGCGTGGCGAGTCTTTTTGAGGTGCGGCACGAGACGGACGACACCTACCACGTCATTGCATCACAGATTTTTTTGTTTCATCGGAAGGAGGGTACGAACGTGCATCTTGGCAAATAATGACAAGCAAGCCTGCAGCCGTACCTCAGAAATCCGGGCCCTGGTGCAAAATCACAATTTAGGCCCCATTTACAGGCCAAAACAAAATAGTTATTACTATAAACTATTAATCTTTCTTGTACTCTTAGAATCGTACCTATGTCTAAAAGACATCTCAGAAAATTATAATGTCAGCCGGATGAATAAATTCATGAAAGGGCAGCAAATTAACTTGAGAACAGGGGTGTACAAAATAGAAAGGGACATATACGGTTGTTGATTGTTGAGGGATGCACACCATGAAGAAATGATGACGCATAGGACTCCGATTGCTCTGCACCTTGACCAAGAGAAAGAAATGAAAGTCTGGTTGCTCTGCTCTCGAGGGACGAAACTTTGAAAGAGAGAACGCAGAATCAATACAAATGCACCCAATTTATAAGTACGAGGTACTAGTAGCCAAACGAACCAGCAGTTCATACCATCAGTGGCTATGTTTCCAAAAAATTCTGAATCCACTAGAGATGAATCGAGGGAGGAGCCGAGGAGACGAAGGATTGCAGCGTATGCAGACTGCTTCGAGTCCCGTGAAGGTGAGGCTGTGACATGACTGGGCCGTGGGCTCACGTCAACAAGTTGGGCCATGACTTGCTTAGTCTCTGTATTATTAATACCTGATTAGTAGTAATAACGTAGTAGTACTACTTCAGAAAATTGGGGCCCCACTATTTTGGGGGCCCTATGCAGCTGCTCCTATTGCACCTGCCCACATACGGGCCTGGAGTAAAGTGCTGCATTCGACCTGTATTCCCGTCCAACCTCTCGCGTTCTCGGATGTTTGAGAGATATATATGATATGAAAACGAATGTAGAGGTTGCGTATCGGAGATATAACTTCGGAAGAAGAATAACAAAAAAGTTTCAACCAGATGTAAACAGAAAACCTGCTGGAGCATTGACACACAGCATTTTCCGAAACAAAATATAGTTGCGAGTGTGAAACTGTGAATAACAGAGACATCACAAGAAACTGAACGTAAACAGCAATGAACATAAAAATTTCAGCATCATATTTTGTAGTGCTATTTTAATCATGGCAATGTTTCATCCATATTATTACTAATTGTTTTGTATTGCAGATTCCCTCATATTATGTATCCATGGCTAACCTCTTAACCTTTAGATCAACCACCACCGTCCAAATTGAAGCTCGCAACGAGGAGCGCGACGTGGTCTTGGCCGGCCTCTTGGCCTAATGTAGCGTGTTCCGAGCGCTTGCTCTGCATTTATAGTTCAATGTCAGATGAGGTAAAATACTTTAGATTTCACAACATTTCCACTTGAAAGAAGTAAACATGCTATTGAGATAAACAAACTTTTCAGAAAAGAAAACTTGACAAGTTTTCCCACGTGTATTCCCAGCTGCTACAAAGTGACCCCTAGTCCTACTCATGGTAGACACTCCTACTACAAAGCTATGAGAATCGAAATTGCTTGATCCTCCCTAAAGATATAAGCTAATTTTATGATCAACACGTGGTAGCCTTATTCAAAAGATGGAAATAACTGCTACACTTTGGTTTGTGGAAAACAAATATAAGATAATTCCAAGATCAACATTTGTATAGCATGATCTGTGATTCACAGTCTGGACTTCTGTAACTTGGTATGTACAGAGCTTACTAATTTGTCGATCATTGTAAGGTCATCAGTGTATGGTTATACCTAGCTAACAGCGTATACCTTAGCTCTGAGATAAATTGATGCATCCACAACCAAACAAAACCTAAGGAAGAGACAATGTTTAGATGGACAGCTAATTAACTACAAGTGTAGAGTTGGAACATTATATGCCAGCCTTATAAGAAAAGATTACTTCGGAGTAGGTGATCGCCAAATTGAAAACATGTCGACTGGCAGCAACCAGCATGGTCAACATTTTTTCCCCATGATTTTCCAATTATGAGATGAATAAAATGATCAATAACGCAATAGTACTGCCTATCAGTAGCTCAGTCCTAAAACTTATTCAAAAAATATATTTCAAAACGCTTATGCATGTAGCAAAGAGAAAGATTGCTATTACCAAAAAGACAACAGATTGTAAAATAATTTCTCTAAAGAAAATACTCTTGTGTACTCGCAGGCAGAATAACCAATTTAGTAACGCATATGATATGTGGTAATCTTCCTTGCTATCACTCATTGCACCATATGTTTATTTAAATTGGCACATCAAACTGGGTACGTGGTACTTTAGCGGATTTGATACCTCGCCCTAGACAGTGTGAATATAATCCGGTGTCCTTGTAATTGCCAATGTCGAACAGCAGAAGACCAACATCGGAGGAAAAAGACAACTTGAGCGACCCCATGAGTTATATGACCATAAAACATAAACGTGAGGTGACTCTTTCTATAACCACAGTTGTTCATTGGCTTAATTTACTATTTACGTCATTGGAAATCGATATAGTATCAAGGAAAAGTGGACTCAAGTTTAAGACCCAATCAATGAACTATCATTAAATAGCCAACATGGTTTCCACGACTAGCCTCATCTAGACTTGAGAAGAGCTTCGAAACGAGGCGTCTGTTGAAATATTGTTTACAAGCATCTTCCAGCTGAAGCCTTTGGCGAACTACAGGTTAACATTATGAATTCAAGGAGGGCATACCCACTTAACGGTCGAACTCAACTGTTTGTAATCCCTCCGTTTCTATTTACTCCGCATATCAGATTTCACCTAAGTCAAACTTTATAAAGTTTGACCAAGTTTATCAAAAACAGTCTAAACTTTCACAATAAAAAATGTATATGGTCTGAAAATATATTGAATGATGATTCTAATGGTATTGATTTGTAAAACTTAATAAATTTTCTCATGAGACAATGTTAATATGCGAAGTAAGTAAAAACAGAGGGGGTACTAGTTCATCTCTTGGGTCTCAAGTTTAGGTTTATCTAAATGCACATAATTAGCTTTCCTATAAACTCATAATATTGGTATGAGTGTCAATTCATGTTAGACTTACATGGAGATAAATAACACACGATCCCAACATGGTTACTTGAATCCATCAAGGATTCTGGTTGCAAAAATTGGCAAATTAAACTAGACACTATATTCAAAGTGCCTATGCTTCCCACTTGGGAGGCCACTGTGTAAGACATTACCCTTATAGTAAACGTTATACAAAAACTTAGTAAAGTTATTTCTGTATATCATGATACCATATGCACATATTATTATGTAATACAGACAACTTGGAGATAGCTTAGTGATTGAATTAATGTGGCACATCTATACCGACTTGTGTTCGACTCCATTGTGGAACTTAGTTTCATAATTGTAGTTATTTGGGCACATCATCTATCCCTGACACAAAATGCCACCTCGCTCCTCCATTAGTACATGTGGTTATCAAAGTACCATATGGGGAACATTTTATTATTTATTATTAAGGACTCGGAGATAGCATTGAGGTGGAATTGTAATGGCACATCTTTGCGATTTGGGTGCGTCACGATGGATGAATTTAAGTTTTCCATGTTCATTTTTTGGGATTATTGTCTCTCCTTGACCCAAAATGCCAAATCCACCCTCTTTTGTTCAGACTTTCTGTAGAATTTGGCTACATTTAATTATGTACTACTAACGACCTGGAGTAGAGGAGTTGCACTGTGCATCTTGTATCATTCTTCCCGATTGACACACGTCATTATGCCATACTCATTTGGTTTACAGGATTTGGCATTACAAACCATATGTGACCGTACATGATAAACTTGGAAGATCCAACTTGACATCTGACTCGAGAATGGTGGGAACATGGGAAGGTTAATGATCACCTAGACCCCACTTATATTAATCTAAAAATGGAGGAGCTTAGCTCCCTTCCCATAATTTGATCGAACAAATGGACATAACAATATATGTTTGGAGAAGTAATATATGTGTGCACATTGGAAGGTGGGAACGAAGTGTGGAAATAAGGTTACATGGTAGCATACATAATCAATATCAAGTACAACATAATCAATTAAAAAACCCATGTGTGGACATAAAGTTTGTTGACAATTGGATCCGATAACCAGCCACTGCCAACCATTCACTCTGCATCGTCTGACCTTTGAAACAGACCACTTAGCTTGACCATGAAGTAGTAGTCGCAATGAAGCGCAATGCCCATGTAGGATATGGGTTTGCATTACATGTAGGATAGTTGTTGTATGTTAGAATCCCCCATTTGAAGATCATAAAATTATCTCTTTGGTGTCTGCTATGTTTATTAGATTTATTAGGTAGGATACCTCAAGAATTACCATTTTTATTTCTCTCATGCATATTTTGACCCTTAAATTAGCCTATTTGGAAAATCATACAACTATACTTCATTCACACACAAACTCGTTTGAACTCGGATGATATCCTTATCCCAATGTTGATGAAGGAAATTTCAATGAAACCATATGGCAGGTTATGTTATGTATATATTCTACCAAGTTCGCTTTTGCATATGTCACTACCTCCATAAGTATGGGAGACTACCTCCACAAGTTATGATTACACTTTGACTAGTGTTGTCCTCTTCCAATAAGTATGAAATAAGTGGAACAACTTGTGGGGTGTATTCATGTTGCCCTATTAGCCTACTTCATTTCCATCTTGTCTCGCTAGACAAGTGGACCTAAGTAGACACACATGTTGGATCTTTTCATGTTGGCCTATGACCATCTTAATTTTATCAATGAACGGGCAAAAACATGTTGCATGTCATTGTCATTAAGAAGAGGGAGATTTTAAATACAAGATGTGGGAGACAAGAACATGCTCTTGATCACAACACAATATAACCAACATACGAAAACCTACTCCTCGAGAGCCTGCCTATGTTCCCGCGTCTTCTTGATTTGAACTCTTCAAAAGCCAGCATGAGCACAGTTTGCACTAAGGAAGCCTTCCCATAGAACACTCGAGCATTACGCTCTAACAAAAGCTTGCGGAGACCAAACATCATAATCATTTCCACATCCAAGTGCTTCACTTGATTCCTAGGTCCGTCCATCATGCACCACCAGTCTCTGGTAGTATTGTTTGCCGTCAGTGCTAATGTTTGAATTCCAAATTTATGAAGTAGCAAAAGCAAAAGGTCCTAGCGAAGATACACTGAACCATAATGTGGACTATAGACATAGATGCCTGATCACACAACACCCAACATGTATGGTGTTGCATCCCCATTCTATCGAGCCGAGCTGACCATCTTAATTTTCATCTTGTCTCAATAGACAATTATAAATTCCTTTATGGGAAACTATTCCCACTAGTTATGGTTGGTCCTTCAATACAATAGATGCCAAAAATAACCAAGCAGTGCATTATGTTTTGCGATTGGTAAGATGGTTAGTTACTATGTGCAAACAAGGCTCCAACTCTCGGGTCGGTTACATAGCCACAATTCACATCCATCCAACTTGTAACTTCCATATCTTGTGTTCCTCCACTTAGTCATCTTATTTCTCTTGTTTTGTCAGTCATGAAAGTTCAACTCTTCAACTCATTTGGAACCCAAACATACACACCCACCTTCTCTCATACTACCAACGGTGCCATCACCCTTGGCGATTAACATAGATACCATTGTAAGAGCTTTAGCAACCAAAACCATTGATGATAGGACTTATGTTCGTAGAGAATACACATCAATCTCCAAAATATGAACTTCATGAAAAACTAGATGTAGTGACACTAGTGAATATACCCAAAGTATTTAGTGCTTCGAACCAATGAAGAAAAAGGCATAGTTCTTGATGTAATTGCTCATTAAAACAAGAGTTGAGAGGATGATGGGTTAGGGACGATCGATATTTCTCTATGCATAGGAACACTTCGTTAGAATCTCAAAGAAATGAGAGAGCGCTATACCACTATACCCATATCGGCCACCACTGACGGCCTAGGAAAACACATCAACAGTGCTACTTAAAACTGACAAGCACTTGGATTCCCGTCAATGTAGACTAGAAAGAACAATCCATTTTTACGGAAAAGTACTATTGACGGCCCTAATATGTGGCCCATCACCTGTGCATTATTATCATTGACGGAGAACACCGGTGATAATCCAAACTTGTGAACTATCACTGGTATACGAACCACCACTTATAGACTAAAGTCATAGCCCGTAAGTGCCTAAATCATTGGCCTTTAGACCATGACTCAAGAAAGCATAGCCTAAATAATAAGTAAGAAAAATCTCTTCCTAGTAACACTAATCCTTATCAAGCCACCAATACAAGTCTCTTCAATCTAGATGATGATGGTATCAACTTCTTCCCTAACAACCGTGTCGTCCAGGTTAGTGATCATCGTCCGAGGGTGTCGCTTGTGGTGGGCAGCTTTATCCATCTAGATCCTAGATCCCAAGATTCTTGTCTTCTTTGTGTGGCTCCCAAGTGTCTATTTCTTTGTCAAGATCCCTAGCTCCATGCCTTCTTTTAAAAACACAAATCCCATCGAGGAAGAGCATAATCGAGGAGTAGCGGCTAAATAACCATGATACAGAGGTCATGCATGGATCCCAGATGCTATGATCATGGACATAAGAGGATGGTGTCGACATGTATGAGGACACATTGATGCGGTTCATGTATCTTTTCCAGTCCTTGCCATGTTTCTTTTCTTTTTAATTGCCATTGACGGGTACATGACCGAAAGTGGTTTGCTACTCTTCCGGGATAGGCGGCTAATATAATATGTGTAGTAGTTGTCGTCTGACCTATCGGCTCGGACACTAGACCTCTTGTGCCCACCCATTCTGCCTCGCACTAAATGGAATGGCTCTCTTAGTTATGATGTGCCCCGACCGAGTCCCCACGCCCGCTTTTATTCGCTGGCAACCCATCCAACACAACATTAGGGCCGTCCCACCCATTCTATACTGACCCGGGTCGGGACTCCCTTTTCAAAAGCCAGTTCCCACTGCGCACTCTCCACTCGCTTGAGACTAGTGGCTGGGTGACGAATCACTCATTGAGGGGTGGTTTTGGTACCGTCTTTAGAGGATGGATTGCTAGAGTAGTGTCAGCCGTACCATATGATATTGTGTGTCATGAGAGAGAGGGAGAGGGAGGGGGCAAGGGGGGAGAGGACAAGTGTATGTGGCATACAAAGAGGGGTGCCATGGAGCGGACATCAAACCAACCGTGACGTTCCTGCAAGGCACATGAGTGACTGGTGATGTAGACTACCACCACTGGTCGTGGTTACGAGCAAGGAGCATTCCAACATAGCGAGTGGACAAGTTTTGTCGATGTTATGTGTGTGTG
>LR738714.1:853440917-853470481 GCA_902687465.1 Secale cereale | reverse complement strand
TATTAAATATTGGTATACCAAATATATATATTTAATAGTATACCAAAGATATACCCAAATATAAGAAAATTTACTATAAATATAACAAAGATATGCTACTATTAAATACTGGTATACCAAATATATATTTAATAGTATACCAAAGATATACCCAAATATAAGAAAAATTACTAGAAATTACCAAAGATATGCTACTATTAAATACTGGTATACCAAATATACATTTAATATTATACCAAAGATATACCCAAATATAAGAAAATTTACTAGAAATATACCAAAGATATGCTACTATTAAATACTGTTATTAAATAAATAAATCTGTAGTTCAACACGCGGTCCCCACCTTGGCCTATTTCAGTTCATAAAAGGCAACACGTGCTTCTCCTCCTCGCGTCCTGCTCGCTCACATTCTTCTCATCCCACTCTCCTCGACCGGCTCAACGCGTCTGCTCGACCGATCCACCGCAATGTCTAGCTCCGGTGCCAACGCCGTACCCGCAACCAACCGCGAGCAGCAGAGCCTGGCGTCCCCCGCCCCGCCCCCTGCGGCCGTCATCGCCCAGGGGAAAGGGAAGGTGCTTGCACAACAAGCGCCTGCGCCGGTAGTTCCCAAGAGCAAGTCCGGGAGACGCCGGCAGAAAAGCCCGCCCCCAGCGGCCACTAGAGAGGAGCTGGAATCCCGGGAGTCCCGGGAAGGCCCCTTGAAGGTGCTTGCGCTCCCGGCACCAGGGGCCCCGCGTACTCACGTTGTCTCCCACGACAAGATGGTGAGACGCGCTACGGGCCCCACACTGCAAGCAAACACTGTCTCCGACCACAAGATGGTGAGTCGCGCTCGCGTCCCCACCCTGGATGCAAACCATGCCTTCGACGACAAGATGGTAAGCCGCGCTCGCTTCCCCCTCTCCTACTAGTGATTTGAAGTTAACCGGTGCCTTAATGATTTTAAGTTAATGACAACCTTTAATCTAGTCATGTCATTAGTACTAGTGCTTACTGATTTACCTGATGTGTACGTGCTGCGTATATGTCCTTGGACTTTCTAATTGCTGGGGTCTCTTGTGGCAGATGGACGGGAACGAGATGGCACCGGTCCAGGGGGTGCCGCCCATGAGGGGGAGCATCGCGGCTTCAACCTCAGTTGGTAAGTACTCCATACTTTTTTAGAGAGAAGGCATACGCCCGACTTTATAAATAAAGTCATCAGGCAGAGTCGAACCACAAACACCGGACCAACATAGTATCAAAGCAACTGCTGACAAGTACGAGTACATGGCTACCTAGCCAGACAAGGCACGCAGGCCAACACCGGAAGCAAAAGGGCTGGAGACTAAGACGTCAATCTGGATCGCCGTAGCAGGGAAGAAGCCGTAGACCGCATCTTAAATAGCATGTCGTCAAAAGCCTCGAGGTCCACCTCCTTAGTCAATAATCTCCACTGCTGCAAGAAGACACTTGCTTTCAATAAGCAGCTCACAGGGTTAGCCGGAAAGATATGCTCAATGTAAACTTGTTTCTCGTAGTCCACAATGACCAAGAAATCGCAGCCCACCCAACCCAGAACACCCTTTTAGCCCGCCCAGATAAAGCCATAGCACAACGCCGCAAGTCCACGAAGGACGATGGGTTCAAATTAACTTGAAGCCAATGTCGAATGAAGCACCAAATAAATTTGGCCAAAGAGCAGTTGAAGAAGATATGCTCGGTATTTTCAAAGGCCCCACATAGAACACATCTATCCGAGCCCAGGCCATTCCTTTTCCGAATTTGATCGGCCGCATGGAGTTTCCCACGGAAAGCTTGCCACATGAATATTTGAACTTAGGCGGGATACGGGCCTTCCAATTGTTCTTGAATTTCGACGCTCGAGAGCCGGAAATAAGCTTTGTGTAAGTAGACTTAACAGAAAACCGACCAGACGAAGAGTGAGGCCAGACAACCGTGTCTTCCTCGTCCAAGAGCACGGGGAAGCAGGTAGTAAGATGTTGCCAATCTTCCAGCTCTGCAAGAGAGAGGGTTCGACGGAGGGCTAGGTCCTAATTATTATCCGAGAGCTCAAAGATAGAGATCTCCGGAATAGGACAATAAGAGAATAAAGCCGGGAAAGCCACCACGAGAGTGGAGTCCCCGACCCACCAATCTAACCAGAACCGAGTTGATTTACCGTTCCTAACTATAAACTTGACCAAAGACATGAAAATTGGACATACTTTAACAAGCTGACGCCAAAACTGAGAGCCACCCGAAGAGGAAGCGAACATGGGGCTCGAGATCGGGAAGTATTTAGCCTTTAGAAAAGAAAGCCAACGGGTCACTCCTCGAGGAACAAGATTTTCCACTACCACTTAATCAATAGACACTTGTTCATAACCGTCGTGTTAATGATCCCTAAGCCCCCCATATTCTTATGTCTACAGATTAAATCCCATTTAACCATCCTATATTTGCGCTTGTTGTCTGAAGAATTCCAGTAAAAAGCACCCATGTGCTTGTCAAAGCCCGCATGAATCCCTCCAGACAAGAGGTAAAAGCCCATTAAGAACATAGGGAGAGAAGATAAACATGCGTTAGTGAGGGCAACCTTGCCTGCCTGGGTATTGTAATGCCCTCTCCACTGTAAAACACTCTTCCCAACCTTGGTAACTGACGGAGGAAAATCCCTGGCCAATAATTTATGTGGGGAGATCGGAATGCCCAAATACATGAAAGGGAAGGACCCTAGAGAACAATTTAGGAGATGCGCAACTCTCTGGGCCATGGAGGCCGTCACCCCGGTGATAATGACTTCGCTTTTTGAAAAGTTGATTTTAAGACTCGAAAGAGCTTCAAAACAGAGAAGCAGGAATTTCAAGTGAGTAATACTAGCCTCATTAAGCTCAACTATAATAATGGTGTCATCCATGTATTGAAGATGAGTAATTCCATTTGCGATGAGATGGGAGCTAACCGGAGTGATGTGGACGGCACGGGCAGCCCGAGATAGAATATGAGAGAGAGCATCCGCGACAAAATTGAAAAGAAGGGGGGAAGCCGGGTCTCCTTGTCTAAGGCCCCTGCCATTAGCAAAAGAATTACTTATCTGCCCGTTGACTGACACCGCCGTATGACCTCCTGTGACTAGCTGCATAAGGCGATGAACCACCGCACCATCGAAACCCTTAGCCAGGAGGACTTGACGAAGGAAATTCCAGCTCACTGAATCGTAAGCTTTCTCGAAGTCAAGGTTTAACATCACCGCTTTAGTACCCTGGAGCCGCAGATCATGGACAATCTCATGCAAACAAAGCACGCCATCCAGAATAAATCTCCCTTTTATGAACGTAGATTGGAAAGGGCTAATAGCACGGTGAGCGATCGGAAATAGCCTAGTGGCCAAGCCTTTACCCGGAAGCTTCGCAAAGTTGTTGATCAAGGCAATAGGCCTAAATTGGGATATCAAGTCATCCCCTTTGAGTTTCGGGATAAGAGTAAGCACGGCGTAATTCAGCCTAGAAATGTCAACGGTTCCCATCCAAAAACGTTGGATTGTCTCCTGAACGAGACCCTTTAGTTGGGGCCAAAACTACCTAAAGAAGGGGATAGAGAAGCCATCAGGCCCAGAAGCCGCATTAGAATTGGTAGAACGGATTGTATCAAAGATCTCCTCTTCAAATAGGGTAATCGTCAAGTCCTCATTCTTATAATTTGATATCCGATCCTGGGAGTACCAAAAAGCCCTAGCCAGTCTAAAACCTACCTCAGGTTTAGCAGAAAGGAGGGAGGAGAAAAAATTAACCACATGTCGCATAATCTCAGCCTGGTCAGAGACCCTGACACCATTTATAAGAAGACTATCGATCAAACATCGACGCCGCCTGCCATTAGCAATGGCAAAGTACGCAGTGGGAGAGCCGCCTTTTAGAGTGCAATTGATAGTGCCTCTTTGCCTCCAATACACTTCCTTCTGATGATGAAGAGCCAAAAGGGTCTCTTCCAAATCATAACGGATCTGCCACTCGGCGGGGGAGAGGTCCAGACCATCGGCACGAGCGTCTAGGAAGCCAATTTGAGCAACCAGCCGAACTTTATCATGCCTTGACTTGGCAAAATGATTCTTAGACCAACCACGGAGGAATCTATGAAGAGAGTAGGAGAGCTGATGCCAGTCATCCATCGGGCCAAAGGAACGTTGACTAGAGGACATGAAGGTAGATATCTTTTGCTCTAACAAGGTAACAAAACCATCTACCATGAGCCAGGATGCATCGAACTAGAATCGAGGGAAGGAGACCGCATGCGTTCTGTCTCCAAGAATCAAGGGGGAGTGGTCAGAGCCCACTATGGGCAGGGCTCTGAGAACGGCATGGGGAAACAAGGTATCCCACCTAGAACAAGCGAAAACACGATCCAGGACATACCGAATAGGACTAGACTATCGATTTGTCCAAGTAAAGCGGGCACCGACCCTGGGGATTTCGAGAATAGCCGTATCCCGTATGAAATCATTAAAAGCGTCGGCGAGCGTCCACGAGAAATTATAAGAGCTCTTATCCGTAGGCGGGCGCAACAATTAAAATCCCCTCCAATGAGCAATGGAAGATCATAGGCCTCTATTTTATTTCGCAGTTCATCCAAAAGATATGAGAAAGGGAATGATCAGCCAAACCATATACCACCATGATTTCTAATAGAGAGTTAAGGGAGCGGTGAGATACCACAGTACTAGCCCAGAAAATCCCATGATCAAAAGTAACGAAATCAAAGAGGTCCTTTTAAGAGCCAAGGAGAAAACCACCCGAATGGCCGAACGAAGCCACAAAATTCCAATCAAACCTATCAATCCCAGCAACAGCGGATAGCTCATTTGGAGAGAAGGAAGGTTTCAGAGTTTCAACAAGGCCAATAATATCAATATTCTCAGGCCAAACCAGGTCTTTGAGCTTGTCCCGGGGCCTCCTGACGCCGAACCTAATATTCTAGAATATGGCCTTCCTCTATGAGAAAGGTTCTTAATGCGAAGACTCGACCTGCTTGGAGCCACGCAGGTTTTAGATCTTTTACCAGCCCCACACTTAGGCACAACTGAGGGAACCTGGACCCTATCAGGTCCCTCCACGCCCCCACCGGCCACAACCGGTTGGGTAACAGAGCCCACCCCAGCCTCCTTGGCCCTAGCGATGTCCGCCTGAGCGATTTCGTCAGCCCTAATAATATTTAGTAAAGATGAGGGAGTCCCGAAACTAGGATCACAAGAAATACCTACGTCCTCTAAAATATGTAAAAGGTGCTCATCGTACTAAGAAGGAAGCACTAAACGGACAGGAGAAAGAACAGGAGAGCAAGGAGAAGGGGAGCTTGGGAACGAACCTGAGGGAGGCAGATCCCTGGCCGCAGCCCGCCTCGCCACCCGATCAGCGACACGCTCACCATTGTTGGAGACGCGCACGCTCTTACGGGCAGTGGAGGCAGGCGAGCGCACCAACGCCGGACGAGCATGCCTGGGGGAAGCCGTGGCAGAAGACGGGCCCGAGGCAGCACCCAAGTTAGCATTCAGCCTACGACACAGCCTTGCCGCAGACTGCGTGGAGTCACCAGACGCCCTGCTGCGAGCTGAGAACTTCTTAACAGGCGACTTCTTTTTCTTCTTCGTGGCCTGGGGACCGACCGGGGGCAAATCTTTGATGCCCGAGAGCGAAGGGGAGGCGGGGCGAGCTGGCAGATTAGAGCACACCACCGACAATGGAGTGCCCTTCACCCCACCTGAAGCCGCAGCCCCTCCCTCAGAGGCAGGCATCGAATCTTTGGCACCCCCACCCTCTGGGGTGTTATCCTTAAGCAAGTACTGATCTTCGGGTGAGAGCACGTCCCATTCCGATTGGGTAAAGCGGTGTTCATTGCTATGAAGATAATCGTCCTGGAAACCATCATCATCCTTGCTCTTGTCATCATTACCGGAAGCAGGTCACGGGATAGGAGGTGGAGGACAGATCGGGCCCACGTGTCCTTCGACCCGAACCCCAAGACGTAATCCACCGGCCGAGGGGAACACGTCGATGGAACCATGGATACAGAGGGGATCCACACACCACACCCGCAAACGCACCGGTCCCAGGACAGCCAAAGACTCTTGATCAACGTCGATGGGTGTACCGATGAGAACACCGAAGGCCATGATGAAAGTAGGGGAGCGGAGGGCAGGCGAAACATCATCAACTAGGACCCAAACTTTAGACAGAGAGGAAATCGCTGTAGAACCGTTAGACGCGGCCTTGACAGAGACGACTAGTTGGTTTAGGGGGAGCATAAAGCTAGTGCAGGAGGAAATCATCCTAAGGCTTTCCTTGGAGGGGGAAATCGTTGAAAACTCAAAATTTGACAGCTGGCGGACTTGCCAATCCCAACCCCCGTCATCGCAAAGCCGGAGCTCATCGAGAAGGATCTGGGGGGTGATGCGCTTGGAGTGGACAGAGATGATACCAAAGTTGGGCAGCGTAGGGATTGGAGCAACAACAGGGACCTCATGGTCTAAGGTGAAGAAAGAGCAGCCAGGGAGCCCAAGACCATAGTGCAAAAAGCCAGGTGGTTTGGAACGATTCAGACAATCAAAAGTAAGGTGACCGTCTTGTCTACAGATAAGGCAGAAGGGAGGGTTTTGGCAGCGGGATTGGAAATGACCAGGACGGCGACACGCGAAACATGTGAGGGTAGGATTGGCAACATGGTTCTGGGAAGGATCGCGCACAGGACCGAGAGGAGGAGGGGAAGAATGCCAGCACCAGCAGAGCCAGACGCGAAACCAAAGCCCCGACCCGCAACAACGCCAACGGGACGACAGGCCGGCGCCCCCGTCGGACCACGGGGCATGAACCGTGACGGGCCCTCCACATAAGCCGCTGGAGCCCGCAGCAGGCCACCCCCCTGGGGCGCAGCACCATGCAGCTGGGGCGACGGAGACGGGCCAGAAGAACCAGCCCTGCTAGCCGCAACCGCAGCCTCCCAAGGATCAGCAGAGGCTGCCACAGATCCGTCCACTGGCACCGAGGAGCCAGCCACCATCGGCCCAGAGCCGAGCGAAGGGGAGCCGCCTATCACCAACGCCGCCCCCGTAGACGGAGCATGCGACGCCAGGACCTTAGAGCGCAGCGCGGCCTCGGAATCAAGATCCGCCTCCACCTCACCCGAGCCCTCCGGCCTCCTCTTTTGGTCGGAGACGGCCTCACTGGAGGACCCGCGCGAGCGATCCATCGAGACCACCGCCGTGAACGAGAGGGAGGGGGAGGGGGAGGACTAGATCTAGAAAAGATGCAGATGGGAGAGCGACACCGCCGAATATCAGAGGAAGAGGCAGGGAACCCTAGAAATGGGGGAGCCGAACCCTTTCGGACCCATATATATCCAGAACGAGCCAGGCCAGACCCAGCAGAAATGGTCGACGGCGGCCGAGGAGGGGATGGGCCTGGGCCAACCGTGGCCTAGGAACCAGAGGATGGAGGGGGAAAAACAGACACGTAGGCCAGGGGGGCGATCCCAGGCCCACTGGTCGACGCGGGGGCCCGCAGCCCGGGAGCAACGCCCAGAGACACCAGCGCGAGATCTAGGGTTTACGCCGCCGGCGCCGCCACCGCCCGGGACCCCACCGGACCCCAGGCGGAGCGCAGGCAGGGCCAGACGCCGGAGGGGAAGGGGGAGAAGGCGGGGCTAGACCGCCACGCCACCCTCACCAGGGCCCAATAAACCCCGATCCGGAGACGAAGCAGGAGCACGACACCGCCCACGGGACACGCACCGCCAGCCGTTCGCCTCCACTGCGGCGACGATAGACTTCCCACACCCACCAGGCGCAAATTTCCCGCAACGGCCCGATGTGGAGACGATGGGGAGACCACACATAGGCAGGCGAGGAGGGGAAGGGGGAGTCGGAATCTGATCCCGAGTCCACAGAGTCGAGCGCCCGAAACCTGTAGGACAGGGGAGGAGCAGGAAGGATGGGGCAAGGTGAGGGGGGAGGCGAGGAGCGAAGCTGGGGAGGTGAGGGGAGAGGCCGTCAGAGAAGAAAGGGGAGAAGGCGAGCACGGCGGAGACGCCAGAGGGGGAAGGGGGAGGGAGAGCCATCTCACCAGAAACCTGTTGGAATATGTTTGCTCTTTTTCAAAGTCTCCATACTGGTTTTCCTGTCAGTATCACAGCTACATTTTTTTACATCATTAGTATAATGATATTGGACTGAAGCTAGTTAGCTCTTTCCATGCTGGATTTTTGGCATCATTAGTATATTGATATTGGACTGAAACTTGCTAGCTCTGTCCATGCTCGATTTTTTTTCTCATCGTTAGTATAGTGGTATATTGGACCAAAGTTGCACATATTTTGTTTCCATTAGCATTGGTCCGGTGATGCTATGCGTCAGTCGACCGATCATGGCGGCCATACATGCCTGATTTTAATCAAGTTCCACCCAGTTGGTTTTGTCACTAGCCGTGTATACAAACACGAGCGCCGTCATTGTGTTGCTGCATGGAAGACATATGAACTGTAATAAGAAACATGCAATGGCTGGAAACATCTCCATACATTATTTTGGCACGTTATAGGTGTCAACGAAATTAGTTGGCTTGCCCGCCATCGGAATCTGACACGTGGAGCATTGGATCGTACCACACGGCAGAGAGTGGAACCAACCTTCCTCCATAGCCTCCACAAAACATGTGTATCCCCCACCCCTCCCCTATCGTTGCAACAGACTATTATGTCAGCCCCTCGCAGCACCTCATGTCCGTGCTTTGGAGCATCCCTGATGTCGCCTGCTATCCTGCAAGCACTATTATAGCGCGTCGGCGAGCACTCATCATTGCAACATTGTCTTCCAACCAAGGTACTTGATGTGACCACAACCCTCACCCCCTTGCCGCATGGGTCGTGACTTGTGGCAGTGGTTGTCGGCTAATACACCCCCCATGAGAACCTGGGTGGGAAGACCTTTATTCCATCTTCAGGGAGCCGCCGTTGTCTCGCCTTCCTGAGTAGGACACTAACCCTATCAAAGCTCGAAAAATTATCTAAAAACAGAGCCCTCCCACTGGTAAGGGCCGGGATCCACTCCGCCCCCATGGCCTAGGGCCACAGGAGACGGGGTGGACCGGCGCCGGCGCCGGCAGGAGGCAAAGGAACCCTAGTTTGTTGTGTAGGCGGCGGCTGGCTATGGAGTTGTTTTTTCAATGATTATATTCTTACTTCGTGCCAACCATCTCAAAATGTTATCTTCGACGGCCTAGTTTTACCATCATAATCCTTCAAAACTATCACACTAAAACCAAATTTCCACGGTCCATTATATAGAGCATCCTTCAACTCCCTTTTGTCGAATCTCAAGATGAAGATATTATTGCCAATGTGACTTATCTGGGCTTCTCAGTAGAGTCCCCATTCATGCTGAATAGCCACAGTAAACACCATGATGTTGATTTGCAGGAGTGAGAACACCTTTCCAACCGCTGACCACTTGGTAGGCCTCGGTCGGTCTAGAATCCTGATCCTCAAACATGAGACCTATTAGTTCCTTTTCTGTCAAGTTCAAGGCTCCTTGCTTGGTTGAGAGATTCGCTGCCTCCTCGAAGCATTTTCGTCTATCAGGGACTTTGAAGGTTCTCGCTTATCGATCGTTGGTCGCCCGCTTCACTGGAGTGTCTGATCCATGCCATGCCTATTCTCCCATCATCGACCCATAGATAAATAAAACCGTAAGCCTAGCACTACATGCCGGTCACCTATAGTCTCCCTTAGCATTTCCTTTCATGGTGGGCCCGCCATCAGCTATTTGTATCGGTCCTTCCTTTGCTACTTTTTCTACGGTGGAACCATTGTGCTTCATTTAGCTTTCTACAATGGTGGTTGTATCCATCTGATATAGTCTCCTCTATCTATAGGAAGCCAGGAATTAGATCTTCTTTTTTTCAAGGCAAATACACTAGCTAATGTACAAGTTTCGTCAAAAGAATTCTTGTCACATGTAAAGACGTCACTAAGAGTGTGATACATATAGGTGCATAATTTGCGGATGATGCAAATTTCAGCAGATATGAACAGCTCGAGTGGGACCGAGCGCACAAAGGAATCATCCAGCATAAACGAATCATTTCCAAAGAAACCAAGTCGCAAAAAGAGAGACACGACAATATCTTGTTTATGTTAAACACTTATATATTTGAATGTTGCTTTGCTCTTTGATTATCAGCATGAATCATTTTACTAATATAATAAGTGTAAATATTTATAGATATGGAATGTATTTCTTTCATTAGGTTTTAAAGAATCATACTGTCAGTTTTTGGTCTGTTAAAATTAGAAGAAGTTCATGCACCTTCAAGGCATGTCACGGTGTGTTGTTCCACTTCAAACAGGGAAAATACTAGATGGTTATTCTCCCTGCATGTAGCCCCTCTTCTCATGATCTCTCTCTCTCTCTCTCTCTCTCTCTCTCTCTCTCTCTCTCTCTCTCCATTGTATATTCCAGAACTACCGACACTACTCCATAATGCCTAACTGGTGATGGTCTAGAAATACCTAGCAGTGACGGGTTCGACACCCATCAACAGTCTATACTTAGTGGAGAAGTAACAAAACACTTAGATGCACGTGTCCGCCAGTGGTGGTCAAATCAGAAAAGAAAGTCAGGCCATGGCCGGTCCAAATCTGACACCTGCCAATAATGTGTAGTCTCGACAACTCGAACCTACCTCTCCTTGATATATTGCATCGTGTGATGTTCGGAGAAGCCATAGAGTTGGGGATCCGAATAGAGGAATCAACGGTGGGGAGTATCTTCAATAATAGGAGCCTAGAAGTCGGACGGTGAAGGCCTCGACCATGCTGCATCATCGGCTGATGAGCACTGACCCTTATGTTGCAAGGACTGAGGCAGAAGTGAACACCATCATCACCTGGGTGGCAGCGAGAGTTGGACCGGGGTCTTCCTCCTCTCAAACAAACTCAATCAATTCTAGGAGGCAACACCCATGCCAGATTCTTCATAGATGACAACATTTTGAGGAGGTGGAGGGCCAGCGAAAGGTTTCTTCCTCCGAGGGTTTATTTTTGGGGAAGACGGGGAAGGGTATGAAATGATGAGTGATTAACAAGGGAAGTGTGTGTTTCTGTGGAGGGAAAATCATGAAGAAGTGTGCTAGTATCTAGAGAAGGGACAAATGATAGCAGGAAGGAATAATGAGCTTATTGGGTGGGGCTACTATTTTTTAAGTCGCGATCTAAATGATAGGGTAATTATTTAGTCACTATCATGCTGTGAGTTGGGCTTGTAAGTGGTGGGTTGTATACGACTAACAAGTAGCATGTTTAGCCAATACTGACCTCTATCACTGGCAATGTATCATTGATGGACCACATATTTTCAACAAAAATAGATTTTTATTTATAGTCGGATTAACGACAATCCCGCCGTCCATTACTGCTAAGTAGCACTGCTGACAGGTTGTGTGACCCACCACTTTTGATCAATAACTAGAGGATAACTCTATCGTAGTGCATGTTTGTTTCCTGAGATTTTGTTAGTGTTTTCCTGTTCATGGAGACATATCAATTAACCCTAACAAGTGTTCTCTTTAGGTGGGGTTGAGAGTGAAAGAGCGAGGAGCTTGGCAGCAGGGGAAACAACACCTAGAGGGGTTCAGGTCTCCATGATGAACAGCCACAACTTTGATTTGAATGAGCTGCCAACTGAGCATGAGCTTCTCAAACAGGAGCAACCGCCTGAGGATAAGGAGTAGCCACCTGTGGCACAGCATGAGCCTTAATATTCACAATGGTTGGAGGCTACTCAAATCCGCATCAGTGAGTAAAAATAACTCTTCGCCAAAAGCGTAGCCATATAAAAAATATCAAAAATATCCCTATCCCAAGGATAATGGGAAGGCTTGCGGGAACTTTTGAATTTCTCACTTCCTACTTTTTTGCGATTGACTGGCATTATTGCAAAACTTGAGGGAGGGAGTTGGTAATTGGTATACTGCCTCATGATCACCCTATCCACTTGAAATGGCTTTTCTTTCATTTCCCATGATGGTTTTGATATCTGGATTGTTTCAACAAGAATATATTCATTCGCTTAAGCTTTGTGAAACATTAGCGATGGAGCTAGGTCTCGGGCCATGTGAAAAGAGTAGGTAAAGAAGTGTATTAGCTCATGAGATAATATATTTTCTAAGTTGTTCATCATGTGCGTTGACAAGATGGGTTGTATGAAAGAAGGTTGGCATGCATGTTTCGCTTTGAAACGAGTTGTCTAATTGGACCCGCATGACCAGAAAAGGGATAAAAACATGGTTAAAGATGGCACAAATGATATGGAAGTTACTTGTTGCATGGAAGTCAACTATGGCTATGCAGCCACTCAAAATGTCAGTGGCCCCGCGTCCTTACATATCGAGGTTGACTTCATGTGCAAACTGGATTTTGACTAAATTATTGTATATGTATGCAATAACTTGGCATCTTACCAACCACAAAGGACCACAAAAACACTATTTACTTCTCTTGGATGGATATTCTAGTGGAAGGGTAGTTATAACCATATGGGGAGGTTTTTCCACAATAGAATCTATAATGGTCTAGTGAGGCAATGTGTAAATGGAGAGGATAATAGGCGAACATGAAAACATCCAACATTGTGTTGTATTGCATCTAGTTGTATAGTGAGACAATATGGAAACGAAGGAGGCTCATAGGGCAATACGATAACACCCAACATGTTGCTCTACTTACTCCCTATTGGTACCAAGAGACTGAGACTAGTGAAATGTTAATCATGACAGGTGGACAAGATCTCTCATGCAAGTTGAAAATAGAACAAATCTTGTATGAAAATGTTAACCAAGTATCAGTGTGCATAACATACCATCTCCTCCCTTTCTTGTTGCTGTTTCCTTCACCAACCCCATAGTACCCTAATCGACACTATTAATTTGATATGCTTCACATCTGAGTTAGAATTGTGCTTGAGAGATAGTTGTATCATTATCTAGGTAGACTTCTTCAAGGGGAAATAATGGAGTTGTCTTATGTATTATAGCCACATTCCAGATAGGAATAAAAAAGTAGACACAACATGATAAAAAAGTATTACATAATGGAATGTGTCTGCCGGGATGAACGAGTCACTCTTTTGGGTCAAGGGGAGATGGCATGCCTAATAATTGACAATGAAAAATTAACCACCTACATCAAAAGTCTAACCCAAGACATTGAATATGTGCCATTGTAATTTTGGCACACTAAGTCATCGGTATTTCATAATCGAATGTTCCCGATGTCGTGACTTTGCTGGTCACATGTACGAAAAAATAGGATAGATTTGACATTTTGTGTCCAAGAGAGATGATAAGCCCAAATAATCGCCATTGTGAAATTAAATTCCTGCCTTGAGTCAAACCGTCATTCGTAAAGATGTGCCACTACAATCGACCTCATGGCTATCTTGGAGTCCTTAGTATAATCTAGTGTGCCCCTTATGGTGATTTGCTAATCACATATACTAATGGGAAGGAGTGAGGTGACATTTTTTGCCATGGAGAGACGATATTCCATACTAATTGACCCTAGGAAGCTAATCACCACCATCAAGTAGACCCCTTCCTGGTTCTCCTATAATCGGATTCCCTGGAACTACAAGAATCCTTAGAATGGGATTACAGCTCAGCACCTTTTGTTTTCAGATAGTGAGAAGAGTTTCTCCTTCGATAGTATGATGAAAGTTGTAACCTCTGTTAACGTTTCGAAGGGAGTTATTTTATCTCAACTTTGTTCTCAACTATTCCAATTCCAGAAAACAGAGGCCATTGGGTCAATGGGATAATAATTGATGATATTCTTTGTACACCATATTAAGTTGTACAATTTTTCAATGGGTATGCCCCCTACTAAAATCATGATGTTAACCAGTTCCCAGATGTTTAAGTTAACATAGTTCCAGACACGTGTCATGTCAAGGATCGTCTGAAGCCTAGGTAAGCTTAGTCATGGGATCAATGCAGTCTATTAGTACATTGGCCCGGTTCTTAACTCAAGTCCTCCTTCCTTGATACCATATTGAATGGCAAGTGCATAATCAATTTCCTTAAGTGGGTGAACAATGTTGGCTAGTATATTTCAACACTCACCTCGCTTACATCTTTTAGGGGCATATAATGCATCGTGATGGAAACATTTTTTTCTAAAGACTAAATTCCAATGGAAATATTTAATTAATTTAGTAGCAATCTCGTATGGTAAGGATATATGGCCGATGAAAAGGAGGGCTCAAATGCTACTTGTTGGCACACACAAGTCAAGGCGGCTTTTGTCTCCCATGTTGATCCTCCATGGTTCGACATTGGGCATTACACAAAGAACAAGTTATCTTTACACACGACTATAGCTAGGGACCAGATCATGGATGTTTCACCGTGAATGTCCATATGGTATGAGTGATAGCAGTGTATACTAGAACATATAATATACACAGTTCAATTAATTAAATGGGCTATTTTGGCTACTATGACAAAATAGTATTTTTAAGAGAATTATCTTATGTAATTAAATGGGCTATTTTGTTGCATCTTGTTCAATTATTACCGTGAATGTTCAATTATTACTATCTGTTACAGCTTGTTTCTGCATGTTCATGAATTATCCTATGTAGTCTCCTAAGGTTCATGCAACTTGGATTTTAATACTTTGGTAGTATTAGTGTTTACTAGGACTAGGTGCCACTCTGTAGGGATACAGATGGAGAAAGTAGTCATGTTTTTTTCTCCAAAAAATGTGTTCATATCTATAACAGGTTTATTAATTTTTTGTGTATAGTGTTGTGAAACCTAGAGTGTTTTATCTCATTTGACATTGAACTATGTTTGCAAGGAAAAACCTTCATTTGACATCGAACTATGCATGCAGGGCAACCACTCCGTGCATCAGTGCCACCGCGCCGCGAACCTTGGGAGCTTGAACCTGGATGGGTGTGAACATATGATTGATGTCAAGGTGAGGGGTCAGTCATGGATACAGAATAAAGGAGACTTTGCGAAACTATTATTAATAATATGGATGAGACATTACCATGGAGAGAGAATAATTAAGAGATTTCGAGAGACATTTATAAATGGATGCATGCTTCCGATAGCAGTACAAAATATGATTGTTCCCATTAAACTTCTCGTGGTGGCTCCATTATTCACAGCCTCGCACATGAAAATGTTGTTTCGTTCGGGTAAATGTTGCGTGTTGTTGCTCCTGTAGTTGTGTGGTTTGCATATCCTTGAAACTTGTGAGTTTTATTTTGTGAAGTTCGAATGCAAATTTAGGGAAGAAAATAAATGATGCTTTCTGAGAGCATTGGATATTGGATGTGATTGAGAGAGCATGCATGCAAATGCAACATGCAAGACGTAGGCCCTGTTTGGTTCATAAGTCCTAGGACTTATTTTAGTCCCAACTTATAAGTCATAAGTCCCTAAAAAGTCCCTACCTGTTTGGTTCATGGGACTTAACATGTACTAGTAGACCATATTACAACTATAAGTCCATATAAGTCCCTCCTTGAGAGTCTTATTTGATAAGTCCAAAATGCTCACTTTAAGTCCCTATAAGTCCCTCCTATTTGGTTTAGATGGGACTTATAGGAACTTATTTAAGTCCCTAGACCAATAAGTCCCCGGAAACAAACACCCTCGTAGTTGTTACAAGCCCAGGTTTATTAAGAGCATCTACAACCACCGGAGGCCTCATATTCCCCTCAAACGCTAGGGCGAGCTGCCCGGTCAATACTAAGACGCAAAATTGCCACCCAACTGGACCTGCCAAACCTGGCCTAAACGTCTAGACTGACTGGCACTCCCAATATCCGGCCCATATTTCGGACGGATATGCGGAAGCCCAGAGGCGCCCGGACACACCCGTCAGGTAGGATCCAGCCGGCTGCGGCCACCCAACCCCACATAAATTGGTCCCTATCCGCACTCCAAGCAAAACCCTAGCCGCATTCGACTCCACTCTACTCATCTCTAGGCCAATCCCCTCCACCCACAAGCCCAATTCGTCAATCTCCCAATATCCCAGGCATGGCGGGCAGTGGATCCCAGTCCAACACCTTTCGATCCATTTAACCGGAGATCGTCCCACGTGGCCCGAAGGAGGAAATGATCGGCTTCCTTGCACTTCTCCACTACCGGAGGAGTCCGCCCGGCAGCGCCCGAAATCCATTTGGTGGGAATCCATTGCTCTGCCCAAATGGCACAAGGATCCGGCCACAGGGCAGTTGCCGCTACCTCGCCAGAGGCAATGCGGTCCGTTAGGCGTCCGAACGTCGTGGCGGGTGCACAATCACTTTGTTGGCGCACCGAGACAGAGGTGCACAACCGCTTAACGTCTGGCGCAAATATGGTGTGGCATGCCCATCGTGTGGGGCAGCGGGCGCAGGAGGCCGCGGTAGCCCTCATGCTAGTTCACGGCGAGGCGGACTCGCACTTTCCGATGCCTGGTATCATGCCCAGCAGCCCTTGGCACCGAAATCGTATCGTGTTGGACGTGGCCGGCTCCACCATGACGGACCAATCATTGACCTCACATTCACTGACGACATGCAGGGCACGGGCACCGACGAGGAAGAGTAGGCCATGTGAGACAGCGCCGACACGAGTTCTATTAGCCGGGTCATGTCCCATGTCCTACTCTACCTCACCGACAACCGACCCTCCACTTCGATAGCCTCAGATAGCTATCAGACATGGACATGGTCGGAATAACAAGGACAGTCGCTAGCACAAATTTAGACTACAAACGTCGACCCGAGGTGAGCGTGGCACGAGTTAATCATTGAAGTGGTCGGGCCCTTCTATCGCTGTTGGTCGTGTAGTTGGCAACGCAGTCGTCCATGTCCACCAGATCGATGCCGCCGTCACTGCAAGTCTAGGCGTTTGTGTAGTGGCTAATTTCATTATAGTGTATTTTCTTTGTATTAGAACCATTGCATACTGTGTTGCGTATTGTGGTGTATTTTCTTTGTATTGTGACGATTGTATATTGTACAATCTATTGTGGCATAATTTTTGTGGTCTATTTTTTAAAAGAAAACTATAAATAGCTAGAGACCAGATCATGGATGTTTCACCGTGAATGTCCATATGGTATGAGTGATAGCGGGGTATACTAGGACATATAATATACACAGTTCAATTAATTAAATGGGCTATTTTGGCTACTATGACAAAATAGTATTTTTAAGAGAATTATCTTATGTAATTAAATGGGCTATTTTGTTGCATCTTGTTCAATTATTACCGTGAATGTTCAATTATTACTATCTGTTGCAGCTTGTTTCTGCATGTTCATGAATTATCTTATGTAGTCTCCTAAGGTTCATGCAACTTGGATTTTAATACTTTGGTAGTATTAGTGTTTACTAGGACTAGGTGCCACTCTGTAGGGATACAGATGTAGAAAGTAGTCATGTTTTTTTCTCCAAAAAATGTGTTCATATCTATAACAGGTTTATTAATTTTTTGTGTATAGTGTTGTGAAACCTAGAGTGTTTTATCTCATTTGACATTGAACTATGTTTGCAAGGAAAAACCTTCATTTGACATCGAACTATGCATGCAGGGCAACCACTCCGTGCATCGGTGCCACCGCGCCGCGAACCTTGGGAGCTTGAACCTGGATGGGTGTGAACATATGATTGATGTCAAGGTGAGGGGTCAGTCATGGATACAGAATAAAGGAGACTTTGCGAAACTATTATTAATAATATGGATGAGACATTACCATGGAGAGAGAATAATTAAGAGATTTCGAGAGACATTTATAAATGGATGCATGCTTCCGATAGCAGTACAAAATATGATTGTTCCCATTAAACTTCTCGTGGTGGCTCCATTATTCACAGCCTCGCACATGAAAATGTTGTTTCGTTCGGGTAAATGTTGCGTGTTGTTGCTCCTGTAGTTGTGTGGTTTGCATATCCTTGAAACTGGTGAGTTTTATTTTGTGAAGTTCGAATGCAAATTTAGGGAAGAAAATAAATGATGCTTTCTGAGAGCATTGGATATTGGATGTGATTGAGAGAGCATGCATGCAAATGCAACATGCAAGACGTAGTTGTTACATGCCCAGGTTTATTAAGAGCATCTACAACCACCGGAGGCCTCATATCCCCCTCAAACCCTAGGGCGAGCTGCCCGGTCAATACTAAGACGCAAAATTGCCACCCAACTGGACCTACCAAACCTGGCCTAAACGTCTAGACTGACTGGCACTCCCAATATCCGGCCCATATTTCGGACAGATATGCGGAAGCCCAGAGGCGCCCGGACACACCCGTCAGGTAGGATCCAGCCGGCTGTGGCCACCCAACCCCACATAAATTGGTCCCTATCCACACTCCAAGCAAAACCCTAGCCGCATTCGACTCCACTCTACTCATCTCTAGGCCAATCCCCTCCACCCACAAGCCCAATTCGTCAATCTCCCAATATCCCAGGCATGGCGGGCAGTGGATCCCAGTCCAACACCTTTCGATCCATTTAACCAGAGATCGTCCCACGCGGCCCGAAGGAGGAAATGATCGGCTTCCTTGCACTTTTCCACTACCGGAGGAGTCCGCCCGGCAGCGCCCGAAATCCATCTGGTGGGAATCCATTGCTCTGCCCAAATGGCACAAGGATCCGGCCCCAGGGCAGTTGCCGCTACCTCGCTAGAGGCAATGCGGTCTGTTAGGCGTCCGAACGTCGTGGCGGGTGCACAATCACTTTGTTGGCGCACCAAGACAGAGGTGCACAACCGCTTAACGTCTGGCGCAAATATGGTGTGGCATGCCCATCGTGTGGGGCAGCGGGCGCAGGAGGCCGCGGCAGCCCTCATGCTAGTTGACGGCGAGGCGGACTCGCACTTTCCGATGCCTCGTATCATGCCCAGCAACCCTTGGCACCGAAATCGTATCGTGTTGGACGTGGCCGGCTCCACCATGACGGACCAATCATTGACCTCACATTCACTGACGACATGCAGGGCAAGGGCACCGACGAGGAAGAGTAGGTCATGTGAGACAGCGCCGACACGAGTTCTATTAGCCGGGTCATGTCCCATGTCCTACTCTACCTCACCGACGACCGACCCTCCACTTCGATAGCCTCAGATAGCTATCAGACATGTACAGGGTCGGAATAACAAGGACAGTCGCTAGCACAAATTTAGACTACAAACGTCGACCTGAGGTGAGCGTGGCACGAGTTAATCATTGAAGAGGTCGGGCCCTTCTATCGCTGTTGGTCGTGTAGTTGGCAACGCAGTCGTCCATGTCCACCAGATCGATGCCGCCGTCACTGCAAGTCTAGGCGTTTGTGTAGTGGCTAATTTCATTATAGTGTATTTTCTTTGTATTAGAACCATTGCATACTGTGTTTCGTATTGTGGTGTATTTTCTTTGTATTGTGACGATTGTATATTGTACAATCTATTGTGGCATAATTTTTGTGGTCTATTTTTTAAAAGAAAACTATAAATAGCTATCAGTGGTGGGCAGAATAAATTTATACCCGCCACTACAAAACGATTGCCAGTAATGGGCACATATTTTTGCCTGCCATTGATAGTACTGCCCGCCACAGCTATGAGATCGACGTCTGTGGTGGTCTGTTTGTAACGCCTGCCACCATTATAGTACTGATGCCATGCCACTGATGCCATGTAAGTGTCAAGCGCCTCTGAGAGCGTCACCGGTCATTGTTGGGTTTTTCACGGCCGTCACTGCTAAGCATTCCTGCGATAGTGTGCAATTGAGTATCTAGCAAAACATATGCAACTATTCTTCCAACAAACAGTTTCGTCCTACCATGAAGTATAGTCGCGTTGCAGACATTCATTTATAATCGGAAGTGACGTTGCAATTGCATATCAAGGTGTAGGAGACATTTAGCTGCCCTAATGACAAAACACTTTTGTTCCCTAACTACCAGTCACGTTGGAGACATGCATTAGCGAAACGACACCATTTGTACTAGTTGCGTGTTCGACGTTTTTTCGCGGGTTTGTGTTTGACGTTAGACATGCAACTAGCACCATGACAATAAAACTCTGAATTTTAGTTTGTAATGAATTTTAAAGAAAAGAAAAAATGAAGATAAAAACAGAAAATAGAGCGAACAAAACACAAGAAAAACCATAAAAAGGCACAAAAAAAAAGAGGAAAAACCTGTTTGAAGTTTCTAGAAGCTTCATAAAACCAATAGAAAGAGTGCTACATGGGCCGGCCCACTCACACATGTAAACAGAGGCAGGCGAGGCGTATGTCTACTATCCGATAGTTGGGGAATCGTATTCTGCGCATAGGTCGCTATGTACCGACATAGCACGTACCCCAGCATCAGGGCCGGCCCTGGGGTATGGCCGATGGGGCGACGGCCCAGGGCCCAGGCGGAGGGGGGCCCATGATGTATTATGTATGTACACTATAGCCCAGCAAAAAACAGCTATTTTTTTTTACAAAAGAAACTAAATGAGATGGTCAGATGGGCTAGGCCCAGGCCCCTTGAGATAACTAGCGATCGATTAGCGAAGCGTCACGCTCGTGATCGGTGCCAGATGAGGGGCACGGCTGCCTGCTCGTTTTCCTTCGTCAGTTTCTATCATCAGTTCATCTGTCTAATCGTCTTCCTCCTCTCATCTGCCGCCGCTGCACGGCAGTCTGGCAGCCTGGCCATCCGGCATCCGGGAAGGCCGCAAGTCCGCTGCTTCGCCGACTGCAAGTCTGCAACGCCGTGAGCACACCATAGAATGAGTACGTATCCATGATCCATCCATGTTCCAGATAACCTGATCCATGCTCCCAACCGCGATTTGACAATGTCATTTGTATATTTTATTCTTTATTTAGTATGTACATATTCGAGTATTATTCAACTATTCATACATGTACATCTAGGATTCCAATCAGCCGATATTTTAATTGAGAAAGGACCTATTAGACTACCAGATCTGGAGTTCGAGAAGGACACCATTGGTAGATACTTTTCATATGTTTTTTACTCCAGAAAGTTAAGTAATGTTGTGTTTGTTGACAGAAAGTGGATATGTGTTGTATTGAGAAGGATATCTTGTATAATGTTGATCTTAATTGTGCCCTTAACGACTTTGCATCAAGAAGCGCCTGAAGAAACGTTTTCTGAAGCACTGAAGTATTATTGTTGTTTATAAAGTCAGTCGAATTTGGTTCATATTTAAGGTAATCATGTCATGTTAGTTTCATTTTGCTATCTATTTAGAATTATTGTTGTTGATGGAGTCAGTTCGAATTTGGTTATTACTGATGTAGATGGAGTCAGTCGAATTATTATAGTCAAATTTTAAACTAAAGGTGTGTGGTTGAAAGTTACTCTTAATAAGTCATATATAGTGCTTATGTATCAAGCACACACATACATATATATTGCCTTAGGACATAGGGGCCCATGTCACTGAGTTCGCCTAGGGCCTCCCGAAACATAGGGTCGGCCCTGCCCAGCATGTGTGTGGTCATCCATTACGGATTTTTCACCAGACTAGTTTTCGGGAAGGTCCCTAGACCTTTTTTTATTTCTATTTTCAAATGTTTTAGTTTTTTCTTTCTTTTTTTCTTTTTCTTTTTAGTGTTGCAATCATATTTTCAAATTCGTAAACCTTTATAGAAATCAGGAACATTTTGTCGAGTTCACAAACATATTTCGGAAATAATGAACATTTTTTAAACATCAATATTTTTTGAATTCCCGAATCTTTGTTGGGAAACCATGAACATTTCTCAAATGGACGAACACTTTTCAAAATCTAACAAATTCACTTTTGCAGACGTTTTTTAAAACTTCTAAATATTTTTGTGAATTGGCAAACATTTTTTGAATCCATGAACATTTTTATGAATTGACAAAATTGTTTTAAATTGGCGAACTTTTTTTTAATCTATGACGATTTTTGAATCAATAAATATTTTTTCCTTCAATGTACATTTTTTCAAATTCACTATAAATTTTTTTGTAGACATTTTAGGAAGCTTGTTGAATATATTTTTTATTCAGATTTTATTTTTCAAATGCACAAACACTTTTGCAATATGGAAACATTTTTTATAAATCATAATCATTTTTTAGTACATGAAAATTTCATGATTTCAGGAACATTTTGAAAAGTTAAGTTTTTTGAAATCATTAATTATTTTAATGATGAAAGATGAAAACAGAAAAAATAAAAGGTAAAAAAGCATGAAAAAAAGAAGTGATTTTTTTTTGGGGCTTCCCAGTCTGCTGAAGTTCCGGCCGAATAGGTGCGTGCGGGAGCGGAGCGCTTGTGCGGTGGCTCGTTTGCCAGCACGTCACACACGGTATAGGAGGTCCCCTCGTTGTTACAATCCCTAGATATTCTTGTATCTCAACTTCTGTCCTGATTAATTAAATAAAGTGGTGATACCCCCGAAAGAAGCTGCGGTTGGCACAAGATTTACCGCCAATTAATCATGTGATGAAGGCCTTAGATGTGGCATAGTTTTTTTTATGGATCCTCATAAGTAACACGTCAGGTACGTGCACATGGCAACTCCGAACATTTTTGTTGGCAAGTTTAGTTACACGAGGATGGCAAACTTAATTGACAAGCATGGCAATTTTCATGCTTTATTTTATTTTGATCCGTAATCTTCATCGTACTCCTCCTTCCCATTGATCTCATCCTCCTCTTCCGCTTGATAGGCCTCCTCCTCCCCATTGATCTCATCCTCCTCTTTCGCTTGATAGGCCTCCTCCTCCTCTTCTTCATGTGTGGCCTCCTCCTCCCCCTCCTCAACCAACCTAGACGACGAGGGAACATGGATCGATGAGCCGATGTGACCCTATGTGGCTGCAGGATGATAAGCTTCTACAAACCCAGATCCAACACACCCAAGCAGGCCTACCAGCTTGCGACAATGCTTCACTAACTTCTGCACTCACAATGAAACAAGGGCATAATAAGTATCAGATTTATTCATGCAAGTGAACAAGATGCATCTGTTCTGAGGCGGCTGAAATTGTACCTTCATCGTCCCACTCATTTTGTTCTCAGATTGTACGCTCCCGGGGATATCACCTAGTGAATCTGAGGCTTCAAAGATGCATCTGTTCAGCTCACCGGACTGTAACCGCATAAGTCAGTCACGATGAAGAAATAAAACAAAATTAACTACACCCGTCGGTTCAAACTTACCACTCTGTTGATGAGGGGTGCAAACTCTCTAAATCCACTATGCATATCTCTGATGCCGGTCTGGTAGGCCTTTTCCTCGGGGTCATCCCTCTCCAGCTCCGCGATGTCTTCCGTCGTCCACTGAGGCCTGAGACGAAAACGATGCTTATGGCCATCATCGTACCACCTCATGTGTCGGCCCTCGTAATCATTCCAGTTAGTCACTCTCCTCTCCCTATCTTTACGATACTTCTGTTCGTTCCACTCCGTCACATGATTTTTATTCTCCTCTCCCTAGTCTGTTATCGACTTATTCTTCTGTGGGCTCATCCTACAATGCATAACCAGTAAGAAACATCATAATAAAGTCGAACGGAACAAAATCATGGGCATGAAGAACAAGAGCGCTCACATGTGGAGCGCGTGGCCGCCGGTATCAGTCGGCTGGCCAGGTGGGGTATGCTGATGGATCCCAAACTGCATGGCCACACGGTGTGGCAAGTGCCACTCGACGGCGTACACATAGATCATGGGCACGATGCACCGCCAACGACCACTATCCGCAGGGCACATCACGTTCAGATTGAAGTCCCGCTCTCGGTCATGATACGGCCACCAGTTTACCTATTGCATTTTAGGACAGTATAACCGAACCTAAAGCGAGCCTTCTCAGTGTTTTGCATTTCTGGCCGTCCGTTTTCCTGATCTAGATGTTTCTGGCCGTTTTCCTGTTCATTACCAGATTGTGTCTCAGCATCAGAAATAGATATGTCATTGGGATTTTTAGGTGTGTCAGCTAAAGGTTCACTAGAAGCATGCAAAGTTCTATCATTTTTCTTTTTCTTCTTCTTAGAAGAACTAGGTGCATCTAAATTAGCTCTCTGAGAATCTTGCTCAATTCTCTTAGGGTGGCCCTCAGGATACAAAGGTTCCTGAGTCATTTTGCCACATCTAGTCACAACTCTAATGGCATTATCATTATTCTTACTATTTAATTCATTGAGCAAATCATTCTGAGCCTTAAGTACTTGCTCTACTTGAGTGGTAACCATGGAAGCATGTATACTAATGAGTTTCAATTCACCTTTAACTCTAGACAGATAATCACTCAAGCGTTCAATCATATAAGCACTATGTTGCAATTGTCTACCAACATAAGCATTGAAGTTTTCTTGTTTCAGAATGAAATTGTCAAACTCATCGAAGCATTGGCTAGCATACTTATAATGAGGAATATCACCTTCATCAAATCTATAAAGAGAATTTACCTTTACTAACTGTGTCGGGTTATCAAGACCATGTATTTCTTCAATAGGTGGTAAATTCTTAACATCTTCAGCTTTAATACCTTTTTCTTTCATAGATTTCTTTGCCTCTTGCATATCTTCAGGACTGAGAAATAGAACACCCCTTTTCTTCGGAGTTGGCTCAAGGGCTGGTACAGGAAGTGTCCAATTATTTTTATTAGCCGGCATATTATTCAATAGTAATTCATCTTGATCAACTGTTCTTTCCCTGAAAACACAACCAACACAACTATCCAGGTGGTCACTGGAAGCATCGGTTAGTCCATTATAAAAGACATCAAGTATATCATTCCTCTCAAGAGGATGATCAGGCAATGCATTAAGTAGTTGGAGAAGCCTCCCCCCAAGCTTGTGGGAGACTATCTTCTTCAATTTGCACAAAGTTATATATTTCTCGTAAGGCAGCTTGTTTCTTATAAGCGGGAATATATTTAGCAGAGAAGTAATACATCATATCCTGGGGACTACGCACACAACCAGGATAAAGAAAATTAAACCAAGTCTTAGCATCACCCTTTAGCGAGAATGGAAACAAATTAAGGATATAATAATAACGAATCTTTTCATCGTTGGTAAACAGGGTGGCTATATCAGTCAACTTAGTAAGATGTGCCACAACAGTTTCAGACTCATAGCCATGGAAAGGATCAGATTCAACCAAAGTAATTAACTCAGGATCAACAGAGAAATCATAATCCTTATCAGTAACAAAGATAGGTGAAGTAGAAAAAGCAAGGTCATGTTTCATTCTAGCATTCAAGGACTTTTCTTTCAGCTTAGCTAATAATTTCTTAAGATCATATCTATCGTTGCAAGCAAGAAAGTCTCTAGCAGTTTCTTCATCCATAACATAACCCTCAGGAACAACACGCAATTCATATCTAGGGGGAGAAGCTTCATCATCACTTTCATAAATATTATCAGTTTCAATATTTGCATTCTCCCTAACCCTAGCAATTTGTTCATCTAGAAATTCACCTAGTGGCACAGTATTATCAAGCATAGAAGGAGTTTCATCATACATAGCAGAAGTGGCATCATCAAGAACATACGACATATCAGATTCAATAGCATGAGTAGGTGTCGCAAATTTACCCATAACAGATGGTGAATCAAGTGCAGAGCTAGATGGCAGTTCCTTACCTCCCCTCGTAGTTGAGGGTAAGATCTTGGTTTTCGAGTCCTTCGAGTTCTTCATAGTGATCAACAGATATAAATCCCAAGTGACATAAAGAATAGAGCTATGCTCCCCGGCAACAGCGCCATAAAATAGTCTTTGATAACCCACAAGTGTAGGGATCACAACAGTTTTCGAGGGTAAAGTATTCAACCCAAATTTGTTGATTCGACACAAGGGGAGCCAAAGAATACTCTTTAGTATTAGCAGCTGAGTTGTCAATTCAACCACACCTGGAAACTTAATATCTGCAGCAAGGTAGTTTAGTAGCAAAGTAATATGGAGATAGCGGTAGCAGCAATAAAAGTAACGGTAGTGTTTTTGTAGTTTTTGTAACAGTAGCAGCGAAAAAGTAAATAAGCAACAAGAAATATATGAAAAGCTCGTAGGCATTGGATCGGTGATGGGGAATTATGTCGGATGCAATTAATCATGTAAAAGTTATAGCCTAGGGTGACATAGAACTAGCTCCAGTTCATCAATGTAATGTAGGCATGTATTCCGAATATAGTCATACGTGCTTATGGAAAAGAACTTGCATGACATCTTTTGTCCTACCCTCCCGTGGCAGCGGGGTCCTATTGCAAACTAAGGGATATTAAGGTCTCCTTTTAATAGAGCACCAGACCAAAGTATTAACACATAGTGAATACATGAACTCCTCAAACTACGGTCATCACCGGGGGTGGTCCCGATTATTGTCACTTTGGGGTTGCCGGATCATAACACATAGTAGGTGACTATAGACTTGCAAGATCGGATCAAGAACACACATATATTCATGAAAACATAATAGGTTCAGATCTGAAATAATGGCACTCGGGCCCTAGTGACAAGCATTAAGCATAGCAAAGTGATAGCAACATCAATCTCAGAACATAGTGGATACTAGGGATCAAACCCTAACAAAACTAACTCGATTACATGGTAAATCTCATCCAACACATCACCGTCCAGCAAGCCTATGATGGAATTACTCACGCAAGGCAGTGAGCATAATGGAATTGGTGATGGAGGAAGGTTGATGATGACGATGTCGACGATCTCCACTCTCCGGAGCCCCGAACGGACTCCAGATCAGCCCTCCCGAGAGAGATTAGGGCTTGGCGGCGGCTCCGTATTGTAAAACGCGATAATTCTTTCCTCTCTGATTTTTTTCTCCCCGAAAGTGAATATATGGGGTCCGGAGATACGTCGGTGGAGCATCAGGGGGCCCACGAGGCAGGGGGCACGCCCAGGGGGAGGGGACACGCCCCCCACCCTCGTGGACAGGGTGTGGGCCCCCTGACGTAGATATTTCCGCAGATATTTTTTATATCTTCCAAAATAATTCTTCGTGGATTTTCAGGTCATTCCGAGAACTTTTTATTTATGCACAAAAACAACACCATGGCAATTCTGCTGAAAACAGCGTCAGTCCGGATTAGTTCCATTCAAATCATGCAAGTTAGAGTCCAAAACAAGGGCAAAAGGGTTTGGAAAAGTAGATACGTTGGAGACGTATCATACACCATCAGAATAGTTTCACTAAACTCTAAATTTTTAACAGATTTCTACAAAGAAATAGCTAACGCTACACAAAAATCAATAATACATCAAACCTAAAAAAAGTTGCTTGAAATACATCACCCCCTATAGATATTTATAACCAAATACATGAACTAACCCTACAGATTACATCCGCCCGAAAGTTAGTTACACAAAAAAGCCTAAAAGTTCTACAATGTCAGAAGGACCGCAGCTCACTACCATGAACGCCATTAAGACTGAAGAGCAAGGCAAGAGTAAAAGGTATGTGAGCTCACATGATGGCGTGGGAGACCTGGCGTCTAACGGCTGGATGGAGACGGAACTAGGCAGTCGATGTGATGCACGTCAAGAAGGCGCAGGAGGGGCCGTAGCCGGACTAGGTTGCCGCGGGAGCTTCAGAGAGTGCGCTATTGGAAAGGATCCATGGCCGTACATAGTGCAATCTCACAGGAGAGAGGTCGCCAATGGCGGTGGGAGTTAGGGAATTAGCACGGAGAAGATATAAGACATATAAAACACAACTCTGTCCGGCGAGAAAATGAACGCGACTATTTCATAACAATAACTTAGACGGGTCAAATGTGGCAGCCGTAAGTGACAAATATCCGTTCAGTTTCGACATCGGAACACATGATCACTAACCGACCAATTTTAAACATGTCCCTAATAAGCATGCAGTAGCGCTCAAAATACCTCCATGGAAGACTCGTTAGTGATCGTGCTCATCACATAAACGTGGGCATTCGTCGGTCAACAATTAAATACTATTACCTCTGTTCGAAAATATAAAATTATTATAAGAATATTGCTATTAAATACTATCACCTTTATTGTTATATTCTGAGATAACAGTTTTTAATAGTAGTATATCTTTGTTCCTAAATATAAGAATATTTCTATTAGGTACTAGTATATCAAATATACATTTAATATTATACCAAAGATATACCAAAAAATATAAGAATATCTAATAGAAATGTACCAAAGATATGCTACTAATAAATACTAGTTTTAATAAATAAATAAAGTCATAGTTCCACACGCGGTTCCCACCTTGCCCCGTGTCTTCTGTTTCAGTTCATAAAAGGCAATGCATGCTGCTACTCCTCGTGACTTGCTCGCTCACATTATTTTCATCCCGCTCTCCTCTACCCACTCTATACGTTTTCTCGACCGATCCACCGCGATGTGTAGCTCTGGTGTCAACACTAGTCCCACGGCCAACCACGAGTAGCAGAGCCTCGTGGCCCATGCACCACCCTTGCAGCTATCGTGGCCTACGGGAAAGGGAAGGTACTTGCGCCACAGGCGCCTACGCCAGTGGTTCACAAGCGCAAGTAAAGGAGACGCCGGCAGAAGCAGAAAACCCCGCCCCCAGCGGCCACAAGAGAGGAGCTGGAATCCCAGGAGTCCCAGGAAGGACCCTTTAAGGTGCTTGCGCTCCGGGCGCCATGGGCCATGTGTGCTCACGCTGTCTCCCACAACAAGATGGTGAGCCGCGCTTGCCTCCCCCTCTGCGACTAGGTATTTGAAGTTAACTGATGCCTAATGATTTGGAGATATTAGCAATCTTTAATCTAGTATTGTGAATTAGTACGTGTTGGGTATATGTCCTCAGACTTTCTAATCGCTACGGTCTCATCTGGCAGACGGATGGGAGCAAGATGATCCAGGGGGTGCCGCCCATCCGGGGGAGAATCGCGGCTTCAAGCTCGGTTGGTAAGTACTCCATACCCCCCCCCCCACCCCCCACCCCCCAAAAAAAGAAAAGGTAAGTACTCCATACTTGTTTTAAGTTAGTACGATGGCTGATTTTTTGTCATCATTAGTATAATGAGAATGGACTAAAGCTGGTTAGCTCTGTCCATGCTAGATGTTTGGCATCATCTGATATTGGACTGAAGCTTATCTCTGTCCATGCTGGATATTTTTGTCATGATTACTATAGTGATTTATTGGACTAAAGCTTCACATGTTTAGTTTCCATTAGCGCTAATCGGGCTGTGCTACGCGTTAGTCCTGCTCAATGTCCACCAATGGAAATCTGCTTAATGTCATGATTGGCCGACTGACTCGTAGAAGGGCCCGACCAACGTTAATGGAAAGAAAACATGTGCAACTTTAGTCCAATATATAACTATAGTAATGATGACAAAAATATCCAGCAAGGACAGAGGTAACAAGCTTCAGTCCAATATAAAATAATGGCAAAAATCAGCATGGACTGAGCTAAACAGCTTTAGTCAAATATCAGTATACTAATGATCACAAAAAACCAGCCATGATACTGACAGAAAACCAGTATGGACCTTTTTTGGGGGGGGGGGTATGGGGTACTC
>LR738714.1:853384791-853440834 GCA_902687465.1 Secale cereale | reverse complement strand
CCCCCCCCCCCCGCGGGATGCGGCTTCATCTCGTTCCCATCCACTTGCCAGCTGAGACCACACCGATTAGAAAGTACAAGGACATATATCGATCACATAATTCCTGCACATACACATCAGCTAATTCATTAAGCACTACTACTAATTCACATGACTATATTAAAGACTGTCGGTATCTCCAAATCATTAGGCACCTGTTAACTTCAAATTACTAGTAGCAAAGGGGGATGCGAGCGCGGCTCACCATCTTGTTGTCGGAGACAGCGTGAGCACGCGGATCCCCTGGTTTCGGGAGCATAGCACCTTCAACGGTCCTTCCCGAGACTCCCAGGATTCCATCTCCTCTTTGGTGGTTGTTAGGGGCGCGGTTTTCTACTTCTACCGACGTCTCGTGGACTTGCGCTTGCGAACCACCGGCGCAGGTGCCTGTTGTGCAAGCACCTTCCCTTTCCTGTGGGCGACGGTGGCCGCAGGCGGCAGGGCGGGGGCCGCGAGGATCTGCTCCTTGTGGTTGGCTACCGGTGTGGCATTGACACCGAAGCTAGACATCATGGTGGATCGGTCGAGCAGAGGTGCAGAGTGACTCGAGGAGAGTGGTATGAGGAGAATGTGAGCGAGCAAGACACGAGGAGCAACAGCATGCGTTGCCTTTTATGGACTAAAACGGAAGGCCCGGGGCAAGGTGTGGTTCTATTAAATATTTTAATAGTAATATTCTTTGGTGTGGTTCTATTATATATTCTTATATATTTGTATATCTTTGGTAGAATAATAAATATATATTTGATATACTGGTATCTAATAGTAATATTCTTATATCTAGGAACAAAGATATACTACTATTAAATACTATTATTTCTGTTACTAAATATTAGAATAGAGGTGATAGTATTCAATAGTAATATTCTTATATTTTGGAACAGACGTAATCGTATTTAATTGTTGACCGATGAATTCCCACGCATCAGTGATGAACACTATCACTAACGAATCTTCCATGGTGCTTCAGTGATGAGATATTTTGAGCTCTACTGCATGCTTATTACACACAAGTGCTGACGTATAATGTGTTTCCTAGTCTTTTCCATCAGATCGATCTTTTGGTTGCATTGACGAGAGCATGCACTTCTACATGTTAACACTTATCAGAGCCAAGAGGTTGCGTGTTTTATCCAGCATGGCAGCGAGCTGCAACTGGTGGCTGACAGAGCTACATCCGCCATGGCAGCGAGCTACAACTGGTGGCTGACTATAGTGCTGCATCCTGGCACGCCAGCGCTACAACACGACCACCTTTCTAATTTGTTTTTATCTTTTACAAAAGCTAATGGGGCAATTCGCAGATTTTTGCTAGTTTAATTAACATGGATGACACGTTGTTTGCTAGTAGTACCGAACGATGTATCATGTATGCGTACTATAGTGGTAAACAAACAATCTTGTACAGTAGTATGAACTATGAAGTACGTACCTAACACGCATGCGTCACCCCGATGCATGTCTATACGCCGCGAGCGTCCGCTGAATGTTGCCCGGCTGCTTAGCATCAAGATCAAATTGCAAGCGATTAGACCAAGAAATAATACATAAGTATACACACCAGGCAATTGAATAAGAACAACCGTGACAATCTATACCTATACTAATTAGGGACTCCCTAGAAATTCTCACGTTAATCAGTAATTAGGGGCCGTTGATCAAATGGGACCAAATTATTACGGTGTGGGTCTCTTCCTCATTAGTACTCCACGATATCTTCCTCCATACTTCATGGACTCTTCCTATTCTCCATCGGACTTTCCCCACGTGGAAAAGAATTCCATCCACGGCTTCTTCCTCTTCTCCATGATCTCTCTTTCTGTCTCCGCCAATGAAAAACAAATGTATAGCCTCTCTCAAGCTGAACAAGGTAGGTTGGGAAATTGTGTGCTTAAGGAGATTATCAGATCAATGCTCATCAGGATCAGGTTCGTTTTCCTGCTGGTTTACAGTTCAATCTGCTGTTAGATTTTCTTTGGCTGTGGGTCTCCCTGTCATGCCGCTGTCCACTTCCTTCAAAATTGGTTGTAGATGTGAGTTGTTGCCGCACGTTTAATTCTGGAGGCTATAAAGTTTTTCTTCATCCGAGTTGATCTATGGCATTATAGGACCCGTGGTTGCCCAATCTCTGCAAAAGAAGATATCTAATAACCTCCTCCCCGACGATCTGCCATGGAGCTTTTAAAAAAAGGAAGGTGATCTATCATGGAGGACCACTATCCGGCAGCCGTCCATCCTCAGAATTCTGATCCCTGATAGATTTGTGTCAGAACTTCAAGGTGGAGAATTCACATGTGCCTGTACGTGGCCTCTACACCTGTGTCGATTTCCTCCTCAGCTGCGGCGGTGGCCAATGTGTGCATCATCTCTTCTCTTTCCAATCAGGTTTGTGCGTGTTGCTCAACCTTTATTTACTAATTGTGTTGCAGAGCTGTCTGCCTGTAAACATTGTACAGAATCCCGTGGCCCTGTACGTAGTTATCCCATCACGTACGTACTGAGTAGCCCCACAAATATACTACTTCTCAATGTGCTGCAAATAGATGGCGGGGTCTTTGTTCCAAAGGCACATGGCACATATATATCTAATCTGGGACGTGTGTACCCTGTAGGAGCATACGCCAAAAGTAACTAACTGATTTTTGAAAAATCTAGGCTACTCTTATTTTTCTAATTTTTTTCGAAAAGGAGGTTATCCCTCAGCTTCTGCATCACAAAGATGCATGCGCCCAAAATCTAGGCTACTCTTATTGTGAAAGGATATCTTATTAATTAGAGTTGTGTGCAATACCTCTAAGGATTAGTTGGTAGTGCAGGTCGCGAAGAGCTGCAGGGAGGAAAACGTGTTGTTTGGAAGAGTGGCGGCAAGGGTGCCCAGGTTCAACTGATAGGTTCTGTTGGCCGTGTGGTTTTAACTGTTACAACAGAGCTGCACCATGTTGTATTCTTGATGACTTTCCTTGCAAAATATTGGTACACACTAATATTCTTTTGTTGAAATCAATTGATTGAAAGTTTGGCCAGTTTTATCAGAATTAGAGTATGTGCTATATTGAGGTTGGTATTATGTTCAATGCTGATCAGCAGCAGGAACGTACACACTGATATTTTGTTCAGGTTTTTCATGTGTTGTGTCTATTGCTTTCATATGCAGTTTGTTTTTCAACTATACAGTTGGCAAATTTGATCTGGGGTTGATGGATTGCTTAATCTCTCTGATTATAAGTGATGATTTTGTCTCTTGACTTAGCACATGCAAGTTTACTTTATTCATGCCATCAATCTCATAGATAGAGCCTGAATGCCAAGAAAACACAACAAATCACTCGCAGTAATATATCGATCTAGCTTTTGTCCTTCCATTGCTCTTCTATTTCTCCTCGTGTTATATGGACTGGAGTGGGCCGCCAGCATGGAATCTCGCTGCAAGTACCAATAACTTGCATGAGAGTGTTTTTTTAATCTAATTTTCATGTTCCTGAATTATGGCCTTTTGAGTATACACATGACATGCATAATGTATCGGCACGCAATAACACAAAATAGTATAGGCATGCAATAACATAAAATAGTATAGTTCGTTTAAACTATAATGCTACCAAAATTAAATGTATATGTTCGTTTATACTATATCAATACCGAAATGTTTTCCCTTCTTAGTAGTATGAAATAACACAAAAGTGAAACTAAATGTATATGTTCGTTTAAATTATATTACTACAAAAATTATAAATTTCAATTTATACATATCAATTACATAAGGAAAATACGGACTAAAATAGTACAGTATGAAATAACCCTGAAGTGGAATTAAATGTATATGTTCGTTTAAACCATACTAATACAAAAATTTAGAATTTAAATCCTAATACGTTTGATGTGTGTTGGCCACTAAATAAAATCCAAAATCTAGAAATATTGATATTTAAAATATATACATATCATTCAGATAAACTAGCCCGTGCGAAGGCACCGGCGGGCGACTAGTTAATATAACCAGCCGGATGATTAGTGCCAAATAATTAATGGACTATTAATTCCTTCCAAATGAGGCGCGGGCTAGCTAGCGGAAGGAGACCTGGAGTGCGTAGTATCGCCAGGTAGGAGGATCCACGCAAGGTGCCAGGGGGTCATACGACTCACCGGGTAGTTCTCGGACACAGGCGGGGGCACCGCCGGCGTGGGCGAAGCCGCCGTGAAGTGGCCCTCCAGGGACTCCGACTCCTCTCTCTCGGACGCCCGGCGTGGGGGCGGTGGTGGCCATGCGGCGTCTCTTGGGCCAGGGTGCCAGCACGCATGGAGCAAGGGCGGGGGAGGGGGCAGGGGCAGCGAGAGGTGGTTCCTCTGAGTCGTTGGTTGCCGACATGGCGCTGGCCGCGCTAGGGCTGGCCATCACGTACGGGTGATGCGTGGAGAGAAGGATGAGGATTAGTTCACGCGGCCGAAGAAGAAGCAAAGAATGAGGGGAGAGAGGAGAAGAATGATTAGATAGCTAAAGCCCAGCTTGCGCTGCGTCGGGATCGGTGGAAAGAAACGCTAGCGGCATTTATCGCTCGGCATTGAATATGTTATATACAAAAAATCTAGAATTCATTAACCAAATATTCTCCCATTTTAGAGATTTTAGCACGCGGATGAATAATAACTGCCTACTATTAGTCAACGAAACAAACAGCGCGCTATCTAAAATAGCGTGGCCCTTCTTCAAATGCTATACAAGTTATTGCGTGCTATTTGCGTGCTATATTCAAAATAGCGTTTTGAAAAACATGCCAAATATATCACAGAAATTAAGGCTTTCAACGTCTAATTTTTTTTAGGAGCTATACATGCGTACCGCTGGTGTACACATTATCACATTAGATGCACTTAAGAGAATTCTTCTTGTTTTCGTCCAGACAAATGCAATATTTTCATCCTAGATGAGCCTATTGTTGCGTTGCATTGGGCCGATGCCCGATGGGCTGCTATGGTTTGAGCGCCTGCCGTGTTTCTATCGCTCCACGCTAAAAACGCTAATTTTTTTGGGGGTTAGCGCCGTTATAGCTTGCTATAATGTGAATAACGGCATAGCGTGTAAAATGGCTAAAACGTAACGTGACACCCTCAAATATGCTATAGTGAAGTTTAAACGCCGAAATAGCGCGCTATTTGTTTCGTTGCTATTAGTGTTTGCGCATCAATCGGTTTTGGGGTTCGGTGCCTCAGCCGCTATGAGCTAGAGTAGAGTGCTTAAGAGCATCTCCAACAACCGCGCTACGCGCGGCACGCTAAATTTTTTTTTTGCAGCGTGCCAATCGCTTGTTTTTGTGCAGCGCATAGCGCTTGCTCCAGCGGCCGCCGCAAAGTTTAGGGCGCGCGAGCCGCTGGACTGCCAAAAAACTGTGTGCACGCTCTCGCACGAACAACATATGCACTCCAAACACAACCAAGAAGATCAAACATAAACAAAATAAATCAACAATAAATAGTTCAATTTCATTATCTTTATCTGTACCTAATATTAGTAGGAGGATTGTTTCTTCACTTTTTTTTGTCATCGGATCCTTTTGTACATAGTCCTTTTATGTTTTTTTTCCTTCGTCCGTTTTGTAAAACAAAAAGGGGGGAAATTGCGCTTATGAGGCCTCAAACCAAGATGGGCAGGAAGTGCGCACAGCAGACTAAACAACTCATCTGGCTTGTAATCGTGTGCAAACATAGCAAATTTTTATATTATAGGGGGAGCGGGGTTTCTCAAAAAATAAAATAAATTCGGAAGGCAGACCAGACCACTGCTCACTATAAACGCAAACACTAATATCCGCACATCTATAAACGGCTGCCCCATGCATGCACGTAAAAAAAGGCCGCGCCATGTGTTACGGATGACCCATGCACCTAAGGGCATGTACAATGTTTGATAAGATAGTCTTATCTTAAGTTTTGCATGTAAATTAGAGATGACTAAAAAACAAGTCTATAATGGGTCATCTCTTAGCCTTATCTTCAAAAATTAGTTATTCCTAAAAACATGGTGAGACAAATTGTGCTAAGCTATCATCTCTTGTCTTCTTTTAAATAAGAGAAGACAAGCCTTCTCTTACGATTTCTCTCTCCTCCACCTCATCATTTATCCTACGTGGCACTCTTAAGCTAGAACCATTGTACATGCCTAAAAAAAAGCTGCCCCGTGTGTAACGGATGCCCCATGCACCTAAAAAAGGAGCTCCGCCATATGTGTCCTGATGTAGTTGCCCCATGCATTACTGTTTTGTTCTGAAATTCTGATTACTACTAATGATTTTTCTTTTTTGCGGGTAATGACTACTGATGATATAAGGGAAGTAAACATAGATACATATTTTCATCATACTTGCATCCTTTATAATAGTGATTTTATTCTGATAAATTTATTTTAGTTTATTTACGGGAACCCTTGCTTCGGTTCTGCCAGTCCGAAATCTTGAGGATCTCGGCATTTGGCCCTTGCCGCATCGGAAGGTAGAGATGTGAGGAAACACTATAGGTGGACAATGCAACACCAACGAGGAATGAATTTTTGATTGATCTATCGTCTCCCTCGTGTCTGGTCGAACATAGCAACATGCCTTACCATTTTTTTCAAGTTGTGAGATGATGGATAATTATTATTTGTTTACATACTTTCATTAGTTTGTGTTCTTTATTCTATTTTTTTATCCATTTATCCATGATATTTTTTTTTCACTAGGATGCACAAGAAATGACCCAGTTGGAAACACGCATCTGGTCTGATCCATAATGTGCAAAGTTTTAATTCATATGGATTCACTTAGAATCAACTCACCTTGTGTAAGTTCCTTCCATGATTAAAGATGGTTGAACTCACTAACCATATTACATATGATTAATTTTTTTCTCGTTGCAACGCACGGGCATATTTGCTAGTTACAACTCAAACAAATAGTTTATTTTCCAATACAACAAATAGTTCAACAATACAACATCAAACGCACAAATCATGATGCTCTTTGTGAGTCGTTCCATGCCCACCACTCCTCAATGAGATCCTTCTGAAGATCATCATGCGTTTCGGCACGTCGAATGGCATGATAGGAGGCAACAAAACGGGCCACCCTGGCAGCCGTCCGCCGCACTCACACGGGATGCCCCAAGAGCTCATACTGAGAGTAGTCTAAATCTTGGCCACGCTCATTCTGGATGATCATGTAGTGCATGATCACACAAGTGTGCTTGATGTACCAAAGCATATTTTGATCCAAAAATCTAGCCTGGCCTCTCACAATAGCAAATTAGGCTTGCAATATCCCAAAAGCTCCCACCACATCTTTTCTAGCCGCCGCCTGAGCATTGTGAACATAAAGATTTTTCTTACCTTTCAGTTTTTTCAACGGCTTCACAAATGTTTGCCACTTTGGGTGGATGCCATCCGCAAGATAGTAGCCATAGTTGTATGTATGGCTATTTGCTACAAACTGCACCTTTGGTAGTTCACCATTTGCAATCTTATTTATCAGTGGTGACCGATTAACAACGTCGATGTCATTCAAAAATCCAGGCATTCCATGAAAAGCATGCCAAATCCAAGTCTCTTGATCGGCCACCGCTTCAAGGATTATAGTGGAACCCTTTTTTGGCCGTGGAATTGTCCATGCCATGCCTTAGGACAATTCTTCCAACTCCAATGCATGCAATCTATTGATCCAAGCATACCTAGGAAGCCGCGAGCTTTGTTCATCTCCAATAGTCTTGCGGCATCTTCAGCATTGGGAGATCTCAAATACTCCTGGCCAAACACTTGCACAATTTCGACTGCGAAACGCTTGAGACACATGATGGCTTGACTCTCACCGATGGCCAAGTGATCATCAACTAGATCAGTTGTGATACCATATGCCAACATACGCAAAGCGGCTGTCACCTTCTGAAAGGTGCTATGCCCGAGCTCTCCGGTGGCATTCCTCCTTTGCTGAAAAACCGGCCATGGCTCGCTAGATTCTCTTCAATGCGTCTGGACAACTCGGTGCTTATTCTAAACCGGCGCCGGTAGTACGACTCGGGGTACACGGGATTATCCGTAAAATATTGCCTGATCAATCTGTTGTGGGCATAGATCATATCTCTCCAAATTTTCTGCCGACCCATAACCCAACCACCGTGCTTCAGTTTTGTATTAATGTGCATAGCTAGGATCATTGCTAGATTCTCCTCCTCTTCAATATCAAATTCTTCTTCGGAAGAATCATATGTCGAACTCATCTACAATGTTCAATTTAAACTAGGCTATAAAAAACTACAAACAACATGCACCAAATTCATGTAAAAAATGTGAATTGAAGCAATACATACCTTGCAAGCGTTTTGTCGAACACCTTGTGGGCGGCTGGGCGTTGTTCGTCGAAGAAATGGCACGCGCGAGGGGCGGCGGCGCCTGGAGGAAGCGTCGGAATGGTCGACGGAATGGTCACCGGATAGGCCGGTGTGGTGCGGGCGGCGGCGCCAACGCCTGGGTCGGGGTAGGTGGAAGTCGCGAGCGGGCGCTCGCGTGCCGCAGCAAATAAATGGCGTGCGATGGCGATACAGACCGCGCACTGAACTCTTTATACCGCTCTTGCGGTTATTGCGCGTCCGCTGGAGCTCAGTTAGCGATTGCGCGCGCGCTAAAAACCACAATTTGCGGCGCAGCGCTTATATAGCGCGGCTGTTGGAGATGCTCTAAGGCCAGATATTTCCGTCAAGAGATTTCTGGGTGTCGAGATGCTCGAACGGTTGTTCTTCCACTTGGACGAGCATCCTCTTCAGAAAAGGATCTTCTAGATATGGACTTAATCTGGAGAACTAGAAATGGTTCTTGTATTAATATTCAACACAATGATTGGATCACAACAGTTGGGTGCCTGAAAACACAAATTGTTAGGCACACACAACAAATCAGCCGTGTCAACTACTAAATTCACATAGGACAAGCTGGGGGATAAGAGCAAAATTGTTTGTTATTTTTCCTCCCAAAAATGTTCATGACATTAAGCAGATTGCCAGTGGTGGACCAGGCACTGAAAATTATACACTAGGAATAGATTGTTTACTGATCACTTTGTGTATCATCTTTGCATGGCACAAAAGGAGTGTCGGGCAGGGCCCTCTTCGTCGGTGCATAGCCACAGCGGATGCCTTCCTCTTTAGGGATGCCGACGTGCCTAATAAAGTGAAGGCTTACGTCTGTAGAATGCTTAAGAATGGATTGGCAGTGGGGGAATAGCTGCAATCAGATACGGGTGCTAGTATTATGGTTCCACGGCCGAACGTCCACACTCACAGTGACTTGGCTGGATGGTTGAGGGATTGATTGGGTCAGGCGAAGGAAAACGAAAAAGGGTTGATCACCATTACATATCTAAATAGCAGTAACCAACCAAACTGTATCGTCATGGACATGCTACTATGCATGTTGAATTGGTAAGACTTCATCGCAGACTACTAGCCGATCAGTGATAGTAGTTCATTGCATGTTGAATTTGCTCCTTTTATTGCTTAGCTATGTTCATGTTGGCACCAGTGAGGCACGAAAATGAAATTTTTGGAAACACATGAACATAATAAGCATGTATACATCATTCATTTGCGGAAGTTGCTTCCCATAGAACAAAACAAAAATACATTTACACACTTCACAACCAACATATATATGGAACATAGATACTTTTACCACATTACACAGAGTAGTCTATCCATCGAGCCACTTAAGAAACATGACAAACGACATACATACAAACTTAAATTTGCCTAAACTAGTCATCATCTCGATAGTCTATCTGTCGTGACACCTAGCAAACTAACGGGCTCTCAATAGGAAGAAGATTATGACAATAATTATCTCACCAATCTATGTCAAATCCAAGGGCCAGTGTAGCAAGTACCGATGAAACTAGTCGGTGCTTGCACCAATCGGTAAATTTGTACCTCCACTCATCATCTTCATTTGTGTAGTGCAACCAAATTAAAATTCTGCATAGAACAAAAACTGGCATGACAATCACATAAGATATTCATTGATCTATTATTTCAGATCAAATGCAAGCAAACTTTAAGAAATGAGCAATTAGTTAACCTTGTACTTGACTAAAGAAGTGGTGTGTTTACAACGGAGAACACTCTCGGAGTTTGTACTGATGATGTTCACATTTTTCCTGGAGTATAGCCCTTCCAACTAGTGGCAAAAATGGCAAATATTTTTTCTGTGCAGTGCAACTAAAATGGATATCTGTTTCAACTTTCAACACAAAAGTTGTCATGTAGTTTACAACTTATATAGAGATGCATAAAAGGCATAACTGCATTGTTCAAGAACATATAAACCTCACATAACATAAGTAATCTTATTCTCCGCATCGAAGACATTACTCGTTTGATTAGAATTAGTTAAAGAACTTAAGTTATTCTTCAAGCAAGCCATGCCTTAGTTATGTGCAAAGGTAACAAGTTTAATCATATGCCTACTAAGAAGTGTGTAGTCCTACACCATCTGAATAGTTTCACTAAACTCTAAATTCTTAACAGATTTCTACAAAGAAACAGCTAACGCTACACAAAAAATCTATAAGTTAAAATACATCAAACCCTACAAAAAATTGCTTGAAATACATCACCCCCTATAGATTTCTATAACCAAATACATGAACTAACCCTACAAAATTACATCCGCACGAAGGTTAGTCACACAGAAAAGCCTAAAAGTTTTATAATGTTAGAAGGACCGCAGCTCACTACCATGATCGCCATCATGGCTGAATAGCAAGGCGGGAGTATCGGGTATGCGACCTCACATGATGGCGTGGGAGACCTGGCGTCTAACGGCATGGTGGATTGGACGGAACCAGACATGCTGGACGGAGCCTATGCTGCTGTGACATTCGTAGCGCTGCACGACAAGACAGTGCCACTCAGGAAGGTGCGGGAGCACCCGCAGCCTGATTAGGTTGCCGGGGGGGCTTCATATAGTGCGCCATTGGAAAGGATCCACGACTGGACATAGTGCAATCTCACAGGAGAGGGGATCCCCAGCGGCGGTGAGATTTAGGGAATTGGAATGGAGAAGATATAAAACGTATAAAAACGCAACTCTGACCAGCGAGAAAATGAACGTGACTATTTTGCAACAATAACTTAGACGGGTCAAATGTGGCTGCCTTAAGTGACAAATATCCGTACACTTTGGACATCGGAACACATGATCACTACCGATCAATTTCAAAGTTTTCTCTAATAAGCATGCGGTAGAGCTCAAAATACCTCATCACTGAAACACCATGGAAGACTAGGTTAGCAATGGAGGTCCAGTGATATTCTGATTTGGAGTAGTCGATTGTGCAAGGCTTCTATCAGATCTGACTGGTGAGGAACGATGAGAGCTACACTAGCAAGATCCGCAGATCGGTGGCTGAAAAAACTATCTTTCATGTGGAGCAGTGGCAACAGGCACACCAACAGAAGGACATACAAGTCGTGGCTCAGCGGCAGGAACGATGGTATCTGCCAGAGCATGGGTGGACTTAAGGCAATGTTGACGGCACATGGGCCAAGAATCAAGACAGAGGAGGAGGGTCAGTCCTGAGAGGCCATCCAAGGGAGTTCGTTGTAGGCTCATGCTGTTTTCACCCACTCTAGCTAAACCTAGGGTGGCGGACCTACAAACATGTGGCTGTGTCCTTGCACTAGAGAAGGAAGTTGGTATCTGGACGATCGTTTTTTGGAGACGGGCTGCGAGATGGTGGTGAGCAAGCTCAACTCTCAAGGGAAGGACGAATCACCCCATTGTCCTGTGGTTGAAGATGTGAAGGGCATGCTGCAACCTTTTATTGAGTCCAAGTCACTTGGGTTCATAGACAGATGAATTGTATTGCCTATGTCTTAGCTAATGAAGATTGTCAGAATGAGTTGTGAAAAACATGGCTTAGTGTACCTCCGGATTGTACTAGCGCCGTTTGAACTCTGGCATTGCCGACAACTCTGAATACAATGGCAACCTTTCTATCTAAAAAGTGTTTTATTTACAGGTATCTTTCTCCTTGTCAATAAATCAAGTTTAAAGAAATTCAGTTTAAATTAGGAGCAAGGTGATTACCAACGTACTTATTTTATTCCGTAGCTATTCCCTCCGTTCCCAAATATAAGTCTTTCTAGAGATTTCAACAAGTGACTACATACAGAGCAAAATGAGTGAATCTACACTATAAATTATGTTTACATACATACACATGTTGTACACTAGTAGAGAACGGGCCTTTTGCCCTGGTTGTTAAGGGCCTTTTGCCCCGGTTCTTGAACCGGGACTAAAGGGTCGGTACTAATGCCCTAGCCCTTTAGTCCCGGTTCAAACTAGAACCGGGACAGATGGGTCTCCATGTGGCCTGTGCGCGGAGCCCAGGCAGGAGGGCCTTTGGTCCCGGTTGGTGGCACCAACCGGGACCAAAAGGCATCCACGCGTCAGCATTTCTATGGCTGTGGTTTTTGTTTGTTTACTTGAAAGGGGGGGTTTGGGGTTTTGGGGGGTTAATTTAGGTGTTTCATATATTGTGTTAGCTAGCTAATTAATAAAGAGAAGTGTCCTCTCTTATGTCCGTGCTTGGTCGACGCTGCGTACTACACATACGTATAGAGAGGACTAGACATGCTAGCTAGCTAGCTAGTAAGCAAACGAAGGAAACAGAAGATCGTCATCAACATATATATGCATACAGAGAGAAGTTATATCGACCACCTCTCCTTCTCCAAGAGATTGGTCGAACAACTAGTTCTCGTATATCTATCCGACACTACCGGGTACATATATACAATAATTATCTCTTACAAATATAATCTCCTATCATATGGATGCATGGTCCACATAGTATTCTCCGTCTTCAGCGATCACGTGGTCAAGGGAGAATGCCGCCAATTCCTCTTGAATTGCTCATAGACGATCTAGTGCTAGGAGTTCATTCCGCATCCGAAAGATCTAATTTTAAGAAGGGGGTCAATGCATATATATATATATATATATATATATATATATATATATATATATATATATATATATATATATATATATATATATATATATATATATATATATATATATATATGAATAAATGAAAATCAACACAAATGATGGTAATGAAATAAAATTGTGAATATTATTAATTGCTTACGCACTTCAAATTGTACGTCAGATTAGCCCCGCTCACAGGTCGTGTGGCGGATGGACTCGCAAATGTAGTATCCATAGAAATCATTCCCTTGTTCCTACCACAACCACTTTACAAGAAATAGAGGTCAATCAAACTGATAAGCAAGAATGCCAAATGGTATTGATGAAACTAGCTCTTGAATCAATAGGAGATGCGCGGAACATGCTACTATATAGTACTTACTTTCGGGTGTCTAAATTGCAGCTTCTTCGGCAGTCCCGGAGCTTTTTTGGTGATTTTTTTTCAAACCCTGCCAGACAAAGAAAACAATTACTTGATATCAAGAATGAACAAAGTTGCTGATATGCATGGTGGATAATGATCGATTTAACTTACTTCTCGAGCATTTGAGTCATGTCTGCATACTCCTTGGGATATTTTCGTTTAGAGTCCAAGACAGTTACTACACCCTGCTCAAGCTTAATCTCTAGGAGAATATAGTGGAAGCTGCGCACGCATGCATGAACTCATCAATTACATTACTATAACCTTAACTAATATATAAGGGAAAACGAATATGCACAAGACAGTAACACTGACTTGAAGTTGTAAGGAAAGAGTATTATATCTTTGTTTTCATTTACCACCAACGATCGTAGCAAGTTGGCATCGGTATCTGCGGCACGCAATTCAACCTCAGTTGCATCTATGAGATATGTGTTAATGAACCCTATATCACCGACTTGTCTTTTCTTCAATTCGACGATCTTCAATCTGCATAATATAGTGAGGATAATTATAAATACATGCAATGAAAGAGCTGAGCTATATAGAGAGACTTAATGACAGAAGTAGTACTACTTACAGACAGTAGGAGGTGAACGTTGCTTTATCGAGGGCCAATTGATTGAAAAACTGATAAAACTCCTCAAATGGAATAGGCAACAGTTCAATTCCAACGAGGTCATGCTCCGGTTAAACTCTCACATACAAACTATCCCTCCCCCCAGACTCTCTGCTGATTTTCAAGTACCAATCACGCAATCTTCGCATCATCGTTAATAGAGATCTTTCATCTTTGACGAGAGGCTTCCCATACGCGTATCTTTGTATCTGCACCTCCAAGAAATCTTAATGTACATCGTCGGGCAGGTAATCTCCAAGATTGCTATAACCGGGCACCATCCTCAGATCATTAGCGACGATGTCGCTAGACACCTTGAGCGGGGGGCACGATTGGTCCGCTTGTTCGCCGAGCTGGGCAATTTGTTTCCCAGCTGGTCCTTCTGCTAACCTTTGATCACTTCTAGTACTTCCCGACCGCTTCGCTTCTTGAAATGACTTTTCAATAATGCGGTCATAGTTGTCTTTCGGCTAACTTTTCGCTGGTTTCTTCAGGGCAGCAAGAATGCGCTTTGCTTTCACCGGATCTATCTTCTCCTCCGGAGGTGGATGTCTCTGTGCTTTCAACCCTTCAAGCCAGTCCTTCACTTCGCCTTCAGCGATCTTTGTGTTTTCCTCGTCGGACCTCTCGTATGGTAACTTCTCTAGAGGCGTGAGAGAAGGACCGAATATGTATTGCCTCCCGCCTCTGGTTGTACTGCTAGACGCCGGCAGACCAGACGAAGCGGCTGTCTTCTTTCCTTGCTTACACGCCAGAGCAGCCGGAGCGACGGCAGGTCTCTTCCGCCCTCGCTGACTAGGCGGAGAAGGAGGAGGGTGGCTTCTCGGGCACGCCGGCACAGGCGGAGAAGGAGACGGAGCGCCGCCACGCGCCCGAGAAGGAGCCAGAGTGCCCTGATCGTCAGTCGCCGGAGGAGGAGGCGGTGGAGGAGGCGGAGTGCCCTGACTCGCCGCAGGAGGAGGAGGAGGCGGAGGCGTCCAGTTCAGAATGTTGATGAGGTCCTTCCGCCATAGGCATGGAGTCTTTAGTGAAGAACCCAGCCGAGTCTCCCCTTCACCAGTAGGGTGGTCAAGCTGGAGGTCCTCAAATCCCTCCGTTATTTCATCCACCATCACCCTAGCATATCCTTCTAGAATCGGCCGGCAGTGAAAAGTTGCTCGGGTCCAGTAGGATAAACAGAGCCAGCAGCCGCCTTGACCTTTATATTTATCCATTGCGTCATAAGGTGGCAATTTTGAGACTCTGTGATAGCATCCACGGGATAGCTGGCAGGAGCCGTCAAGACATGCTCCGGCTGAAGCAGCTCGGTGGAAGCCACGCTGCTTCTCCGCTGAGATGGCGGGGTAGCTTCTGGGGAAGCTTCGGCAGTTCTTTGTCCCGATTTGCTTCTCGTTCCTCTATCGCTTGTATTCTAGCGTGCATCGCCTGTAGTTCGGTCTGCTGCACTTTCTTCCTCCTCTCGTGGCATTTGTAACCGCCTGCGTCCAGAAACCCAGCACTCAACGGAACGGAGCCTGGCGTGCCTCGTGTCCGTCCAGGGTGCTCAGGATTCCCGAGGGCCATTGTGAGCTCATCGTTCTCTCTGTCGGGAAAGAACGTCCCTTGCTGCGCTTCCAGTTCATTGTCTCTGGTTCGATCCCTTTCTGAAGCAGATCATTCTCAGCCTTGGGCCACTTAGGCCGCGCTCTGAGGTAGCCACCTGACCCCGTGAGATGGTGATGCATCTTCTTGGCAGCATTTTTCTGGTTTGTCGCCGACATCTTCTTACTCTTTTCCGATGTCTAATAGGCCAAAAATGCGGGCCAGTCATCTCTGATCTTCTCATATATGCCCTTGAATTCTGGAGTCTCTTTTTTGCGGACAAACTTATTCAGGTGTTTCTTCCACCCCCTGAATAGGTCTGACATCTTCGTACGAGCAAAAGACTTGATTAATTGCTCTTTAACTAGCTTCGCCGGATTATCCTCTGGCGGTAGGGTGAAATTTGACTTCAGCTCAGTCTAAAGATCTTCTTTCTGCATATCAGTGACATAAGACACCTGAGGGTCTTCTGCAGCCGGCTTTAAACATTGATGGATCCTGATCGGGATCTTGTCCCTAACCAGAACCTCGCACTGATTAACAAATGTGTTCTTTGCCCGGATGGGTTCAATCGGTTGGCCGGTGCGCGCGATTTCTGTGATCTCAAACTTTTCATCCGAGCTCAACTTTTTCTTCTGGCCTCGTCTCCTTACCGAAGATGTGCCCGATCCGGAGGGCAAGAAAAAAGAACAAAGACGAGAGTTAATTAATATGTGTACATACCAAAACAATGAATGCATCAATTAACTAGTCAGCACAGGCTTAACTAATATATATACCTCCTGGCCGGACTCGGTTCGGTCACCGGAGCCGTCATCACGGTCTCCTTCTTGCACCGGCATTGGGTCACCGGAGCCGTCCTCACGGTCTACTTCTTGCATGTGCATTGGGTCACCGGAACCATCATAATCATAGCCTGCTTCTTCATCCTCTCTTTCCAGCAGCTCATCGGTGTCGTGGAGAAACGACAAGACGACATCACGTCCATCTGCGATTATGTCCAGCAACTTCGCTTCTTGTGCTTCATCTCGGGGGTTGTCGTCCATAGTTTCTACAAATATTTACAACATGGTAATTATTATTCAAACATGACAGATGGATATATTAATGGAAAACATAGAACTAGCTAGCTAATCACATTAAGGAACCATATATATTAATTTGTGGCCTCGACGCTGCTTCTCTAGGGTTTCGGGTGGCCTCGGCAACGCTTCAAGGGTTAGGGGTGGCCTCGAGAACGCTTCAAGGAGGGGGTAATATCGACAACGACGAGATACATACACGGGAAAATAATGTTATCGGGGAGGGGGTATATCGACGACGACAGATCCCCCCCCCCCACGTGTTGAAGTTATCGGGAGGGGGTATATCGACCCCCCCTGTGTTGAAGTTATCGGGAGGGGGTATATCGACCCCTCCCCCCCACATGTTGAAGTTATCGGGAGTTTATACCGACACGACATACGTACATGGGAAAATAATATTATCGGGGAGGGGGTATATCGACCACCCCCCCTCGTGTTGAAGTTATCGGGAGGGGTATATCGACGACGACAGACCCGATAAAACATAAGAAAACGCAGAAGAAATAAAAAGAGGAAAAGAAGAAAGGAATAGCTAGAGGAGAAGATCGAAGAAAAAAAGAAAAAAAAAGAGGAGAAGAAGAAAGGAATAGAGGAGAAGAAGAGAAAATAGAATATATTATATTTTCTCTTCTTCTCCTCTATTCCTTTCGTCTTCTCCTCTTCTTTTTCTTCTTTTTTATTCTTCTTATTTATTTCTCCTCTTCTTCCTCTCCTCTTCTTCTTTCTTTCCTCTTCTTATTTTGTTCTTTCCTATCCTTCTTTTTCTAAATTTGTAACTTTTGCATATATAAAACTTTTCTACAATTGTAACTTTCTATATATGAATAAAAAACTTTCTATGAACAAAAAAAACATTTTTAACATATATATTTAGCAAATTCCTAAGAAAAATAAAAAAATTATAGCCACATACACATACACATATACATTATAGCCACATACAGCAACTATATACACATATACATATACACATACAGCAACTATATACACATACACATATATATACATATCACATATGAACAAAAAAAAGATATAGCAACTATATATATATGAACAGAGCCGGGCGGTGGCTCACAGCGCGGGGGCAGGCGAGGGCGCCGATGACAAGGAGCGGGGAGGGCGCCGGCGATGAGGAGCGCGGGGGCAGAAGAGGGCGCCGGCGACGAGGAGCGAGCCCGTGGCGCGGGGCGACGGGGCAGGGGCGCGCGGCGACGGCGCGGGGCGATGGCGACGGCGAGCACGGGGCAGGGGCGCGGGGCGACGGCGACGGCGAGCTCGGGCAGCCTGGCGGCGTCCATGAGCTCGGCATCGTCGGGGGGAATAGGGGATTGGAAACTGAAAATTCCAAAGTGCTACTTATATACCCAGAGCATTGGTCCCGGTTCATGGCACAAACCGGGACGAATGCCCCCTTTGGTCCCAATTCGTGCTACCAACCGGGACCAAAGTTCTCTTTTCAGCAGCCCAAAGGGCGGGAAGGAGAGACCTTTGGTCCTGGTTGGTGGCACCAACCGGGACTAAAGGGGGGCATTGGTTCCGGTTCGTGGCACCAGCCGGGGCCAATGCCCCCCTTTAGCCCCGGTTGGTGCCACCAACCGGGACTAAAGGCCCCGTGCTGCCCCGTGGCCAAAATCTTTAGTCCCACCTCGCTAGTTGACAGAGGCTCGGAATTGTTTATAAGCCCCACTGCGGGCTCTATATTGAACTCCTCTCTATTGCAGGCTCTGGGCCTAACTCTCCGCGCTGCCCTGTGAGTCTGCTGGGCCTTATAGTCCAGCTGCATGCTAGGCCGTAGGCCTTGCAGGCTCACTAGGCAGCGCCCATTTTTTTAATGTATTTTTTCCCTTTCTGCTTTATTTATTTCTAAGTTGTTTTTTGCTGTATTTAGAGTTTCATTGTCAATATTATTGCTTTAGGTAAAACCAATTACAAACTTTCTGTTAGTGCCAGTAGTATTCAAATTTGAACAGTTTAAATTTGAAATTATTTGTTTTCTTTGTTGCTTTATTTATTTTATTTTGGTTCTACTTACCACAAAATAACTATTGTTGCTATTTTTATTTTTATTTCCAGTTTTTTTTGTTTTGTTTTTTGCATTATTTATATTCTTTTGTTTTTTGCTTTACTTTTTAATTCTTTTTGCTTTTAGGTCAGCAAAATTATAAACTTTCTGTTAGTGCCATTAGTTTTAGAAAAATTACCCATTTTTTTATATATTTTTTCCTTTTCTGCTTTATTTATTTCTAAGTTGTTTTTTGCTGTATTTAGAGTTTCTTTGTGAAAATTATTGCTTTAGGTAAAAACAATTACAAACTTTCTGTTAGTGCGAGTAGTATTGAAATTTCAATAGTTTAAATTTGAAATTATTTGTTTTCTTTGTTGCTTTATTTATTTTATTTTGTTTCTACTTACAACAAAATACTTATTGTTGCTATTTTATTTTTTTGGAAGTATTTTTGTTTCGTTTTCTGTATTATTTATTTTCTTTTGTTTTTTGCTTTATTTTTTAATTCTTTTTGCCATTAGTTTTAGAAAAATTAAAAACTTTCTGTTAGTGTCATTAGTTTTCAAATTTGAATAATTAAAATTTGAATTCTTTGAAATTTGTGTGAATCACAAGTTTGTGGTTAACTTTACTAAAAAAAATGAACATAGATGCACCTATAGAGAAAATTCGACCTAAATTCATAGTTTTCAAATGAACTCTGGAAAAGTTGGCATAGCATGTGCATGTACAAAACGGACAATGGTATCATACTCGTCTTTTACAAAGTTGGCATGGTATCATCGTAATAGTTGCGGAAAAAAGTCTTCACTTTTTCTTCCCTTGTGTCATTTGCTTATTGCGTCGTAACCATGGATAATCTTCATCGTTTATCAGGATGCTTGGGTCAGCCTTGACTTTGAAGGGAGGAATTTCATGAAACTTTTCATAATCTTCAGATATGTCTGTCTTGCCCTCCACTCCCAGGATGTCCCTTTCTCCTGAAAGAACTATGTGGCGCTTGGGCTAATCGTATGATGTATTCGCTTCGTTATCTTTTCTTTTTCTTGGTCTGGTAGACATGTCCTTCACATAGATAACCTGTGCCACATCATTGGCTAGGACGAACGGTTCATCAGTGTACCCAAGATTTTTTAGATCCACTGTTGTCATTCCGTACTGTGGGTCTACCTGTACCCTGCCTCCTGACAGATTGACCCATTTGCACTTAAACAAAGGGACCTTAAAATAATGTCCGTAGTCAAGTTCCTATATGTCCACTATGTAACCATAATATGTGTCCTTTCCCCTCTCGGTTGTTGCATCAAAGCGGACACTGCTGTTTTGGTTGTTGCTCTTTTGATCTTGGACAATCGTGTAAAATGTATTCCCATTTATCTCGTATCCTTTGTAAATCAATACAGTCAAAGATGGTCCCCTGGACAACAAGTACAGCTCATCACAAACTTTGTTGTCACCTCTGAGACGTGTTTCCAACCAACTGCTGAAAGTCCTGATATGTTCACAAGTAATCCAGTCGTCGCACTGCTCCGGGTGTTTGGAGCGCAGACTATTCTTGTGTTCATCGACATACGGGGTCACCAAGGTAGAGTTCTGTAGAACTGTGTAGTGTGCTTGAGACCAAGAATATCCGTCCCTGCATATTATTGAGTCCCTTCCAAGCGTGCCTTTTCCAGTCAGTCTCCCCTAATACCACGATTTAGGGAGACCTATCTTATTAATGCCGGGAATGAAGTCAACACAAAACCCGATGGCATCCTCTGTTTGATGGCCCATGGAGATGCTTCCTTCTGGCCTAGCGCGGTTACGGATATATTTCTTTAGGACTCCCATGAACCTCTCAAAGGGGAACATATTGTCTAGAAATACGGGCCCGAGAATGACAATCTCGTCGACTAGATGAACTAGGACGTGTGTCATGATATTGAAGAAGGATGGTGGGAACACCAGCTCGAAACTAACAAGACATTGCGCCACATCACTCCTTAGCCTTGGTACGATTTCTGGATCGATCACCTTCTGAGAGATTGCATTGAGGAATGCACATAGCTTCACAATGGCTAATCGGACATTTTCCGGTAGAAGCCCCCTCAATGCAACCGGAAGCAGTTGCGCCATAATCACGTGGCAGTCATGAGACTTTAGGTTCTGGAACTTTTTCTCTGGCATATTTATTATTCCCTTTATATTCGACGAGAAGCCAGTCGGGACCTTCATACTGAGCAGGCATTCAAAGAAGATTTCTTTCTCTTCTTTCGTAAGAGCGTAGCTGGCAGGACCTTCATACTACTTCGAAGGCATGCCGTCTTTTTCGTGCAAACGTTGCAGGTCCTCCCGTGCCTCAGGTGTATCTTTTGTCTTTCCATACACGCCCAAGAAGCCTGGCAGGTTCACGCAAAGGTTCTTCGTCACGTGCATCACATCGATTGAAGAGCGGACCTCTAGGTCTTTCCAGTAGGGTAGGTCCCAAAATATAGATTTCTTCTTCCACATGGGTGCGTGTCCCTCAGCTCCATTCGGAACAGCTAGTGCGCCGGGGCCCTTTCCAAAGATTACGTGTAAATCATGGACCATAGCAAGTACGTGATCACTGGTACGCATGGCGGGCTTCTTCCGGTGATCTGCCTCGCCTTTGAAATGCTTTCCTTTCTTTCGACATTGATGGTTGGTCAGAAGAAATCGACGATGGCCCAGGTACACATTCTTCCTGCATTTGTCCAGGTATATACTTTCAGTGTCATCTAAACAGTGCGTGCATGCATGGTATTCTTTGTTTGTCTGTCCTGAAAGGTTACTGAGAGCGGGCCAATTGTTGATGGTCACGAACAGCAACGCCTTTGGGTTAAATTCCTCCTGTCTGTGCTCATCCCACACACGTACAACGTTTCCATTCCACAGCTGTAAAAGTTCTTCAACTAATGACCTTAGGTACACATCAATGTCATTGCCGGGTTGCTTAGGGCCTTGGATGAGAACTGGCATCGTAATGAACTTCTGCTTCATGCACATCCAAGGAGGAAGGTTATACATACATAGAGTCACGGGCCAGGTGCTGTGATTGCTGCTCTGCTCCCCGAAAGGATTAATGCCATCCGCGTTTAAAGCAAACCATACGTTCCTTGGGTCCTTTGCAAACTCCTCCCAGTACTTTCTCTCGATTTTTCTCCACTGCGACCCGTCAGCGGGTGCTCTTAACTTCCCGTCTTTCTTACGGTCCTCACTGTGCCATCGCATCAACTTGGCATGCTCTCCATTTCTGAACAGACATTTCAACCGTGGAATTATAGGAGCATACCACATCACCTTCGCAGGAACCCTCTTCCTGGCGGGCTCGCCATCAACATCATCAGGGTCATCTCGTCTCATCTTATACCGCAATGCATCGCATACCGGGCATGCGTTCAGATCCTTGTATGCACCGCGGTAGAGGATGCAGTCATTAGGGCATGCATGTATCTTCTGCACCTCCAATCCTAGAGGGCATACGACCTTCTTTGCTGCATATGTACTGTCGGGCAACTCATTATCCTTCGGAAGCTTCTTCTTCAATATTTTCAGTAGCTTCTCAAATCCTTTGTCAACCACAGCATTCTCTGCCTTCCACTGCAGCAATTCCAGTACGGTACCGAGCTTTGTGTTACCATCTTCGCAATTGGGGTACAACCCCTTTTTGTGATCCTCTAACATGCGATCGAACTTCAGCTTCTCCTTCTTCGCATTGCGTCCTTGCATCGACAATGACCCCGCGGAGATCATCATCTGGTTCCTCTTGATCTTCAGCAGCTTCACCCGTTGCAGCATCATTGGGCACATCGCCTGGTTCCTCTTGATCTTCACCAGCTCCCCCCATTGCAGCATCACCGTATTCAGGGGGCACATAGTTGTCATCGTACTCTTCTTCTTCTCCGTCTTCCATCATAACCCCTATTTCTCCGTGCCTCGTCCAAACATTATAGTGTGGCATGAAACCCTTGTAAAGCAGGTGGGAGTGAAGGATTTTCCGGTTAGAGTAAGACATCGTATTCCCACATTTAGTGCATGGACCATTCTGCTTGTTTGCCTCAGCCGCATTCAGAAACTCATGCACGCCCTTAATGTACTCGGAGGTGTGTCTGTCACCGTACATCCATTGCCGGTTCATCTGCGTGCATTATATATAATTAAGTGTGTCAAAAACCATTACAGAACATCATAAATAGATAATTAAGTGACCAAATTAATAGAAGTTCATCATCACATTAAAACCAAAGTACATACATAGTTCTCATCTAACAACATATAGCTCTCCAGAGCATCTAATTAATTTTCACCATACATCGAAACTATGTAAAACATTTCAATGCGAAAACAAATGCGATCATAATCGCAACCAAGGTAACAATTGATCCAACGGCATAATGATACCAAGCCTCGGTATGAATGGCATATTTTCTAATCTTTCTAATCTTCAACCGCATTGCATCCATCTTGATCTTGTGATCATCGACGACATCCGCAACATGCAACTCCAATATCATCTTCTCGTCCTCAATGTTTTTTATTTTTTCCTTCAAGAAATTGTTTTCTTCTTCAACTAAATTTAACCTCTCGACAATAGGGTCCATATTGATCTTGCGATCATCGACGACTTCCGCAACATGCAACTCCAATTCCATCTTCTCCTCCTCCATTTTTTCCAATGTTTTCTTCAAGGAAATGTTTTCCTCTTCAACTAAATTTAACCTCTCCACAAGAGGGTCGGTTGTAATTTCCGGTTCAACTACCTCCAAGACATATAAAAACATCTATGCATGTCAGGTTGGTCGGCATAATTGTCATAAACACTAAAACAAATAGTTATAAATTAAAGATAATATACCACATCTGAATCGTAGACAGGACGAGAGCCCACGTGGGTGGATATCAAAACCATCGCACTATATAATAACAGGCAATAATAAACGTAAGAAAATTAGACAAATATCTATCTAAAGCAATAATAACAAGAAATAATAAAAGTAACAAAAGCATGGACATAACAAGAGGCTCACCAGGGTGGTGCCGGTGACGAGATCGGCGGGGGCGATCGACGGCGGCGAAGACGGGGACGGGACGTGACGGATCGCTAAACCTAGACAAATCTCGGAGAAAATGGAGCTTCGAGAGGAGAAAAGCTTAACTAGTGTGGCTCGGGCATTCCATCGAACACGTTGTGTGCATAGGAGGTGAGCATAGAGCACCACCAAGCCCTCTCCCCCCCGGCCAGAAAAAATAGAGCAGTGTGCTCTGCTCTTACGCGAGGGGGTATATATAGGCACCTCATTGGTCCCGGTTGGTGATATGAAACGGGGCTAAAGGGGTGCCTTTGGTCCCGGTTCAAGTCACCAACCGGGACCAATGGTGGTGGGCCAGGAGCAAGACCCATTGGTCCCGGTTCGTCGCACCAACCGGGACCAAAAGGTCCAGACGAACCGGGACCAATGGCCCACGTGGCCCGGCTGGCCCCCTGGGCTCACGAACCGGGTCCAATGCCCCCATTGGTCCCGGTTCTGGATTGAACCGGGACTAATGGGCTGGACCATTGCCCCGTTTTCTACTAGTGGTAGTCCATTTGAAATGTCTAAAAAGACTTATATTTAGGAACGGAGGGACTATATCTTAGTGCATGGCTATAATAAGATAATATATTTTTCATCAAAAAGTTGCTAAAAATGACTAGGGAACTAAATCATGAATACTAATAGTACTCCCTCTAGAACAAATAAATGCACTACCAAATAGTAAGTATATATTTGTTTCCAAATATAAGAATATTCCTATTAAATACTAGTATACCAAAGATATATTTAATAGTATACCAATGATATACCTAAAATATAAGAATATTTAATAGTAGTATACCAAAGATCAGTGGCGGAGCTAGCAATTGACATCAGGGTGGTCCGTCTTAAGAAAATTGATAACAAATATGACATTTAAACTTTGTAATTAGCACATTGAAATAGATTAATATGATTTTTCAAACACACTAAAATTCTCAAGTAAGTGTCAGTTTTGCATAAAAGAAAACTACATAGTTCATACCTTGAGAAGTTAAAGATAAAAGAAACCTACATAGTACATACCATTGAGAAGTTAAAGAAGACTATGTTTCTGGCCTAAACCTTTGCATTGCCACAAAAGTATCAACTATATCATCTTCATTCACCTCAGAAAAAGCATCCCGCTCATCTTGGGTTTGTTCGGCCACCACTCATGCACAAGACAACACAACACATCAAAGGAGTTCTCTGATGTGCTAAATTCACCAATTCATGTTCATGTATTTTACTGGACAGTGCACAACAGAAAAAATCGGGAAGCAATGAAGCTAACCCTAAATCAGAAATTGGTGAATTCGAAAATGGTACCTCAAATCAGGCTGAGCCCAATGCCGGAGTGAAGACTGGGCGGTGGTCGGCTGCTGCCGGCTTGCAGGGGCGCCAGGCGGAAGGGGTAGGGCAGCACGGTCGCGGCTGGGGGAAGTGGTGCGGCTGGTACCGGGCAGGCCGAGGGCGCGAATGAGGGGATGGTGCAAAGGAGCCTCCTAGGGGATGGGCTGCCATCGACGGGCAAGGGCGACGAGGCAAGCATAGGCGGGGATGGGACGGCCGGCGGCGGGCGTCAGGCAAGTTCCAGCATCCCGTGTGTGGCGAGAGAGCCTCAGGGACGTGGGTTGTTTCGGGTCAAAATGTTACTGGGCCAAAACTTTCTTTCTCTAGCCCATCTCTATAGGTATAGGTAATAGGCCCGAACTAAATCCCAGGGTGGGCTGCGGCCCACCCTGGCCACCATGTAGCTCCGCCCCTGCCGAAGATATTCTACAGTTAAATACTATTACCTCCATTCCAAAATATAAGAATATTACTATAAAATACTATCACAATATTGATTAGTGGTGATATATCTTTATTCCTAATTAAATATAAAAATATTACTATTAATTACTAGTATACCAAAGATATACAGCAATTAAATACTATTACCTATGCTAATATTCTTATACTACTATTAAATACTGGTATACCAAATATATATTTAATAGTATACGAAAGATATACCCATATATAAGAAAAATTACTAGAAATATAGCAAAGATATGCTACTATTAAATATTGGTATACCAAATATATATTTAATAGTATACCAAAAATATACCCAAATATAAGAAAATTTACTTGAAATATACCAAAGATATGCTACTATTAAATACTGGTATACCAAATATATATTTAATAGTATACCAAAGATATACCCAAATATAAGAAAATTTACTAAAAATATACCAAATATATGCTACTATTAAATACTGGTATTAAATAAATAAATTTGTAGTTCAACACGCGGTCCCCACCTTGGCATGTGCCTTCCGTTCCAGTTCATAAAAGGCAACACGTGCTTCTCCTCCTCGCGTCCTGCTCGCTCACATTCTTCTCATCCCGCTCTCCTCGACCGGCTCAACGCGTCTGCTCGACCGATCCACCGCAATGTCTAGCTCCGGTGCCAACGCCATACCCGGAACCAACCACGAGCAGCAGATCCTGGCGTCCCCCGCCCTGCCCACTACGGCCGTCGTCGCCCAGGGGAATGGGAAGGTGCTTGCACAACAAGCGCCTGCGCCGGTAGTTCCCAAGCGCAAGTCTGGGAGACGCCGGCAGAAAAGCCCGCCCCCAGCGGCCACCAGAGAGGAGCTGGAATCCCGGGAGTCCCGGGAAGGCCCCTTGAAGGTGCTTGCGCTCCCGGCACCAGGGGCCCCGCGTACTCACGTTGTCTCCCACGACAAGATGGTGAGACGCGCTATGGGGCCCACCCTGCAAGCAAACACTGCCCCCGACCACAAGATGGTGAGCCGCGCTCGCGTTCCCACCCTGGATGCAAACCCTGTCTTCGACGACAAGATGGTAAGCCACGCTCGCTTCCCCCTCTCCTAGTAGTGATTTGAAGTTAACCGGTGCCTTAATGATTTTAAGTTAATGACAACCTTTAATCTAGTCATGTCATTAGTACTAGTGCTTACTGATTTACCTGATGTGTACGTGCTGCGTATATGTCCTTGGACTTTCTAATCGCTGGGGTCTCTTGTCGCAGATGGACAGGAACGAGATGGCACCGGTCGAGGGGGTGCCGCCCGTGAGGGGGAGCATCGCGGCTTCAAGCTCAGTTGGTAAGTACTCCATACTTTTTTTAGAGATAAGGCATATGCCCGACTTTATAAATAATGTCATCAGGCAGAGTAGAACCACAAACACCGGACCAACATAGTATCAAAGCAACTGCTGACAAGTACGAGTACATGGCTACCTAGCCAGACAAGGCACGCAGGCCAACACCGCAAGCAAAAGGGCTGGAGACTAAGACGCCAATCTGGATCGCCGCAGCAAGGAAGAAGCCGTAGACCGCATCTTAAATAGCATGTCGTCAAAAGTCATGGAGGGAGGATGGAGTGGTGATGATGATGACGATGGCGACGATCTCCCCTCTCCGGAGGCCAAATCAGCCTCCAGATTAGCTCTCCCGAAGAAGAACAGAGGGTGGCGGCGGCTCCGCGACGGAAACTGGAAAAACGACTTCTGTTCTGGGGTTTCCTCGCCACGGGAATAAATAGGAGCCAAGGTAAGGCACCAGAGGGGGGAGGACCCTCCCAGGCGGCCTCCTGGCGCGGCCAGGGGTGGGGCCGCGCCAGCAGGGCGCCTGGGGCCCCCCTGGCTGCCCTCTGGCCCCACTTCTGGCACAATGGCCCTTCGGGTGCGTGGATTTTCTGTGATTTTTCTTGGAATTTTCTGAGACACCTAAAAATCCATTTTCCTGCACACAATAAAACCATACAGGCAGCTCTGCTGAAAACAGCGTCAGTCCGGCTTAGTTTAGTTCAAATCATGCAAGAATGAGGGCAAAACAATAGCAAAAGTGTTTGGAAAAGTAGATACGTTTAAGACGTATCAAGGGCTAATAGCATGGTGAGCGATCGGAGATAGCCTAGTGGCCAAGCCTTTAGTCGGAAGCTTCACAAAGTTGTTGATCAAGGCAATAGGCCTAAATTGGGATATCAAGTCAGCCCCTTTGACTTTCGGGATAAGAGTAAGCACGGCGTAATTCAGCCTAGAAATGTCAACGGTTCCCATCCAAAAACCCTGGATTATCGCCTGAACAAGACCCTTTAGTTGGGACCAAAACTACCTAAAGGAGGGGATAGAGAAGCCATCAGGCCTAGAAGCCACATTAGAATTGGCAGAATGGATCGTATCAAAGATCTCCTCTTCATATAGGGGAATCATCAAGTCCCCGTTCTCATCATTCGATATCCGATCCTGGGAGTACTAAAAAGTCCTAGCCAGTCTAAAACCTACCTCGGGTTTAGCAGAAAGGAGGGAGGAGAAAAAATTAACCACATGTCCCATAATCTCAGCCTGGTCAAAGACACTGAAACCATTTATAAGAAGACTATCAATCAAACATCGATGCCGCCTGCCATTAGCAATGGCAAAGAAGTACGCAGTGGGAGAGTCGCCTTTTAGATTCCAATTGATAGTGCCTCTTTGCCTCCAATACGCTTCCTCTTGACGATGAAGAGCCAAAAGGGTCTCTTCTAAATAATAACGGATCTGCCTCTCGGCGGGGGAGAGGCCTGGACCATCGGCACGAGCGTCTAGGGAGCCAATTTGAGCAACCAGCCGGACTTTATCACTCCTTGACTCGGCAAAATGATTCTTAGACCAACCACAGTACTAGGCCAGAAAATCCCATGATCAAAAGTAATGAAATCAAAAAGGTCCTTTTTAGTGCCAAGGAGAAAACCACCCGAATGGCCGGACGAAGCCACAAAATTCCAATCAAACCTCTCAATCCCAGTAACAGCGGATAGCTCATTTGGAGAGAAGGAAGGTTTCAGAGTTTCAACAAGGCCAATAATATCAATATTCTCATACTGAACCAGGTCTTTGAGCTGGTCCCGGTGCCTCCTGGCGCCGAAACCCCTAATATTCTAGAATACAGCCTTCCTCTATGAGAAAGGTTCTTAATGCAAAGACTCAACCTTCTTGGAGCCACGCAGTTTTTAGATCTTTTACCAGCCCCACGCTTAGGAACAACTAAGGGAACCTGGACCCTATCAAGTCCCTCCACACCCCCACCGGCCACATCCGGTGGAGTAACAGAGCCCACCCCAGCCTCCTTGGTCCTAGCGATGTCCGCCTGAGCGATTTCGTCAGCCCTAATAATACTTAGTAAAGATGAGGGAGTCCCGAAACTAGGATCACAAGAAATACCTACGTCCTCTAAAATATGTAAAAGGTGCTCATCGGACTGAGAAGGAAGCACTAAACGGACAGGAGAAAGAACAGGAGAGCAAGGAGAAGGGGAGCTTGGGAACGAACCTGAGGGAGGCAGATCCCTGGCCGCAGTGCGCCTCGCCGCCCGATCAGTGAAACGCTCACCACTGTTGGAGACACGGACGCTCTTACGGGCAGTGGAGGCAGGCGAGCGCACCAACACCGGACGAGCATGCATGGGGGAAGCCGTGGCAGAAGACTGGCCGAGCCAACACCCAAGTCCGCATCCAGCCTACGGCACAACCTTGCCGCAGACTGCTTGGAGTCACCAGATGCCCTGCTGCAAGCTGAGACCTTCTTAACATGCGACTTCTTTTTCTTCTTCGTGGCCTGGGGACCGACCGGGGGCAAATCTTTGATGCTCGAGAGCGAAGGGGAGGCGGGGCGAGCTGGCAGATTAGAGCACACCGCCGACAATGGAGTGCCCTTCACCCCACCTAAAGCTGCAGCCCCTCCCTCAGAGGCAGGCATAAAATCTTTGGCACCCCCACCCATCGGGGTGTTATCCTTTAGCAAGTACTGATCTTCAGGTGAGAGCCCGTCCCATTCCGACTGGGTAAAGCGATGTTCATTGTTGTGAAGAAAATTATCCTGGAAACCATCATCGTCCTTGCTCTTGTCATCATTACCGGAAGCAGGTTACGGGGGAGGAGCTGGAGGACAGACCGGGCCCGCGTGTCCTTCGACCCGAACCCCAAGCCAGAATCCACCGGCCGAGGGGAACACGTCGATGGAACCATGGATACAGAGGGGATCCACACATCGCACCCGCAAACGCACCGGTCCCAGGATAGCCAATTACTCCTGATCAACCTCGATGGGTTTGCCGATGAGAACACCGAAGGCCATGATGAAAGCAGGGGAGCGGAGGGAAGGCGGAACATCATCAACTAGGACCGAAACTTCAGACAGAGAGGAAATCGCTTTAGAACCGTTAGACGTACGCGTCCTTGACAGAGACGACTAGTTGGTTGAGGGGGAGCGTAAAGCTAGTGCAGGAGGAAATCATCCGAAGGCTTTCCTTGGAGGGGGCAATCGCAGAAAACTCAAAATTTGACAGCTGGCGGACTTGCCAATCCCAACCCCCGTCATCCCAAAGCCGGAGCTCATCGCGAAGCATGTGGGGGGTGATGCACTTGGACTGGATAGAGATGATACCAAAGTTGGACAGCGTAGGGATTGGAGCAACAACAGGAACCTCATGAGTCTAAGGGGAAGAAAGAGAAGCCAGGGAGCCCAAGACCATAGTGCACAAAGCCAGGTGGTTTGGAACGATTCTGACAATCAAAAGTAAGGTGACCGTCTTGTCTACAGATAAGGCAAAAGGGAGGGTTTTGGCAGCGGGATTGGAAATGACCAGGACGGTGACACGCGAAACAGGTGAGGGTAGGATTGGCAACATGGTTCTGGGAAGGATCGCGCACAGGACCAAGAGGAAGAGGGGAAGAATGCCAGCACCAGCAGAGCCAGACGCGGAACCAAAGCCCAGACCCGCAACAGCACCTACGAGACGACGGGCCGGCGCCCCCGTCGCACGACGGGGCACGAACAGCGACGGTCCCTCCACAGAAGCCGCCGGAGCCCGCAGCGGGCCAGCCCCTGGTGGCCGCAGCCCCCACCTCCCAAGGATCAGCAGAGGCCGCCATAGATCTGGCCACTAGCACCGAGGAGCCAGCCACCATCGGCCCAGAGCCGAGCGAGGGGGAGCCACCCATCACCAATGCCGCCCCCGCAGCCGGAGCACGTGCCGCCAGGACCTTAGAGCGCAGCGCGGCCTCGGAATCAAGATCCGCCTCCGCCTCACTCGAGCCCTCGGGCCTCCTCTTCTAGCCGGAGACGGCCTCACTAGAGGACCCGCGCGAGCGATCCATCGAAACCACCACCGTGAATGAGAGGGAGAGGGGAGGGCGAGGAGTAGATCTAGAAAAGATGCGGATGGGAGAGCGACACCGCCAAATATCAGAGGAAGAGGCAGGGAACCCTAGAAATGGGGGAGCCGAACCCTTTCGGACCCATATATACCCAGAACGAGCCAGGGCAGATCCAGCAGAAAAGGCCGACGGGGGGCGAGGAGGGGATGGGCCTGAGGAGGGGATGGGCCTGGGCCAACCATGGCCTAGGAACCAGAGGAGGGAGGGTGAAAACAGACACGCAGGCCAGGGGGGCCGATCCCAGGCCCACTGGTCGATGCGGGGGCCCACAGCCCAGGAGCAACGCCCACAGACACCAGCGCGAGATCTAGGGTACGCCGCCGCCGCCGTCAACGCTGGGGACCCCACCGGACCCTAGACGGAGTGCAGGCAGGGCCAGATGCCGGAGGGGAAGGGGGAGAAGGCGGGGCCAGCATCGGCACGCCACCCCCACCAGGGCCCAATAAACCCTGATCCGGAGAAGAAGCTGGAGCACGACGCCGCCCACGGGACATGCGCCGCCAGACTGCCCACGCCCACCAGGCGCCAATTTCCTGCAACGGCCCGGTGCGGAGACGATGGGGAGACCACACACAGGCAGGCGAGGAGGTGAAGGGGGGAGTCGGAATCCAACCCCGAGTCCACAAAGTCAAGGGCCCAAAACTTGTCTGACGGGGGAGGAGCAGGAGGGACGGGGCGAGGTGAAGGGGGAGGCGGGGAGCGAAGCTGGGGAGGTGCGGGGAGAGGCCGTCGGAGAAGAAAGGGGAGAAGGCGAGCATAGCGGCGACGCCAGAGGGGGAAGGGGGGAAGGGAGAGCCATCTCACCAGAAACCTGTTGGAATATGTTTGCTCTTTTTCAAAGTCTCCATCCTGGTTTTCCTGTCAGTATCACAGCTGCATTTTTTTACATCATTAGTATAATGATATTGGACTGAAGCTGGTTAGCTCTTTACATGCTGGATTTTTGGCATCATTAGTATACTGATATTGGACTTAAACTTGCTAGCTCTGTCCATGCTCGGTTTTTTTCTCATCATTAGTATAGTGATATATTGAACCAAAGTTGCACATATTTTGTTTCCATTAACATTTGTCCGGCGATGCTACGCGTCAGTCGGCCGATCATGGCGGCCATACGTGCCTGATTTTAATCAAGTTCCACCTAGTTGATTTTGTCACTAGTCGTGTATACAAACGCGAGTGCCGTCACTGTGTTGCTGCATGGAAGACATATGAACTGTAATAAGAAACATGCAATGGCTGGAAACATCTCTGTACATTCTTTTGGCACGTTATAGGTATCAACGAAATTAGTTGGCTTCCCAGCCATCGGAATCTAACACGTGGAGCATTGGATCGCACCACACGGCAGAGAGTGGAACCAACCTTCCTCCATAGCGTCCACAAAACTTGTGTATCCCCCACCCCTCCCCCATCGTTGCAACATACTATTATGTCAGCCCCTCGCAGCACCTCACGTCCGTGCTCTAGAGCATCCCTGATGTCGCCTACTATCCTGCAAGCACTATTATAGCCCGTCGGCGAGCACTCATCCTTGCAACATTGTCTTGCAGCCAAGGTAGTTGATGTGACCACAACCCTCACCCCCTTGCCGCATGGGTCGTGACTTGTGGCACTGGTTGTCGGCTAATACACACCCAATGAGAACCTAGGCGGGGAGACCTTTATTCCATCTTCAGTGAGCCGCCACCATCTAGCCTTCCTGAGTAGGACACAAACCCTATCAAAGCACGAAAAAATATCTAAAAACGGAGCCCTCCAACCAGTAAAGGGCCGGGATCCACTCCGTCCCATGGCCTAGGGCCGCAGGAGACGGGGTGGACCGGCGCCGGCGCCGGCAGGAGGCAAAGGAACACTAGTTTGTTGTGTAGGCAGCGGCTGGCTATGGAGTTGTTTTTTCAATGATTATAGTATTGCTTCGTGCCAACCATCTCAAAATGTTATCTTCGACGGCCTAGTTTTACCATCATAATCCTTCAAAACCATCACACTAAAACCAAATTTCCACGGTCCATTATATAGAGCATCCTTCAACTCCCTTTTTTCGAATCTCAAGATGAAGATATTATTGCCAATGTGACTTATCTGGGCTTCTTAGTAGAGTCCCCATTCATGCTGAATAGCCATAGTAAACACCATGATGTTGATTTGCAGGAGTGAGAACACCTTTCCAACCGCTGACCACTTGGTAGGCCTCGGTTGGTCTAGAATCCTGGTCCTCAAACATGAGACCTATTAGTTCCTTTTCTGTCAAGTTCAACGCTCCTTGCTTGGTTGAGAGATTCGCTGCCTCCTGGAAGCATTTTCGTCTATCAGGGACTTTGAAGGTTCTCGCTTATCGATCGTTGGTCGCCCGCTTCACTGGAGTGTCTGATCCATGCCATGCCTATTCTCCCGTCATCGACCCATAGATAATTAAAACCGTAACCCTAGCACTACATGCCGGTCACCTATAGTCGCCCTTAGCATTTCCTTTCATGGTGGGCCCGCCATCAGCTATTTCTATCGGTCCTTCCTTTGCTACTTTTTCTACGGTGGAACCATTGTGCTTCATTTAGCTTTCTACAATGGTGGTTGTATCCAGCTCATATAGTCTCCTCTATCTATAGGAAGCCAGGAATTAGCTCTTCTTTTTTTCAAGGCAAATAGACTAGCTAATGTACAAGTTTCGTCAAAAGAATTCTTGTCACATGTAAAGACGTCACTAAGAGTGTGATACATATAGGTGCATAATTTGCGGATGATGCAAATTTCAGCAGATATGAACAGCTCCAGTGGGACCGAGCGCACAAAGGAATCATCCAGCATAAACGAATCATTTCCAAAGAAACCAAGTCGCAAAAAGAGAGACACGACAGTATCTTGTTTATGGAAAACACTTATATATTTGAATGTTGCTTTGCTCTTTGATTATTAGCATGAATCATTTTACTAATATAATAAGTGTAAATATTTATAGATATGGAATGTATTTCTTTCATTAGGTTTTAAAGAATCATACTATCAGTTTTTGGTATGTTAAAATTAGAAGAAGTTCATGCACCTTCAAGGCATGTCACGGTGTGTTGTTCCACCTCAAACAGGGAAAATACTAGATGGTTATTCTCCCTGCATGTAGCCCCTCTTCTCATGATCTCTCTCTCTCTCTCTGCATTGTATATTCCAGAACTACCGACACTACTCCATAATGCCTAACTGGTGATGGTCTAGAAATACCTAGCAGTGACGGGTTCGACACCGATCAACAATCTATACTTAGTGGGGAAGTAACAAACCACTTAGATGCACGTGTTCGCCAGTGGTGGTCAAATCAGAAAAGAAAGTCAGGCCATGGCCGGTCCAAATCTGACACATGCCAATAATGTGTAGTCTCCACAACTCGAACCTACCTCTCCTCGATATATTGCACCGTGTGTTGTTCGGAGAAGCCATAGATTTGGGGATCCGAATAGAGGAAACAACGGTGGGGAGTATCTTCAATAATAGGAGCCGAGAAGCCGGACAGAGAAGGCCTCGACCATGCTGCATCATCGGCTGATGAGCACTGACCCGTATGGTGCAAGGACCGAGGCAGAAGTGAACACCATCATCACCTGGGTGGCAGCGAGAGTTGGACCGGGGTCTTCCTCCTCTCAAACAAACTCAATCAATTCTAGGAGGCAGCACCCATGCCAGATTCTACAGAGATGACAACATTTTCAGAAGGTGGAGGGCCAGCGAAAGGTTTCTTCCTCCGAGGGTTTATTTTTTGGGAAGACGGGGAAGGGTATGAAATGATGAGTGATTAGAAAGGGAAGTCTGTGTTTCTGTGGAGGGAAAATCATGAAGAAGTTTGCTAGTAGCTAGAGAAGGGACAAATGATAGCAGGAAGGAATAATGAGCTTATTGGGTGGGGCTACTATTTTTTAAGTCGCGATCTAAATGATAGGGTAAGGATTTAGTCACTATCATGCTGTGAGTTGGGCTTGTAAGTGGTGGGTTGTAGACGACTAACAAGTAGCATGTTTAGCCAATATTGACCTCTATCATTGGCAATGTATCATTGATGGACCACATATTTTCAACAAAATAGTTTTTTATTTATAGTCGGATTAACGACAATCCCGCCGTCCATTACTGCTAAGTAGCACTGCTGACAGGTTGTGTGACCCACCACTTTTGATCAATAACTAGAGGATAACTCTATCGTAGTGCACATTTGTTTCCTGAGATTTTGCTAGTGTTTTCCTGTTCATGGAGACATATCAATTATCCCTAACAAGTGTTCTCTTTATGTGGGGTTGAGACTGAAAGAGCGAGGAGCTTGGCAGCAGGGGAAACAACACCTAGAGGGGTTCAGGTCTCCATGATGAACAACCACAACTTTGATTTGAATGAGCTGCCAACTGAGCATGAGCAGCTCAAACAAGAGCAACCGCCTGAGGATAAGGAGTAGCCACCTGTGGCAAAGCATGAGCCTTAATATTCACAATGGTTGGAGGCTGCTCAAATCCGCATCTATGAGTAAAAATAACTCTTCGCCAAAAGCGTAGCCATATCAAAATTATCAAAAATATCCCTATCCCTATGATAATGGGAAGGCTTGTGTGGAACTTTTGAATTTCTCACTTCCTACTTTTTAGCGATTGACTGGCATTATTGCTAAACTTGAGGGAGGGAGTTAGTAATTGGTATACTACCTCATGATCACCCTATCCACTTGAAATGGCTTTTCTATTCATTTCCCATGATGGTTTTGATATCTGGATTGTTTCAACAAGAATATATTCATTCGCTAAAGCTTTGTGAAACATTAGCGATGGAGCTAGGTCTTGGGCCATGTGAAAATAGTAGGTAAAGAAGTGTTTTAGCTCATGAGATAATATATTTTCGAAGTTGTTCATCATGTGCATTGACAAGATGGGTTGTATGAAAGAAGGTTGGCATGCATGTTTTGGTTTGAAACAAATTGTCTAATTGGACCTGCATGACCAAAAGAGGGATAAAAACATGGTTAATAGGTGGCACAAATGATATGGAAGTTACTTGTTGCATGGAAGTCAACTATGGCTATGCAGCCACAAAAAATGTCAGTGGCCCCGCGTCCTTACATATCGATGTTGACTTCATGTGCAAACTGGATTTTGACTAAATTATTGTATATGTATGCAATAACTTGGCATCTTACCAAACACAAAACACCACAAAAACACTATTTGCTTCTCTTGGATGGATATTCTAGTGGAAGGGTAGTCATAACCATATGGGGATGTTTTTCCACAATAGAATCTATAATGGTCTAGTGAGGCAATGTGTAAATGGAGAGGATAATAGGCGAACATGAAAACATCCAACATTGTGTTGTATTGCATCTAGTTGTATAGTGAGACAATATGGAAACGAAGGAGGCTCATAGGGCAATACGATAACACCCAACATGTTGCTCTACTTACTCCCTATTGGTACCAAGAGACTGAGACTAGTGAAAGGTTAAGCATGACAGGTGGACAAGATCTCTCATGCAAGTTGAAAATAGAATGAAACTTGTATGAAAATGCTAATCAAGTATCAATGTGCATAACATACCATCTCCTCCCTTTCTTGTTGGAGTTTCCTTCACCAACCCCATAGTACCCTGATCGACACTATTAATTTGATATGCTTCGCATCTGAGTTAGACTTGTGATTGAGAGATAGTTGTATCATTATCTAGGTAGACTTCTTCAAGGGGAAATAATGGAGTTGTCTTATGTATTATAGCCACATTCCGGATAGGAATAAAAAAGTAGACACAACATGATAAAAAGTATTACATAATGGAATGTGTCTGCGGGGATGAACGAGTCACTCTTTTGTGTCAAGGGGAGATGGCATGCCTAATAATTGACAATGAAAAATTAACCACCTACATCAAAAGTCTAACCCAAGACATTGAATATGTGCCATTGTAATTTTGGCACACTAAGTCATCGGTATTTCATAATCAAGTGTTCCCGATGTCTTGACTTTGCTGGTCACATGTACGACAAAACAGGATAGATTTGACATTTTGTGTCCAAGAGAGATGATAAGCCCAAATAATCACCATTGTGAAATTAAATTCCTCCCTTGAGGCAAACCGTCATTCGTAAAGATGTGCCACTACAATCGACCTCATGGCTATCTTCGAGTCCTTAGTATAATCTAGTGTGCCCCATATGGTGATTTGCTAATCACATATACTAATGGGAAGGAGTGAGTTGACATTCTTTGCCATGGAGAGACGATATTCCATACTAATTGACCCTAGGAAGCAAATCACCTCCATCAAGTAGACCCTTCCTGGTTCTCCTATAACCGGATTCCCTGGAACCACAACAATCCTTAGAATAGGATTACAGCTCAGCACCTTTTGTTTTCAGATAGTGAGAAGAGTTTCTCCTTCAATAGTATGATGAAAGTTGTAACCTCTGGTAACGTTTCGAAGGGAGTTATTTCCTCTCAACTATTCCGATTCCAGCAAACAAAGGCCATTGGGTCAATGGGACAATAATTGTTGATATTCCTTGTACACCATATTAAGTTGTACAATTTTTCAATGGGTATGCCCCCTACTAAAATCATGATGTTAACCAGTTCCCAGATTGTCGGTGTACTAAGGTAGGGGTACCTCAGCACCCCAACTTGTGCACGGGCAGTAGCAGCTTCCCGCGGCAGGGTCGACCACGTGCTCGCCGGAGACCTTCCTGCTCCATGTAAAACCATTCAAAAACAAAGTATACAAGACAGAAGATCGAGACCCCGGCAAGCGGAGCTTGCCGGGAAGGCCGTCCCAGGCTCAAGATTACCTCACTAGCACAAGACCCTGGCAAGAGGAGCTTGCCAGGAAGGCTAGAAGATTCCATTACAGAAGACATGCCTCGGCGCTATATGCGCCCCGGCAGGGTCCGGGGAGCGACAAGCTTCAGAGCCCGGCAAGATCCCGGGCCCGGCAAGGTCAAGACCCAGGCAAGGTGCTTGCCGGGGAGAGTTGTGCTGTGTGCCCGCGCTCCAGCCCATCGAACCACGCGTCGCACTGGGGCCATTCCAGGGACGCGTGGCGGATGGCTGTGCAGCCTGGGGGACACGGTGGCACTCCACGGTGGTGAAGCCATCGCCGTGGCAAACGGAGACGCAAGGGCGGGCGCTTTTGGGGTCGACGGCGACGGGCATTAAATGCTCTTGTCCCCCACTATCAAAGTAGGTAGCGACCACTGTTCATCCACTGTAGCTCCACTATTCCCGCACTGTTACAACTACCACCTCTTTTACATTTTTACCCTTTCTCCTACGTTGACACCTGTCGGTGACCCCTTACACTATAAAAGGAGGCCCATGCACAACGTGGAGGGGGTTCGGAACCTAGATCGCTCATACGCTCGGTGTAGCTAGTTCTTCAAGCTCCCGAGCTCTCCAACTCAATACAAACCAAGCAGGAGTAGGGTTTTACGCGTCCGTCGCGGCCCGAACCTGGGTAAACTGCCCGCGTGTTCACTACGATCTGCTCTTCGTGCTCCCTCCGCCCTCTTACCGCACAAACGAAGGGGCTCCGGTCCCATAGGTGTTCGTGGTGGACAGTTTCCCCCGACATCTTTGGCGCGCCAGGTAGGGGGCGTCGAGGTTGTGCGAACCTGATCCGGCGTTCACGCGGGCGCATTCTTCATCAACCTCTCCGAATTTGTCAGCTTCATCAACAACAGCACCATGGCCCCGAAGAAGAAGGCTTCGGAGGTCGGAGGCCCGTCTGCGTCTCATCCGCCGCCACCGGAACCAACGGTGGGCGGGGGAGACGCCTTCGGAAGGGTGGTCGCCGGCGAGGACACTCGCGGCGCCACCAAATCCAAGGACAGGACGGACGACCGAGCCTCGGTCTCCGTGGACGCGCCGCGTCCATCTCAGCATACGACAACCCAGCAGCGCCATACCACAGGAGGTGGTATCCGCTTGCTGGGACAAGGGCAAACCGGAGGCTCGCGGGACGCTCCGGGCCATCGCCCTGGCACGAGCAAAGCGCGGTCGCCAGGGCGGGACCCTGCTCCTTCTAACGCCGTTAGGAGTCTGAGCATATCCCGCTCCTCGCGCCGCTCGCCCCCGCTCCCCTCCACTCCAGCAGAAGCGCTCGCAAGGGCGCAACTGCTCCTCGACTTCCCTCCAGCGGCAGACAAGGCCGAAGACTGGAGGGCTACCATCCAGAGCCTGATCGCCTTCGCCAACAACGACTCTCCACAGCAGCCGGCGACCTCGCGGCCGCGGCAAGCTGAGAAGACAAAGGCCGACGGTGACAAGACCGCCGGGGGTGCGACAACCGTGCACTCCCCGCCGCGGAAGCAGAAGACGCCGCCCCGCCGGAACAACGCCGACGACGGCTCCACGGCGTCGTCGGATCCGCGGGCCCGTCGGGACCAGCGCCAGGTCCTCGACGACCGGCGACAAGAAGACGCTCGGACAACAATCGAGCGCCGCCGAGAAGCCCGGCGACAATCAGACCAGAGAGCTGGGAACGCTGTCGACGCACGCGCGCCCGGTGAACCGGGCAACTTGCCGTACGCGGCAGGCTGCCCTGCGTTCACCCGCGAGCTGCGGCGCGTCCAGTGGCCCAGCATGAAGAATTTCAAGCCCGACGTACCGGAGAATTACGACGGCAAGACGCACCCATCGGAATTCCTCAGCATTTACACCATCGCGGTGCAGGCTGCCGGGGGGCGCGACGAGAAGATTCTAGCGAATTACTTCCCGCTAGTGCTTAAGCCGAACGTTCGCTCCTGGCTTATGCACTTGCCGGAAGGTTCCATTTCTTCTTGGGCAGACCTTTGCCACCAGTTTGTTGGCGCCTTCACGGGCGGCCACAAACCCCACAGCCAGGAGAGCGATCTCCACATTCTGGCCCAGAAGGAAGGAGAATCCCTGTGCAAGTACATCCAACGCTTCAGTCGAGTGCAGCACAACATCCCCGACGTCCACCCTGCCGCGGTTATCAGCGCGTTCCACCAGAACGTGCGTAACCGCCGCATGCGTGAAGAGATGGCCATGACCAAGATTCGGGATGTCAGCGAGCTCTACGCTCTAGCTGATAAGTGCGCACGCGCAGAAGAGGGGAGGAGACTCCCCGGGGAGGATGCTGGCGCAGGAGGAAGCGACAGCGACGACGCCGCCCCGGCAAAGAAGAGCCGGCGGCGGAATAACAGAAGGAAGAACAAGAAGGAAGTGCTTGCCGTCGAGAAGTCCGGCAAGGAGGCTCCCGCCAAGCAAGCGCAGGCTGGCGGCTCCGGCAAGGAGCCTGCCCCTGTAGCGGCAGCCGACAAGCAGGACGGCTCCGACAAGCAATACTGCAAGATCCACCGCACCAAGGGCCACGACCTCTCCAACTGCAAGCGCGTCGAGTACCTCGTCGAGCAGCAGAAAGTTGAGTACGAGAGGCGTGACAAGGAGAAGGCCCAAGGTGGCGGAGGAGAACCAAGCAAGAAGCAGCCATTCAATGGCCGGGGAGGACGCCGCGGCAAGGCCAAGCAGCGGCAAGGTGATCGACCTCCCCGGGGCCGCGACAAGGATGAAGAGGACGACGACGAAGACATGGAGGATGAGGATAACAGCGAGCAGGAGTTCCAGAAGGCCACGGAGGTCCTGTGCGTCGACGGCGGCGCCTCTCTGCATACCTCCCACCGCCAGCTCAAGCAGTGGGTGCGCGAGGTGAATGCAGCAGAGCCGCCCGTGGAGTCGCGCAGGCTCCTCAAATGGTCCAGCACGCCCATCATTTTCGATCTTGAGGATCACCCTGACCGCACCACTGCGGTCGGGTGCTTGCCGATGCTGGTCTCACCCACCATCCGCAACCTCAAGGTCACCAAAATGTTGGTTGACGGCGGGGCCGGGCTGAACTTGATCTCCTCTGCTATGATCAAGAAACTCCAAATCCCAGATGGCGAGCTCGAAGAGACCGGTTCTTTCCAAGGAATCAACCCGGGAAGGAGCAAGCCCAAGGGGAAAATCACTCTGCCGGTGACCTTTGGCGGGGAGCTCAACTTCAGAACTGAGCGCATCACTTTCGACGTCGCTGATATTCCATTGCCATACAATGGAATACTCGGCCGTCCCGCCCTCGCCAAGTTCATGGCAGCTTCCCACTATGCTTACAACGTACTAAAGATGCCGGGGCCGATAAGCGTCATCACTGTCCATGGCGACAAGAAAGATGCGCTTGTCTGCGCCGACAAGATCTACCGGGATGCAGCAGCTGCGGCCGAGAAGGACACACTTGCCGCTGAAGCTCCCGGGGGGAAGAAGACCAAGACCAAGTCCGGCAAGTGCTCTGGGGCCCACTCCGGCAACCGCACCTCCTCGGAGTGCTGCGCTGCCGTCGAGGACGTTCCATCGAGCTCCACCGGCAAGTGTAAGAAGGGGATGGCCGCTCCTCCGGCAACCAAGAAAGTGTCCGCCAAAGAGGACGGCACTGGTGGTACCTTCACCATCAGTGCCGCGCTCGACAGCAAATAGGAAAGCGCGCTCGTTGCCTTCCTGCGGGCGAATGTAGATGTGTTTGCTTGGCAACCATCTGACATCCCCGGTGTTCCCAGGAAGGTAATTGAGCACAAGCTTGTTGTTTGTCCTCATGCGCGGCCCGTCAAGCAGAAAGTGAGGAAGCAAGCCGTGGAGCGCCAAGAATTCATCAACGAAGAAATCAAGAAGCTAGAGGCAGCTGGCCTAGTGAGAGGTGTGATCCATCCGACGTGGTTAGCAAACCCAGTCATCGTGCGCAAGGCCAATGGGAAGTGGAGACTGTGTATAGACTTCACCGATGTGAATAAAGCATGTCCCAAGGATCCATTCCCTTTGCCGCGCATTGACCAGATCGTTGACTCCACTGCCGGATGTGAGCTGCTCTCTTTTCTCGATGCATATTCAGGCTACCATCAGATTTTTATGGCCAAGGAAGACGAAGAGAAGACTGCATTTATCACTCCATGTGGCACTTATTGCTTCATACGCATGCCGTTTGGACTGAAGAATGCAGGATCAACATTTGCAAGGGTAGTGCACACTGCTTTCGAGCCATAGATCCACAGAAATGTAGAGGCTTACATGGATGACATCGTGGTGAAGAGCAAGAGCAAAGATACCCTGGTCCAAGATTTGGAAGAGACATTTCAGAACCTGCGCTGGATACAGCTCAAGTTGAACCCCGAGAAGTGCGTCTTTGGAGTCCCCTCCGGCAAGCTTCTCGGGTTCTTTGTGTCACAGAGGGGGATTGAAGCCAACCCCGACAAGATTAAAGCCATTGAGCAAATCGAGGCCCCGAAGCGCGTCAAGGATGTCAGAAGGCTTGCAGGTTGTGTGGCTGCCCTCAGTAGGTTCATTTCGAAGTCTGCAGAACGCGCCCTACCTGTCTTCAAAATCTTGAAGAAGGCAGGTCCCATGAAGTGGACTCCGGAAGCGGAGGCAGCGCTGCAAGATTTGAAACGGTACCTATCCTCTACTCCAATACTTGTCGCACCTAGACCACAGGAAAAGTTGTTGCTATACCTAGCGGCAACCAACCAGATGGTTAGTGCTGCGTTAGTAGCGGAGAGGGAGGCCGACGAGGAGTCCGCACCACCGGCAAGCGAATCCAGCGACAAGCAGGGGGCCGCTCCGACAAGCTCTGGCCCCGACAAGGACAACCCTGCGCAGGAACAGGAAGAAGTGCGGAAGAGGATGGTGCAGCGCCCAGTGTATTTTGTAAGTTCCCTTCTCCAGGGGGCTAGATCAAGATACTCTGGTGTGCAAAAGTTGCTTTTCGGCCTCCTCATGGCCTCGAGAAAGCTGCGCCATTACTTCCAGGCACATGAGATAACAGTGGTCACTCGCTTTCCGCTGAAGAGGATATTGCACAATCCAGAAGCAACAGGCAGGATTGTTGAGTGGGCACTGGAGCTGTCGAGCTTTGGGCTCAAGTTTGAAAGTACTTCAACCATACAGAGCCGAGCTTTGGCAGAATTCATAGCTGAGTGGACCCCAACGCCCGACGAGGAAGTCCAAGAAACAAGTGTACCCGTACAAGAAGCGATAAGTGAATGGGTAATGTATTTTGATGGTGCCTTCTCGCTGCAAGGCGCCGGTGCTGGCGTGGTACTCATCGCGCCCACCGGGGAGCACCTCAAGTATGTTATCCAGATGCACTTCCCAAGAGAGCAAGCGACAAACAACATCGCTGAATATGAAGGCTTGCTTGCCGGCCTCAGGATTGCGGCCGAACTTGGGATCAGGAAGCTGATTGTACGAGGAGATTCTCAGTTGGTGGTCCGGCAAGTCAACAAGAGTTATCAGAGCCCTTTGATGGAAGCTTATGTAGATGAAGTAAGGAAGCTTGAGGAGCACTTTGAAGGTCTGCAAATGGAGCACGTCCCGAGAGCTCAGAATGAAATAGCAGATGGCCTTTCAAAGTGTGCTTCGATGAAGTTACCTGTGGAACCAGGGACCTTCTTGCTCAAGCTGACTCAACCATCCGTTACACCATCAACTGGGCAGTCCAAGAAAAGAAAGTTGGTCTCCGGCGACTACTTGCCGGCGGATCTTCCTGAAACCGCCGCCAAGGTCCCCAAGATCAACAATCAGAACGCTGAGGAACAGTCTGCTCCTGCAGATCCGAGGATCTGTGCAGTTGAAGCAAGTGTTCCCGACAAGCCTCGCCCCGGCGAGCTTGCCGGGCGACCATCAGCTCCGGCGGAACCAGAGGTTCTTGCCGTAGAAGCTGAGGTCCCCGCAGCGGCCCTCGTGCCTTTAGTCCTTGCCGTTGAGCCTCGGGCTCCGGCATGGGCGCAGCAGATCGTCCGTTTTCTGCAAACTGGAGAACTTCCCGACGACCCAGAAGAAATAGAGAAGATAACCAGGCAGTCAAGTATGTACCAATTCGTGGACAACTAACTGTACAGAAGGAGGCTCAATGGTGTCAGATTGAAGTGCATCTCCAGGGAAGATGGACAGAAGCTGTTGGCAGAAATACACGGAGGCATATGCGGCCACCACATTGGCGCAAGGGCGCTTGCCGGGAAAGCTTTCCGGCAAGGGTTCTTTTGGCAAGAAGCCCTCCAAGATGCAACTGCACTAGTAACCAAGTGTGAAGCGTGCCAGTTCCATGCAAAACAAATTCATCAGCCAGCTCAAGCTCTCCAAACAATCCCTTTGTCCTGGCCCTTCTCGGTCTGGGGGCTCGATATCCTCGGCCCTTTCCCCCGAGCAATCGGGGGCTTTGAGTTCTTGTACGTTGCAATCGACAAGTTCACAAAGTGGCCAGAAGTGGAACCAGTGAGAAAGGTGACAGCACAGTCAGCGGTCAGGTTCTTCAGGTCAATTGTTTGCCGTTTCGGAATCCCCAACAGGATCATCGCCGACAACGGTACACAATTTACTAGCCGCACCTTCATGCAGTACGTCCAAGACCTTGGCGCCAAGGTCTGTTTCGCTTCTGTTGCTCACCCGAGGAGCAACGGTCAAGCGGAGAGGGCCAATGCTGAAGTGCTGCGCGGACTCAAGACAAGGACCTTTGACAGGCTGCGCAAGTGCGGGAGAAATTGGATAGAGGAGCTACCGGCGGCTCTTTGGTCAATCAGAACGACACCAAGTCGAGCCACCGGACAGACACCCTTTGCTCTAGTCTATGGAGCAGAGGCAGTTCTCCCCACGGAACTCGTATATGGATCTCCTCAAGTGCTCGCTTATGATGAGCTCGAGCAAGAGCAACTGCGGCAAGATGATGCATTGCTCCTCGAGGAGGAACGTCTCCAGGCTGCTGTACGAGCTGCTCGATACCAGCAAGCCTTGCGTCGCTACCATAGCCGCAAGGTCAAGGCCAGGAGTCTCGAGGAAGGCGACCTTGTTCTTCGGCGCGTTCAGTCCGCCAAGAATTCCAACAAGTTGACGCCGAAGTGGGAAGGCCCTTATCGGGTGAGACAAGTCACAAGGCCCGGCGCTGTCCGCCTTGAGACCGAAGAAGGCTTACCGGTGAGAAACTCCTGGAACATAGAGCATCTTCGCAAGTTTCACCCATAAGGCGCGGTTGCCGTGATCCGCTCCGGCAACCACCTTTTGTACAAGCTTTGCCGCTGTTGCATGTAACCCTTTGTACAAAGCCGGGCGCAGACCCCGTGCATCAGTAAAGTTTTTTGTGTTTTGCGCTATTTGCCTTTTACATGCTTTTCTTTGCTATTTGCATGTGTTGTTTGGCATCTTGTGCAACATACACACCCGGTAAGCATTAGCACGCCGAAAGGCCATATACTTGTTTCCCTCTTCTTTTTCCTTGCCTCTTAAGCAGAAGGAACGTTCCTCGCGCACAAGTTTGCCGGGGGGGAAGGAGATGGAAGAGGAACCAAGTGCTGTTCAAGAAAGAGAAGCCTTACCAAGAAGCAAGCATTACATATAAGCTAAGTTATTAGAATTTGAGCAGTTCAAATTTTTAAATTTTAGTTGTCTTCCTTGAACAATCACACTTTGTATGGAAAACCTGTGCGCGGAGGAACCTACCCGTAGCTAGCCACACCCTTGTCTTGTTTTCGAGTACGCTCAACGACTTAAGTGAGCTGCGACAAGTGTCGCGCCCTTGCTTCGTTTTCGAGTTCACTCAGCAAGCTAAGTGCGTTGCGACTAGCTGCGGCAAGGTTGCTTGCCGGTGAGACCTTGGCCAGCAGGCTGCTCAGAGTCCAGCACTCAGCGCTCGCGGCAAAGGACCCTTGCCGGCAAGCTCCCCGGAGCGTAGGGTGAAAAACGTACAAAGTAGATAACCAAGACAAGGAAGATAACAATGCACTGTTTGATCAAAATAAGATAAATATCTTACAAAGGAAAACTTGTCGCAATGAATTAATGAGTTCATAACACCCTATGCAGCAACAAAAAGAGATAAAGATAAAGGAGGCCTAGTCTACGCGGTCGCCCTCAATCCTGGAGATCTTGTTCACTTTGGCGATGATGTGGGCGACCTGCTCCTTCAGCGCCTCCATGTTCGCGTCGGCCGGCAAGCTGCGGAGAACGTTGGTGAGGTTTATGCCGGGATTGCGGTATACAATCTTCGTCAGCACACGCTCCAAGGTTCCCGTGCAGAGCCGGCGCGACTCCTCGGCCAGTTGCGCGGGGATCTTCTTCCGAAGATCTGCAAGGGCCGGCGCGATCCCCCTGAAGAAGAGGCTGAGCTTGGCGCTGTGAGGAAGGTTTGGGTCCGGAGAGTAGATGAGATGCTCCAGCTTCAGCGCCAGCAGCTCCTGGTCGATGTTGGACGCAGAAGATACCAAGTCCTCGGTCCACACCTCGACGGTACGGCGGAAGTTCTCGGCCGCAGTGTTGGCGCTCGCCACCAAGCCCCGCTCCTTGCGGAGCTCTTCCTTCAGCTTGGTTTCCCGGGCTTGGGCGGCGTCGAGCGAGTCCTTCAGCGTGGAAACCTTCAACTCCAGATCCTCGATGGAGTCCTTGGCGGCCTTCAGCTCGTCGCCCTTCTCAGAAAGACGCACCTGGAGTTCCGAGTTGGTGTGGGCGTCCTTCTCGCGCTCTGTGTTGAGCGCGGCGACCCTCTCCACGCTCGTCTTCAACGACTCCTCCAGCTGCGCGACCTTGGCGGCAAGCTCCTCCTTGGCGGTCTCCGCGGCAGCCGCGGCGACTTTCGCCTCCTTCAGCTCCCCGCCAAGGGCCTGTTCCCGAGCGGTGAGGTCTTCCTCATGGGAGTCGAGGTTGACCTTCCGCTGGGTCAGCTCTCCTTCTCGCCGGGACAGCTCCTCCCCGACGAGCCGCTACTGCTCTTCGGCCTCGGCCTTCTCCAGCAGCCATTCTTGATATTCCCCGGCGAGCCTCTCGCGCTCCTCCACCACCTCGCGGAGGGCAGCCTGGTTGGCGGCGCGGAGCTCCGCCGCGCGCTTCTCCATCTCAGCGGCGGCCTTGGCGGCAAGGGCCTCCCGGGAAGCGAGCTTCGCCTGCCTGGCCCGGTAAGGGGCCAGGAGCTGGTGAAGCAGCTTCTCCTCCTCGGGCCCTTCGCTTCCGCCGGGCGCCTCGACGATCTTCAGGCCCGCGGAGGCGAGGACCTCTCCGTCAAAGGCCTCGCCCTCCGCGGGAGCTCGCGATGAAGAACCCCACGGCACCTGGATGAAGACGCCGTTGGGAGCTTCAAGATAATAGCCCGCCTGCTCCTTCTCGGCGGAGGGGTCGGCGGCCGGTGCAGCACTCGATGCTCCTGCCGCCTCCGGGCCGGCAGTGCGGTCGCCGTCCCCCTCCCCGGCCGCTGCATCCGCAGCCGGAGCGGTCTCCTCCGCGGCCGGCTCGGCGGCTCCCGCCGTGTCCGCGGCGACAGGGACGTCGCCGCCGCCGCCCTGCGCGCCCTCCTCCTCGATGACGATGACTTCCGTCTCCATCTGCTCGGGGGGAGGAGGATCTAGAAGAAGAAGAAAAAGCAAAAAGAGTTCAAGCAAATATCCAAAAAGAGACGAATCCAAGAAGACAAGTGACGGAACTTTCCTTGACGGACGTCATCAGCGGCGGGCTCCCTCGCCGGGGAGCTCTGCCTTGGCGGAGTGGCCGCCCTCGCCGGGCTGCTCGCCCTTGGCGGGGTACTCGCCCTTGGCGGAGTACCCGCCCTTGGCGGAGCGTTCTCCCTCGCCGGGGAGTTCGGCCTTGGCGGGGACGGCGGGGCCTGCGGCTCCTCGGGAGCGACCTCCGGACGCTCCTGCGGCTGTGGCTCCACCTCTGCACAAGAAAAGACAAAAATATCAAGATGCCAGTACAAGACGGAATACTCAAGCACACCCGATAAATGAAAGTACAGAACCCAGACTTACGCTGGGGGCTGCTCCTCGGAGCAGCGCTCGGGTCCGGCAGGCTCGGCTCCGGCACATCCCCTGTCGCCGCGACGGGCGAGTCGTCCGCGACCTCAACCACGGGCACCTTGGCTTTCTTAGCCACCCGCTCCGCCAAGGTCCTGAAATCAAAACGAGAAACAAGATCAGCATCAAACAAGAATCAAGATAATGGTAAAGAAGATGCAAGATCTCAAGTCCTTACTCCTGTTCCTCCTCGTCGTCGTCGTCGCTCAGGGCGGAGAAGTCAAACTCCACCTGAGGCGCGTCTGCGCGTGGAGCAGGAGGCGAAGACTCCCTCGGGCGCTTGGCGGTCCCCGGGGCTGGGGGCTGCGAAGACCCAGCCCCTGTGGTAGCCGGGGCCCGGGGAGCGGGCGGAGCTGCCGCTCCGCTCTGCGAAGTCCCTCCTCCGCTTGGCGCTGTCTTGCGAGGCGCCTCTGCCGTGCCCTGCGTACGGGCCGCCTCCGCCGTGGCTGGTGCGCCGGGCGCCCCCGTCGCAGCTTGGCTCCCCCGGGAAGCTCGCGCTCCCCGGCGAGCTGGTTGTTGCCGGGGGGCCTGCGCCCTCGCCCCCGTTGCCGTCTTGCGGAGACGCTTCAGCGGAGAACGCCTAGGGCTTGCCCAGGGCGGAGAGGTCTCCGACGACGAGGAGAGGTCGTCGGCGTAGAGCCCCAGGGATCCGTCGGAGTCCTCGGCGGCCTCGGCGTCGTCCTCCTCCTCCTCCTCCCCGGCAGGCTTGCTGGGCCCAGCGCCCTGCGCTGCGGCCTCTTTCCCTCCGGCGCCTCCGCTCCCTCCGGCGCCTCCGCTCCCTGCGGCGCCCCTGTTTCCTCCGGCGGCGTTACTCCTCGCCGCGGCCTCGGTCTGGATTCCGAGGATCCCGGAGTGCCTCAAGGATGGGACCCCGGCGAGCTCGTCGGGAGGCAGCTTCAGTAGCCTGCGGATCTCCGCCTCCTCTGCTTGGCAGGACGCTTCCGCAGCCTCTGCCTCCTCGGGCGTGAAGCCGAATTCTCCTGCCGCTGCGGCTGCAGCGGCCTCTTCAACCCGAGAAGCTATGTACGCTATCTCTTGGTCGGTGGTGTCCCGTGTGAGCTCCCGGGTCTCGTTCTTGTTCTTCGCCACCTCCACCAGGTTGTCGAAGAAGTTCAAGACGACATCTGGCTTGGGCGGAATCCACGTGCGGTCGACGCCGTGCGAGTCACACGCGGGCATCATGGCACGAAGGGAATCCCGAGCCGTGCTGTTGCAGAGGGGCACTACTCCCCGGGGACCCCTGAACCATTCCGGGTGGGCCGGGTCGTGTTTAAATAGTTCCCGGACCATCCCCTTCAGCTCCAGCGACGTGAAGTTGAAGTTGAGCCCGGGGCGCAGCCTCATCATATCCGCCGAGTTGCCGTACTCCCAGGCCGGCCTCTTCCTGTCTTGGAGAGGGGCGATGCGGCGGCGGAGGAAGTCTGTGCCCACTTCTCCGACAGACAACCTTGCTACCCGGAGACGAAGAATCCTTATGAGGGCGACGTCGAGCTTGTTGTCGTCCGAATCCAGCTCGCTCCAGTCCCTGCCACGCACGATAGGTGTTGTGCGCGGCGCGGTGAAGGGCTGCGGCTGGTCCTCAACTATCCAACACCAGTCAGCGCGCCACTCCTCCCACTTGCCGCGGAGCTCCCCCGGCAAGTAGGACTCCTTCTTGTTCAGACGAAAGACCCAAGATATTCCCCCGGAGAGGGGAGCTCCGGCTTCTACTCTAGGGGTGAAGAAGTGCCTAAACAGCGCTACGTTTGGGTATATCCCAATATAGTTTTCGCACATATGTGCGAAAACCGCCATCGTGAGGATGGCGTTGGGGGTGAAGTCGAGGAGATGGAGGCCGTAGGTGTGCATTATGTCACAGAAGAATTCGGAAAAAGGAGGGCAAAGACCGCAGTGGAAGAAGGCTGCGAAGAAATAATACCCGCCGGGGTAGCTGTCCTTGGCGGTGGCCGGATAGGCCCGAGTGCGGGGATGCGCCTTGGTCTTCTTGGACCAGAACAAGTAATACTTGTTCCAGAGCTCCCGCGCGCTGAGCCTCGGCGAGAAGACAAGGTTCCGCTTCCGCAGCATGGTAAGCCTCGCCGCTTGCTCCGACTTCTCCTTCTTGGTCTTCTCCGCCTTCGCCTTCTCGGTCTTCGGGGCCATGGCGGAGGCGGCGGAGGAAGGGGGACGAAGAGTCCGGCGGCACCGCAGATGCGGACGGCGGCGGCGGAGGTGTGGAGGCGGAGCGCAAAGGGGATCTCTGGAGATGGAAGAAGATGCAATGAAGGCGTAGGAGGGGAACCGTTCCTGCTTCCTCTGCTTTTATGGGGAAGTGGGGGGCGTTTCGCTCTTTCCATTAAAAGAACGTGGCCACGTCCCATCCCACGACGCCGCAATCGACGCGTGCCGTTACGGGGGGACGCGGCGGATGCGGAAGTGGATTCGGCGTGCCGTGGGCCGCGCGTGCCCGTGCACTGTTTTGGGCCTGGCCCAACAGCGCTCGGCACCGTGTGTGGCCCAAGCCCGGGGGCTCCTGTCGGTGTACTAAGGTAGGGGTACCTCAGCACCCCAACTTGTGCACGGGCAGTAGCAGCTTCCCGCGGCAGGGTCGACCACGTGCTCGCGGGAGACCTTCCTGCTCCATGTAAAACCATTCAAAAACAAAGTATACAAGACAGAAGATCGAGACCCCGGCAAGCGGAGCTTGCCGGGAAGGCCGTCCCAGGCTCAAGATTACCTCACTAGCACAAGACCCTGGCAAGAGGAGCTTGCCAGGAAGGCTAGAAGATTCCATTACAGAAGACATGCCTCGGCGCTATATGCGCCCCGGCAGGGTCCGGGGAGCGACAAGCTTCAGAACCCGGCAAGATCCCGGGCCCGGCAAGGTCAAGACCCCGGCAAGGTGCTTGCCGGGGAGAGTTGTGCTGTGTGCCCGCGCTCCAGCCCATCGAACCACGCGTCGCACTGGGGCCATTCCAGGGACGCGTGGCGGATGGCTGTGCAGCCTGGGGGACACGGTGGCACTCCACGGTGGTGAAGCCATCGCCGTGGCAAACGGAGACGCAAGGGCGGGCGCTTTTGGGGTCGACGGCGACGGGCATTAAATGCTCTTGTCCCCCACTGTCAAAGTAGGTAGCGACCACTGTTCATCCACTGTAGCTCCACTATTCCCGCACTGTTACAACTACCACCTCTTTTACATTTTTACCCTTTCTCCTACGTTGACACCTGTCGGTGACCCCTTACACTATAAAAGGAGGCCCATGCACAACGTGGAGGGGGTTCGGAACCTAGATCGCTCATACGCTCGGTGTAGCTAGTTCTTCAAGCTCCCGAGCTCTCCAACTCAATACAAACCAAGCAGGAGTAGGGTTTTACGCGTCCGTCGCGGCCCGAACCAGGGTAAACTGCCCGCGTGTTCACTACGATCTGCTCTTCGTGCTCCCTCCGCCCTCTTACCGCACAAACGAAGGGGCTCCGGTCCCATAGGTGTTCGTGGTGGACAGTTTCCCCCGACACAGATGTTTAAGTTAACATAGTTCCAGACACGTGTCATGTCAAGGATCGTCTGAAGCCTAGGTAAGCTTAGTCATGGGATCAATGCAGTCTATTAGTACATTGGCCCGGTTCTTAACTCAAGTCCTCCTTCCTTGATACCATATTGAATGGCAAGTACATAATCAATTTACTTAAGTGGGTGAACAATGCTGGCTAGTATATTTCAACACTCACCTCGCTTGCATCTTTTAGGGGCATATAATGCATCGTGATGGAAACATTTTTTCCTAAAGACTAAATTCCAATGGAAATATTTAATTAATTTAGTAGCAATCTCGTATGGTAAGGATATATGGCCGATGAAAAGGAGGGATCAAATGCTACTTGTTGGCACACACAAGTCAAGGCATCTTTTTCCTCCCATGTTGATCCTCCGTGGTTTGACATTGGGCATTACACAAAGAACAAGTTATCTTTACACACGACTATAGCTAGGGACCAGACCATGGATGTTTCACCGTGAATGTCCATATGGTATGAGTGATAGCGGGGTATACTAGAACATATATTATACACTGTTCAATTAATTAAATGGGCTATTTTGCCTACTATGAAAAAAATAGTATTTCTAATAGAATTATCTTATGTAATTAAATGGGCTATTTTGTTGCAGCTTCTTCAATTATTACCGTGAATGTTCAAATATTACTATCTGTTGCAGCTTGTTTCTGCATGTTCATCATAGAATTATCTTATGTAGTCTCCTAAGGTTCATGCAAATTGGATTTTCATACTTTGGTTGTATTAGTGTTTACTAGGACTAGGTGCCACTCTGTAGAACGTTGGGATACAGATGGAGAAAGTAGTCATGTTTTTTTCTCCAAAAAATGTGTTCATATCTATAACAGGTTTATTAATTTTTAGTTTATAGTTTTGTGAAACCTAGAGTGTTTTATCTCATTTGACATTAAACTATGTTTGCAAGGAAAAACCTTCATTTGACATCGAACTATGCATGCAGGGCAACCACTCCGTGCATCGGTGCCACCGCGCCGCCAACCTTGGGAGCTTGAACCTGGATGGGTGTGAACATATGATTGATGTCAAGGTGAGGGGTCAGTCATGGATACAGAATAAAGGGGACTTTGCGAAACTATTATTAATAATATGGATGAGACATTGCCATGGAGAGAGAATAATTAAGAGATCTCGAGAGACATTTATAAATGGATGCATGCTTCCGATAGCAGTACAAAATATCATTGTTCCCATTAAAGTTCTCGTGGTGGCTCCATTATTCACAGCCTCGCACATGAAAATGTTGTTTCGTTCGGGTAAATGTTGCGTGTTGTTGCTCCTGTAGTTGTGTGGTTTGCATCTCCTTGAAACTTGTGAGTTCGATTTTGCGAAGTTCGAATGCAAATTTAGGGAAGAAAATAAACTATGCTTTCTGAGAGCATTGGATATTGGATGTGATTCAGAGAGCATGCATGCAAATGCAACATGCAAGATGTAGTTGTTACATGCCCAGGTTTATTAAGAGCATCTACAAACACCAGAGTCCTCATATCCGCCTCAAACGCCAGGGCGAGCTGCTCGTCAATACTAAGACGCAAAATTGCCACCCAACTGGACCTGCCACACCTGGACTAAACGTCTAGACTGACCGGCACTCCCAATATCCGACCCATATGTCGGACGGATATGCGGAAGCCCAGAGGCGCCTGGACACACCCGTCAGGTAGGATCCGGACGGCTGCGGCCACCCAACCCCACATAAATTGGTCCCTATGCGCACTCCAAGCAAAACCCTAGCCACATTCGACTCCACTCTACTCATCTCTAGGCCAATCCACTCCACCCACAAGACCAATTCATCAATCCCCCAACATCCCAGGCATGGCGGGCAGTGGATCCCAGTCCAACACCTCTCTATCCATTGAACCGGAGATCGTCCCACGCGGCCTGAAGGAGGAGATGGTCGGCTTCCTTGCGCTTCTCCACTACCGGAGGAGTCCGCCCGGCAGCGCCCGAAATCCATCTGGTGGGAATCCATTGGTTTGCCCAAATGGCACATGGATCCGGCCCCAGGGCAGTTGCCGCTACCTCGCCAGAGGCAATGCGGTCCGTCAGGCGTCCGAACGTCGTGGCGGGTGCACAACCACTTAGTTGGCGCACCGAGACAGAGGTGCACGACCGCTTAACGTCTGACCAAATATGGTGTGGCATGCCCATCGTGTGGGGCAGCGGGCGCGGGAGGCCGCGGCAGCCCTCATGCTAGTTGACGGCGAGGCGGACTCGCACTTTCCGGTGCCTCTATCATGCCCAGCAGCCCTTGGCACCGAAATCGTGTCGTGTTGGACGTGGCCGGCTCCACCATGACGGACCAATCATTGACCTCACATTCACCGACACATGCAGGGCACGGGCACCACGAAGAAGAGTAGGCCATGTGAGACGGCGCCGACATGAGTTCTATTAGCCGGGTCGTGTCCCATGTCCTACTCTACCTCACCGACGACCGATCCTCCACTTCGATAGCCTCAGATAGCTATCAGACATGGACAGGGTCGTAATAACAAGGACAGTCGCTAGCACAAATTTGGACTACAAACGTCGACCCGAGGTGAGCGCGGCACGAGTTAATCATTGAAGAGGTCGGGCCCTTCTATCGCTGTTGGTCGGGTAGTTGGCAACGCAGTCGTCCATGTCCACCAGATCGATGCCGCTGCCACTGCAAGTCTAGGCGTTTGTGTTGTGGCTGATTTCATTATAGTGTATTTTCTTTGTATTAGAACGAGTGCATACTGTGTTGCGTATTGTGGTGTATTTTCTTTCTATTGTGACGATTGTATATTGTACAATCTATTGTGGCATAATTTTTGTGGTTTATTTTTAAAAGAAAACTATAAATAGCTACCAGTGGTGGGCAGAATAAATTTATTCCCGCCACTACAAAATGATTGTCAGTAATGGGCACATAATTTTGCCTGCCATTGATATTAATGCCCGTCACAGCTACGAGATCGACGTCGGTGGCGGGCTATTTGTAACGCCCGCCACTATTATAGTACTATCTGTGGCAGGTGGAGTGCCTGCCACTGATGCCATGTTACCAGTGGAGGGTGCCTCTGATAGCCTCACCCGTCATTGCTGGGCTTTTGACGCCAGTCACTGCTAAGCATTCCTGCAATAGTGTGCAATTGCGTATCTAGTAGAACATATGCAACTATCCTCACAACAAACAGTTTCGTCCTACCATGAAGTTATAGTCGCGTTGAAGACATTCATTTATAATCGGAAGTGACGCTGCAATTGCATATCAAGTAGGAGACATTTAGCTGCCCTAATGACAAAACACTTTTGTTCCCTAACTACCAGTCACGTTGGAGACATGAATTAGCGAAATGACACCACTTGTACTAGTTGCGTGTTCGACGGGTTTTTTTGCGGGTGTGTGTTTGACGTTAGACATGCAACTAGCACCACGACAATAAAACTCTGAATTTTAGTTTGTAATGAATTTTAAAGAAAAGAAAAGATGAAGATAAAAACAGAAAATAGAGCGAATAGAAAAAGAAAACCCCTAAAAAGGCACAAAAAAGAGAGGGAAAATATGTTTGAAGTTTCTAGAAGCTTCATAAAACCAATTGAAAGAGTGGTACATGGGCCGGCCCACTCACACTTGTAAACAGAGGCGGGCGAGGCGTATGTCGACCAGTTCATAGTTGGGGAATCCTATTCCGCGCATAGGTCGCTACGTAACGACATACCACGTACCCCATGTGTGTGGTCGTCCATTCCGGATTCTTCACCAGAATAGTTTTTCGAAGGTCACTAGACCTTTATTTATTTCTATTTTCATTGTGCTTCTTTTAGTTTTTTTTCTTTTATTTTTTTCTTTTTTCTTTTCTTTTTGTTTTTAGTGTTGCAATCCTATTTTCAAATTCGTAAACCTTTATAGATACCAGGAACATTTCATTGAATTCACAAACATAATTCTCAAATAATGAACATTTCTAAAACGCCAATATTTTTTGAATTCCGGAATCTTTGTTGTGAAACCATGAACATTTCTCAAATGGACGAATACTTTTCAAAATCAAACAATTTCACTTTTGCTGAGATTTTTAAAAAATTATGATTTTTTTTATAAATTGACAAAAATTGTTTTGAAAGGGCGACCTTTTTTGAATCGATGACCTTTTTTGAATGAATGAATATTTTTTATATCAATGTAATTTTTTTCGAATTCACAATAATTTTTTGTTAACATTTTAAAAAGCCTGCTGAATATTTTTTGAATTCAGATATTTTTTCAAATGCACGAACATGTTTGCAGTATGCAAACATTTTTTATAAATCATAAACATTTATTAGTACATGAAATTTTCACGGTTTCAGGAATATTTTGCAAAGTCCTGTTTTTCAAAATTTGATTGTTTTTAAATTATGAATTATTTTAATGATGAAAAATGGAAACAGAAAAAATAAAAGGTAAAAAAGCTTTAAAAAACTAAGTGATATAATAATTGGGGCTTCCCAGTCTGCTCAAGTTCCGGCCGAATAGGTGCGTGCGGGAGGGGAGCGCTTGTGCGGTGGCTCGTTCGCTAGAACGTCACGCGCGGTATAAGAGGTCCCCTCATTGTTTAGTCAAAGCTAGTTTGCTAGTTTATCTCTTTTAGTTGGGGGGGG
>LR738714.1:853353242-853384766 GCA_902687465.1 Secale cereale | reverse complement strand
TGTGGCTTTTAGAATCCCTAGATATTGCTTGTATCTCAACTTGTGTCCTGATTAATTAAATATAGTGGTGATACCCCTTAAAGAAGCTACAACATTTACTGCAAATTAATCATGTGATGAAAGACTTAGATGTGACATAGTTTTTTATGGATCCTAATAAGTAACACACGTGAGGCGCGTGCACATGGCAACTCCGAACATTTTTGTTGGCAAGTTTAGTTACACGAGGATGGCAAACTTAATTGACAAGCATGGCAATTTTCATGCTTTATTTTCTTTCGTTAGAAACTTGTCGTGTGTCACTAGTATTTTACATCCTTGTGTCCTAGGAATTGCCATCAAAAACGTCAGGCCCAAAGTGCAAGCACCTGACATGTCAGATTTATCATTTGGATACTTTATATCTAAGATATTTCTACCAAAACCATGGCAGAGACATTTGCCCCAATGAAGACGGGTCTGATGAAAAGTCGAACCCCTTGCCAACCTAGTCAAAAGGTGTACACAATCTCCCTGGCGCATATAGGGAAATTGCGCTCGTACAAATGCCTTCCAGCCGGGTCAATGCCGGCCTTTGTCTGCCTCGTGTTCTGTGACCTTAGGGCTATGGGGGCATGATAGATCCCGGCCCTTGCTGGGGGAGGGCTTTGTTTTTAGTATTTTTCTGAATTTTCTTAGGGTTTGTGTCCGGCTTAGAGACGAGGCGGTGGCGACTCTCTGGTGATGAAATAAGATTCTTGCCGCCAAGCACCCTGTTTTGCTGGTGCTTCTATAGTAGTTGGAGGGCGTGTGAATGTTTTTTCTTCGGTGGGGGCTGTGCACCTGTGGCTTTTAGAATCCCTAGATATTCCTTATATCTCAACTTGTGTCCTGATTAATTAAGTAAAGTGGTGATACCCCTAAAACAAGCTACAGTTGGCACAAAATTTACTGCAAATTAATCATGTGATGAAAGACTTAGATGTGACATAGTTTTTTACGGATCCTGATAAGTAACACACGTCAGGTGCGTGCACATGGCAACTCCGAACATTTTTGTTGGCAAGTTTAGTTACACGAGGATGGCAAACTTAATTGACAAGCATGGCAATATTCATGATTTATTTTATTTTGATAGAAACTTGTCGTGTGTCACTGGTATTTTCCATCCTTGTATGATAGGAATTGCCATAAAAAACGTCAGGCCCAAAGTGCAAGCACCTGCCATGTCAGACTTATCATTTGGATACTTTATATCTAAGATATTTCTACCAAAGCCATGGCAGAGACATTTGCCCCAATGAAGACGGGTCTGATGAAAAGTCGAACCCCTTGCCAGCCTAGTCAAAAGGTGTACACGATCTCCCCTGTGCATATAGGGAAATTGCGCTCGTACAAATGCCTTCCAGCCGCGTCAATGATGGTCCTTGTCTGCCTCATCTTCTGTGACCTTAGGGCTATGGGGGCATGATAGATCCCAGCCCTTGCTGGGAGGGCTTTGTTTTTAGTGTTTTTCTGAATTTTCTTAGGGTTTTTGTCTGGATTAGAGACGAGGCGGTGGCGGCTCTCTGGTGATGAAATAAGATTCTTCTCGCCAAGCACCCTGTGACCATAGGAAAACGAAAAAGGGTTGATCACCATTACATATCCAAATAGCACTAACCAACAAAACTGTATCATCATGGACGTGCTACTATGCTAGTGGCCTATGAGTGCCTCTGGGTCAGTTGTGACTTTGTACACCACAAACGGACATCTTGGCTTGTCAGTGATAACACTTCATGGTAGACTGCTAGCCGATCAGTGATAGTAGTTCATTGCATGTTGAATTTTCTCCTTTTATTGCTTGGCTATATTCATGTTGGCACCAGCGAGGCACGAAAATGAACATATTAAGCATGTATTCATCATTCATTTCCGGAAGTTGCTTTCCATAGAACAAAAAAATTTACATTTACACACTTCACAACCAACATATATATGTAACATAGATACTTCTACCACATTACACAGAGTAGTCTATCCATCGAGGCATTTAACAAACATGACAAACTACTCATAATCTCGATAGTCTATCTGTCGTGACACCTAGCAAACTAACGGGCTCTCAATAGGAAGAAGATTATGAGAATAATTATCTCACCAATCTATGTCAAATCCAAGGGCCAGTGTAGCAAGTACCGATGAAACTAGTCGGTGTTGGGGAACGCAGTATTTCAAAACAATTTCTATGATCACGCAAGATCTATCTAGGAGATGCATAGCAATGAGAGGGGGAGTGTATCTTCATACCCTTGAAGATCGCAAAACGGAAGCGTTTATCAACGCGGTTGATGTAGTCGTACACCTTCACGATCCGTCCCAATCTAGTACCGAACGTACGGCACCTCCGCGTTCAGCACACGTTCAGCTCGGTGACGTCCTCGCCTTCTTGATCAAGCAAGACAAGCGAAGTAGTAGATGAGTTCCGGCAGCACAACAACGGTGACGGTTGTTGATGAAGAACAATCTCTGTAGGGTTTCGCCAAGCACTACAGAAACTAGACGGAGGATAAACTAGAGGGTCGGGGTTGCCGGCACACGGCTTCGTGTATCTTGATGTGTATTGGGTGCTAGCCCTGCCCCTCTATTTATATGTTGAGCCTTGGGGTGGAAACTTGGAATAAAGCCTCTACAAAGTCGGTTTCACACGAAAGACAAGAGTCCTTCTCGGACTCCAAGGGCAGACGCCAGGGTTACCGGCGTCTGGACCTAGACGCCAGGGACCCTGGCGTCTGGCCCCTGGACTCCGCAAAACTTCCTTTTGCGCTTTCCAAAAACCTTGTGGGCTTTCCCCTTTGGCCCAAATAAAGTGTTCTCGTACCCAAACATTTCGGGAAACATCCGGAACCCCTTTCGGTGATTTCCGGAACCCTTCCGGAGGTCAAACACTATTATCCCATATATCAATCTTTATCTCTGGACCATTCCGGAGTTCCTCATCATGTCCGTGATCACATCCGGGACTCCGAATAACATTCTATCACCAACATACATAACTCATTAAATACTATATCGTCAACGAACGTTAAGCGTGCGGACCCTACGGGTTCGAGAACTATGTAGACATGACCGAGACATCTCTCCGGTCAATAACCAATAGCGGAACCTGGATACCCATATTGGCTCCTACATATTCTACGAAGAACTTTATCGGTCGAACCGCATAACAACATATGTTGTTCCCTTTGTCATCCGTATGTTACTCTCCCGAGATTCGATCGTCGATATCATCATACCTAGTTCAATCTCATTACCGGCAAGTCTCTTTAATCGTTTCGTAGTACATCATCTTGTGACTAACTCATTAATCATTTGCTTGCAAGGCTTATTATGATGTGTATTACCGAGAGGGCCCAGAGATACCTCTCCGACACTCGCAGTGACAAATCATAATCTTGATCTATGCCAACACCACAAACACTTTCGGAAACACCTATAGAGCATCTTTATAATCACCCAGTTATGTTGTGACGTTTGATAGAACACAAGGTGTTCCTCCGGTATTCGGGAGTTGCATAATCTCATAGTCAGAGGAACATGTATAAGTCATGAAGAAAGCAATAGCCATAAAACTAAGCGATCATTGTGCTAAGCTAACGGATGGGTCTTTTCCATCACATCATTCTCTAATGATGTGATCATGTTCATCAAATGACAACACATGTCTATGGTTAGGAAACATAACCATCTTTGATCAACGAGCTAGTCAAGTAGAGGCATACTAGGGACACTTTGTTTTGTCTATGCATTCACACATTTGCTAAGTTTCTGGTTAATACAATTCTAGCATGAATAATAAACATTTATCATGGTATAAGGAAATATAAATAACAACTTTATTATTGCCTCTAGGGCACATTTCCTTCAGTCTCCCACTTGCACTAGAGTCAATAATCTAGTTCACATCGCCATATGATTTAACACCGATAGTTCACATCGTCATGTGATTAACACCCATAGTTCACATCGCCATGTGACCAGCATCCAAAGGGTTTACTAGAGTCAATAATCTAGTTCACATCGCCATGTGATTAACACCCAAAGAGTACTAAGGTGTGATCATGTTTTGTTTCGTGAGAGAAGTTTAGTCAACGGGTCCGTCACATTCAGATTTGTATGTATTTCACAAATTTCTATGTCTACAATGCTCTACGTGGAGCTACTCTAGTTAATTGCTCCCACTTTCAATACACATCCAGATTTATACTTAGAGTCTTCTGGATTAGTGTCAAAGCTTGCATCGGCGTAGCTTTTTTCAACGAACTCTTTATCACCTCCATAATCGAGAAATATTTCCTTAGTCCTCTAGTTACTAAGGATGACTTTGACCACTATCAGGTGGTCTACTCTTGGATCACTATTGTACCTCCTTGCGAAACTCATGGCAAGGTACACAACAGGTTTGGTACACAACATGGCATCCTTTATAGAACCTTTGGCTGAGGCATAGGGAATGAATTTCATTCTCTCTATATTTTTCTGCCGTGGCCGGGCTTTGAGTCTTACTCAACTTCACACCTTACAAATCAGGCAAGAACTCCTTCTTTGACTGATCCATTTTGAACTACTTCAAAATATTATCGAGGTATGTACTAATTGAAAATATTATTGAGCATCTTGATCTATCTCTATAGACCTTGGTGCTTAATATGTAAGCAGTTTCACCGAGGTCTTTTATTGAAAAACTCCTATTAAACAATCCTTTATGCTTTCCAGAAAATTCTACATCATTTCCGATCATCAATATGTCATTCACATATACTTTTCAAAAATGTTGTAGTGCTCCCACTCACTTTCTTGTAAATACAGACTTATGCAAAAGTCTGTATAAAACCATATGCTTTGATCACATCATTAAAGCGTATATTCCAACTCCGAGATGCTTGCACCATTCCATAGATGGATCGTTGGAGCTTGCACACTTTGTTAGCACCTTTAGGATCGACAAAACCCTCTGTTTGCATCATATACAACTCTTCTTTGAGAAATTCATTAAGGAATGCAGTTTTGACATCCATTTGCCAGATTTCATAATCATAAAATACGGCAATTGCTAACATGATTCGGACAGACTTAAGCATCGCTACGGGTGAGAAAGTCTCATCGTAGTCAACTCCTTGAACTTGTCAAAAACCTTTCGCAACAAGTCGAGCTTTGTAGACAGTAACATTACTATCTGCGTCAGTCTTCCTCTTAAAGATCCATTTATTTTCAATGGCTTGCCGATCATCGAGCAAGTCAACCAAAGTCCATACTTTGTTCTCATACATGGATCCCATCTCAGATTTCATGGCCTCAACCATTTTCCGGAATCTGGGCTCATCATCGCTTCCTCATAGTTCGTAGGTTTATCATGGTCTAGTAACATGACTTCCAGAACCGGGTTACCGTACCACACTGTCGCGGAACGCACTCTGGTTGACCTACGAGGTTCGGTAGTAACTTGATCTGAAGTTTCATGATCATCATTATTAGCTTCATCGTTGATTGGTGTAGGAATCATTGAAACTAGTTTCTATGATGTACTACTTTCCAATTTGGGAGAAGGTACAATTACCTCATCAAGTTCTACTTTCCAACCACTCACTTCTTTCGAGAGAAACTCTTTCTCTAGAAAGGATCCATTCTTAGCAACGAATATCTTCCCTTCGGATCTGTGATATAAGGTGTACCCAAAGGTTTCCTTTGGGTATCCTATGAAGACACATTTCTCCGACTTGGGTTTGAGCTTATCAGTTTGAAGCTTTTTCACATAAGCATTGCAGCCCCAAACTTTAAGAAACGACAACTTTGGTCGCTTGCCAAACCACAGTTCATACAGTGTCATCTCAATGGATTTAGATGGTGCCCTATTTAACGTGGATGCAGTTGTCTCTAATGCATAACCCCAAAACGATAGTGGTAAATCGGTAAGAGACATCATAGATCGCACCATAGCTAATAAAGTACGGTTTACGACGTTCAGTCACACCATTACACTGTGGTGTTCCGGGTGACGTGAGCTGTGAAGCTATTTCACTTTGTTTTAAATGAAGATCAAACTCATAACTCAAATATTTGCCTTCGCGATCAGATCATTGAAACTAGTTAAATGAAGATCAAACTCATAACTCAATTATTCTATGACTTTAAATGAATAACCGTATTGCAACAAACATGATCAAATCAGATTCATGCTCAACGCAAATGCCAAATAACATTTATTTAGGTTCTACACTAATCCCGAAAATATAGGGAGTGTGCGATGATGATCATATCAATCTTGTAACCACTTCCAACGCACATCGTCACTTCACCTTTAACTAGTCTTTGTTCATTATGCAACTCTCGTTTCGAGTTACTAATTTTATCAACTAAACCGGTATCAAATACCCATGGGTTGCTATGAACACTAGTAAAGTACACATCAATAATATGTATATCAAATATACCTTTGTTCACTTTGCCATCCTTCTTATGCGCCAAATATTCGGGGAACTTCCACTTCCAGTGACCATTTCTTTTGCAGTTAGAAGCACTCAGTTTCAAGCTTAGTTCCAGCTTTGGGCTTCTTCACGGGAGTGACAACTTTCTTGCCATTCTTCTTGAAGTTCCCTTTCTTATCCTTGCCCTTTTCTTGAAACTAGTGGTCTTGTTAACCATCAACGATTGATGCTCTTTCTTGATTTCTACCTTCGTTGATTTCAGCATCACAAATAGCTCGGGAATCATTTTCGTCATCCCTTGCATATTATAGTTCATCACGAAGTTCTAGTAACTTGGTGATAGTGACTAGAGAATTCTGTCAATCACTATTTGATTTGGAAGATTAGCTCCCACTAGATTCAAGTGATTGTAGTATTCACATTCTGAGCACATGCTCATTGGTTGAGCTATTCTCCTCCATCTTGTAGGCAAAGTACTTGTCAGAGGTCTCATACCTCTCGACACGGGCATGAGTCTGAAATACTATTTTTCAACTATTGGAACATCTCATATGCTCAGTGGCATTCATAATGTCTTTGAAGTCCCGGTTAAAAGTCGTAAAGCATGGCGCACTAAACTATCAAGTAGTCATCATACCGAGCTTGTCAAACGTTCATAACGTCTACATCTGCTCCTGCAATAGGTTTGTCACCTAGAGGTGCATCAAGGATATAATACTTTTGTGCAGCAATGAGGATAATCCTCATATCACAGACCTAGTCCGCATCATTGCTACTAAAATCTTTCAACTTAGTTTTGTCTAGGAACATATCAAAAACATAGGGGAGCTATAACGCGAGCTATTGATCTACAACATAATTTGCAAATACTATCAGGACTAATATCATGATAAATTAAAGTACAATTAATCATATTACTAAAGAACTCCCACTTAGATAGACATCCCTCTAGTCATCTGAATGTCCACATGATCCAAATCAACTAAACCATGTCCGATCATCACGTGAGATAGAGTAGTTTTCAATGGTGAACATCTTATGTTGATCATATCTACTATATGATTCACGCTCGACCTTTCGGTCTCCGGTGTTCCGAGGCCATGTATGTACATGCTAGGCTCGTCAAGTTTAACCCGAGTATTCTGCATGAGCAAAATTATCTTGCACCCGTTGTATTTGAACATAGAGCGTATCACACCCGATCATCACATGGTGTCTCGGCACGATGAAATTTCGCAACGGTGCATACTCAGGGAGAGCACTTGTACCTTGAAATTTTTGTAAGGGATCATCTTATAATGCTACCGCCGTACTAAGCAAAATAAGAAGCATAATAAGATAAACATCACATGCAATCAAAATATGTGACATGATATGACCATCATCATCCTGTGCTTTTGATCTCCATCTCCAAAGCATCATCATGATCTCCATCGTCACTGGATAGACACCATGATCTTCATCGTAGTGTCGTGGTTGTCTCGCCAACTATTGCTACTAGTACTATTGCTAACTCATAGTGATAAAGTAAAGCAATTGCATGGCCTTCGCAATTCATACAATAAAGAGACAACCATAAGGCTCCTGCCGGTAGCCAATAATTTACCAAACATGATCATCTCATACAATAACGTATAACTCATCAAGTCTTGACCATATCACATCACAACATACCCTACAAAAACAAGTTAGACGTCCTCTACTTTGTTGTTCCAAGTTTTACGTGGCTGCTACGGGCTTAGCAAAATCCGTTCTTACCTACGCATACAAAACCACAACAATTTTTTTTCAAGTGTGATGTTTCAACCTTCATAAGGACCGGGCGTAGCCACACTCGAGTCATCTAAAGTGTGAGAGACAGACACCCGTCGGTCACCTTTAAGCAACGAGTGCTCGTAACGGTGAAACCAGTCTCGCGTAAGCATACGCGTAATGTCGGTCCGGGCCGCTTCATCTCACAATACCGCCGAATCAAAGTATGACATGCTGGTAAGCAGTATGACTATTATCGCCCACAACTCATTGTGTTCTACTCGTGCATATCATCTACGCATAGACCTGGCTCATGATGCCACTGTTGGGGAACGCATTATTTCAAAAACATTCCTACGATCACGCATAGCAAAGAGAGGGGAAGTGTATATTCATACCCTTGAAGATCGCAAAACGGAAGTGTTTATCAACGCGGTTGATGTAGTCGTACACCTTCACTATCCGTCCTGATCTAGTACCGAACGTACGGCACCTCCGCGTTCAGCACACGTTCAGCTCGATGACGTCCTCGCCTTCTTGATCCAGCAAGATGGGCGAAGAAGTAGATGAGTTTCGGCAGCCCGACGGCGTCGTGGTGGTTGTTGATGAAGAACAATCTCTGTAGGGCTTCGCCAAGCACTACAGAAATTAGACAGAGGATAAACTAGAGGGTTGGGGTTGCCCGCACACGGCTTGGTGTATCTTGATGTGTATTGGGTGCTAGCCCTGCCCCTCTATTTATATGTTGAGCCTTGGTGAAAAAACTTGGAGTAAAAGCCTCCACAAAGTCTATTTCACCTGAAAGGCAAGAGTACTTCTCGGACACCAGGGCCAGATGCCAGGATTCCCGACGTCTGGCCCCTGGACTCCGCAAAACTTCCTTTTGCGCTTTCCAAAAACCTTGTGGGCTTTCCCCTTTGGCCCAAATAAAGTGTTCTCGTTCCCAAACATTTCGGGAAACATCCGGAACCCCTTCCGGTGAATTCCGGAACCCTTCCGGAGGTCAAACACTATTATCCCATATATCAATCTTTATCTCTGGACCATTCCGGAGTTCCTCATCATGTCCGTGATCACATCTGGGACTCCGAATAACATTCGGTCACCAACATACATAACTCATTAAATACTATATCGTCAACAAACGTTAAGCATGCGGACCCTACGGGTTCGAGAACTATATAGACATGACCAAGACATCTCTCCGGTCAATAACCAATAGCGGAACCTGGATGCCCATATTGGCTCCTACATATTCTACTAAGATCTTTATCGGTCGAACCGCATAACAACATACGTTGTTCCCTTTGTCATCGGTATGTCACTTGCCCGAGATTCGATTGTCGGTATCATCATACCTAGTTCAATCTCATTACCGGCAATTCTCTTTACTCGTTCCGTAGTACATCATCTTGTGACTAACTCATTAGTCATTTGCTTGCAAGGCTTATTATGATGTGTATTACCGAGAGTGCCCAGAGATACCTCTCTGACACTCGGAGTGACAAATCCTAATCTTGATCTATGCCAACACCACAAACACTTTCGGAAACACCTGTAGAGCATATTTATAATCACCCAGTTACGTTGTGACGATTTGGTAGCACACAAGGTGTTCCTCCGGTATTCGGGAGTAGCATAATCTCATAGTCAGAGGAACATGTATAAGTCATGGAGAAAGCAATAGCAATAAAACTAAACGATCATTGTGCTAAGCTAATGGATGGGTCTTGTTCATCACATCATTCTGTAATGATGTGATCTCGTTCCTCAAATGACAACACATGTCTATGGTTAGGAAACATAACCATCTTTCATCAACGAGCTAGTCAAGTAGAGGCATACTAGGGACACTCTATTTTGTCTATGTATTCACACATGTACTAAGTTTACGGTTAATACAATTTCTAGCATGAATAATAAACATTTATCATGGTATAAGGGAATATAAATACCAACTTTATTCTTGCCTCTAGGGCATATTTCCTTCGGTCGGTGCTTGCACCAATTGGTAAATTTGTAGCTCCACTCATCATCTTCATTTGTGTAGTGCAACCAAATTAAAATTTTGCATAGAACAAAAACTGGCATGACAATCACATAAGATATTCATTGATCTATTATTTCAGATCAAATGCAAGCAAACTTTAAGAAATGAGCAATTAGTTAACCTTGTACTTGACTAAAGCAGTGGTGTGTTTACAACGGACAACACTCTCGGAGTTTTTATCGATGATTTTCACATTTTCCTGGAGTATAGCCCTTCCAACTAGTGGCAAAAATGGCAAATATTTTTTGTGTGCAGTGCAACTAAAATGGATATCTATTTCAACTTTCAACACAAAGGTTGTTATGTAGTTTTCAACTTATATAGAGATGCATAAAAGGCATAACTGCATTGTTCAAGAACATATAAACCTCAGATAACATAAGTAATCTTATTCTCCGCATTGAAGACATTACTCGTATGATTAGAATTAGTTAAAGAACTTAAGTTATTCTTCAAGCAAGCCATGCCTTAGTTATGTGTAGAGGTAACAATTTTGATCATATGCCTACTAAGATGTGTGTAGTCCTACATCAGAATAGTTTCACTAAACTCTAAATTCTTAACAGATTTCTATAAAGAAACAGCTAACGCTACACAAAAATCTATAAGTTAAAATACATCAAACCCTACAGAAAATTGCTTGAAATACATCACCCCCTATAGATTTCTATAACCAAATACATGAACTAACCCTACAAAATTACATCCGCATGAAGGTTAGTCACACAGAAACGCCTAAAAGTTCTATAATGATAGAAGGACCGCAGCTCACTACCATGATCACCATCACGACTAAATAGCAAGGCGGGAGTATCGGGTATGCGACCTCACATGATGGCGTGGGAGACCTGGAGTCTAACGGCATGGTAGATTGGACGGAACCAGACATGCTGGACGGAGGCTGTGCCGCTGCGACATTCGTTACGATGGACGACAAGAGAACGCCACTCAGGAAGGCGCGGGAGCACCCGCAACCGGATCAGGTTGCCACGGGGGCTTCAGATAGTGCGCCATTGGAAATGATCCTCGACTGGACATAGTGCAATCTAACAGGAGAGGGTATCCCCAGCGGCGGTGAGAGTTAGGGAATTAGGACGGAGAAGATATAAAACGTATAAAACACAACTCTGACCAGCGAGAAAATGAACGCGACTATTTTGTAACAGTAACTTACACGAGTCAAATGTGGCAGCCGTAAGTGACAAATATCCGTTCACTTTCGACATCGGAACACATGATCACTGACCGATCAATTTCAAAGTTTTCTCTAATAAGCATGCAGTAGAGCTCAAAATACCTCATCACTGAAGCACCATGGAAGACTCGGTCAGCAATGGAGGTCTAGTGATATTCTGATTTGTAGTAGTGGATTGTGCAAGGCTTCTATCAGATTTGACTGGTGAGGAACGATGAGAGCTACAAAAGCAAGATCCGCAAATCGGTGGCTGAAAAACTATCTTTCATGTGGAGCAGTGGCAACAGGCACACCAACACGAGGACATACAAGTCGTGGCTCAGCGGCAGGAACGATGGCATCTGCCACAGCATGGGTGGACTTAAGGCAATGCTGACGGCACATGTGCCAAGAATAAAGACAGAGGAGGAGGGTCGGTCCTGAGAGGCCATCCAAGGGAGTTCGTTGTAGGCTCATGCCGTTTTTACCCTCTCTAGCTAAACCTAGAGTGGCGGATCTACAAACATGTCGCTGTGTCCTTGCACTAGAGAAGGAAGTTGGAGTCTGGACGATCGTTTTTTTGGAGACGGACTGCAAGATGGTGGTGAGCAAGCTCAACTCTCAAGGGAAGGACGAATCACCCCATTTTCCTGTGGTTGAAGATGTGAAGGGCATGCTCCAAACTTTTATTGTGTCCAAGATCACTTGGGTTCATAGACAGATGAATTGTATTGCCTATATCTTAGCTAAAGAAGATTGTCAGAATGAGTTGTGAAAAACATGGCTTAGTGTGCCTCCGGATTGTACTAGCGCCGTTTGAACTCTGGCATTGCCGACAACTCTGAATACAATGGCAACCTTTCTATCTAAAAAGTGTTTTATTTACGGGTATATTTTTCCTTGTCAATAAATCAAGTTTAAAGAAATTCAGTTTAACTTAGGAGCAAGGTGATTACCAATGTACTTATTTTATTCCGTAGCTACTCCCTCCGTTCCCAAATATAAGTCTTTCTAGAGATTTCAACAAGTCACTACATACAGAGCAAAATGAGTGAATCTACACTATAAATTATGTTTACATACATACGCATGTTGTAGTCCATTTGAAATGTCTAAAAAGACTTATATTTAGGAACGGAGGGAGTAAATCTTAGTGCATGGCTATAATAAGATAATATATTTTTCATCAAAAAGTTGCTAAAAAAATGACTAGGGAACTAAATCATGAATACTAATAGTACTCCCTCTGGAACAAATAAATGCACTACCAAATAGTAAGTATATATTTGTTGCCAAATATAAGAATATTACTATTAAATACTAGTATGCCAATGATATATTTAATAGTATACCAAAGATATACCTAAAATATAAGAATATTTAATAGTAGGATACCGAAGATATTCTACAGTTAAATACTATTAGCTACATCCAAAATATAAGAATATTACTATAAAATACTATCACAATATTCATTAGTAGTGATATATCTTATTCATAATTAAATATAAAAATATTACTATTAATTACTAGTATACCAAGGATATACAGCAATTAAATACTATTACCTGTGCTAATATTCTTATGCTACTATTAAACACTGGTATACCAAATATATATTTAATAGTATACGAAAGATATACCCATATATAAGAAAAATTACTAAAAAATATACCAAAGATATGCTACTATTAAATACTGGTATACCAAATATATATTTAATAGTATACCAAAGATATATACCCAAATATAAGAAAATTTACTAGAAATATACGAAAGATATGCTACTATTAAATACTGGTATACCAAATATGTATTTAATAGTATACCAAAGATATACCCAAATATAAGAAAATTTACTAGAAATATACCAAAGATATGCAACTATTAAATACTGGTATTAAATAAATAAATCTGTAGTTCAACACGCGGTCCCCACCTTGGCCTGTGCCTTCCGTTTCAGTTCATAAAAGGCAACACGTGCTTCTCCTCCTCGCGTCCTGCTCGCTCACATTATTCTCATCCCGCTCTCCTCGACCGGCTCAACGCGTCTGCTCGACCGATCCACCGCAATGTCTAGCTCCGGTGCCAACGCCGTACCCGCAACCAACCACGAGCAGCAGAGCCTGGCGTCCCCCGCTCCGCCCCCTGCGACCGCAGTCGCCCAGGGGAAAGGGAAGGTGCTTGCACAACAAGCGCCTGCGCCGGTAGTTCCCAAGCGCAAGTCCGGGAGACGCCGGCAGAAAAGCCTGCCCCCAGCGGCCACCAGAGAGGAGTTGGAATCCCGGGAGTCCCGGGAAGGCCCCTTGAAGGTGCTTGCGCTCCCGGCACCAGGGGCCCCGCGTACTCACGTTGTCTCCCACGACAAGATGGTGAGACGCACTACGGGCCCCACACTGCAAGCAAACACTGTCTCCGACCACAAGATGGTGAGCCGCGCTCGCGTCCCCACCCTGGATGCAAACCCTGTCTCCGACAACAAGATGGTAAGCCGCGCTCGCTTCCCCCTCTCCTACTAGTGATTTGAAGTTAACCGGTGCCTTAATGATTTTAAGTTAATGACAACCTTTAATCTAGTCATGTCATTAGTACTAGTGCTTACTAATTTACGTGATGTGTACGTGTTGCGTATATGTCCTTGGACTTTCTAATCGCTGGGGTCTCTTGTGGCAGATGGACGGGAACGAGATGGCACCGGTCCAGCGGGTGCTGCCCATGAGGGGGAGCATCGCGGCTTCAAGCTCAGTTGGTAAGTACTCCATACTTTTTTAGAGAGAAGGCATACGCCCGACTTTATAAATAAAGTCATCAGGCAGAGTCGAACCACAAACACCGGACCAACATAGTATCAAAGCAACTACTAACAAGTACGAGTACGTGGCTACCTAGCCAGACAAGGCACGCAGGACAACACCGGAAGCAAAAGGGCTGGAGACTAAGACGTCAATCTGGATCGCCGCAGCAGGGAAGAAGTCGTTGACCACATCTTAAATAGCATGTCGTCAAAATCCTCGAGGTCCACCTCCTTAGTCAATAATCTCCACTGCTACAAGAAGACACTGGCTTTCAATAAGCAGCTCACAGGGTTAGCCGAAAAGATATGCTCAATAGTAAACTTGTTTCTCGTACTCCACAACGACCAACAAATCATAGCCCACCCAACCCAGAACACCCTTTTAGCCCGCCCAGATAAAGCCATAGCACAACGCTGCAAGTTCACGAAGGACGATGGGTTCCAATTAACTTGAAGCCAATGTCGAATGCAGCAACAAATAAATTTGGCCAAAGAGCAGTTGAAGAAGATATGCTTAGTATTTTCAAAGGCCCCACATAGAACACATCTATCCGAGCCCGGGCCATTCCTTTTCCGAATTTGATCGGCCGCACGGAGTTTCCCACGGAAAGCTTGCCACACGAAGATTTGAACCGAGCCGGAAATAAGCTTCGCGTAAGTAGACTTAACAGAAAACCGACCAGACGAATTGTGAGGCCAGACAACCGTGTCTTCCTCGTCCAAGAGCATGGGGAAGCAGGCAGTAAGACGTTGCCTATCTTCCAGCTCTGCAGGAGAGAGGGGTTCGACGGAGGGCTAGGTCCCAATTATTAACCGAGAGCTCAAAGATAGAGATTTCCGGAATAGGACAATAAGAGAATAAAGCCAGGAAAGCCACCACGAGAGTGGAGTCCCCGACCCACCAATCTTACCAGAACCGAGTTGATTTACCGTTCCTTACTATAAACTTGACCAAAGACTGGAAAATCGGACAGACTTTAACAAGCTTACGCCAAAACTAAGAGCCACCCGAAGAGGAAGCGAACATGGGGCTCGAGATCGGGAAGTATTTAGCCTTTAGAAAAGAAAGCCAAAGGGGTCGCTCCTCGAGGAACAAGATTTTCCACTACCACTTAATCAACAAACACTTGTTCATAACGGCCGTGTTAATGATCCCTAAGCCCCCCATATTCTTAGGTCTACAGATTAAATCCCATTTAACCATCATATATTTGCGCTTGTTGTCTGAAGAATTCCAGTAAAAAGCACCCATGTGCTTGTCAAAGCCCGCATGAATCCCTCCAGACAAGAGGTAAAAGCCCATTAAGAACATAGGGAGAGAAGATAAACAGGCGTTAGTGAGGTCAACCTTGCCTGCCTGGGTATTGTAACGCCCTCTCCACGGTAAAACCCTATTCCCAACCTTGGTAACTGACGGAGCAAAATCCCTGGCCAATAATTTATGTGGGGAGATCGGAAGGCCCAAATACTTGAAAGGGTAGGACCCTAGAGAACAATTTAGGAGATGCGCAACTCTCTGGGCCTCGGAGGCCGTAACCCCGATGACAATGACTTCGCTTTTTGAAAAGTTGATTTTAAGACCCGAAAGAGCTTCAAAACAGAGAAGCAGGAATTTCTAGTGAGTCATACTAGCCTCATTAAGCTCAACCATAATAATGGTGTCGCCCGTGTATTGAAGATGAGTAATTCCATTTGGGATGAGATGGGAGCTAACCGGAGTAATTTGGCCGGCACGGGCAGCCCGAGATAGAATATGAGAGAGAGCATCCGCGACAAAATTGAAAAGAAGGGGGGAAGCCGGGTCTCCTTGTCTAAGGCCCCTGCCATTAGCAAAAGAATTACTGATCTGCCCGTTGACCGATACCTCCGTATGACCTCCCGTGACTAGCTCCATAAGGCGATGAACCACCGCACCATCGAAACCCTTAGCCAGGAGGACTTGACAATGGAAATTCCAGATCACTGAATCGTAAGCTTTCTCGAAGTCAAGCTTTAAAATCACCGCTTTAGTACCCTGGAGCCGCAGATCATGGACAATCTCATGCAAACAAAGCACGCCATCCAAAATAAATCTCCCTTTTATGAACGTAGATTGGAAAGGGCTAATAGCACGGTGAGCGATCGGAGATAGCCTAGTGGCCAAGCCTTTAGCCGGAAGCTTCATAAAGTTGTTGATCAAGGCAATAGGCCTAAATTGGGATATCAAGTCAGCCCCTTTGACTTTTAGGATAAGAGTAAGCACGGCGTAATGCAGCCTAGAAATTTCAACGGTTCCCATCCAAAAACCTTGGATTATCGCCTGAACAAGACCCTTTAGTTGGGGCCAAAACTACCTAAAGAAGGGGATAGAGAAGCCATCAGGCCCAGAATTCGCATTAGAATTGCAGAACGGATCGTATCGAAGATGTCCTCTTCAGATAGGGGAATCATCAAGTCCTCGTTCTCATCAGTCGATATCCAATCCTGGGAGTACCAAAAAGCCCTAGCCAGTCTAAAACCTACCTCAGGTTTAGCAAAAAGGAGGGAGGAGAAAAAATTAACCAAATGTCGCATAATCTCAGCCTGGTCAGAGACCCTGACACCATTTATAAGAAGACTATCGATCAAACATCGACGCCGCATGCCATTAGCAATGGCAAAGAAGTACGCAGTGGGAGAGTCGCCTTTTAGAGTCCAATTGATAGTGCCTCTTTGCCTCCAATACACTTCCTCCTAACGATGAAGAGCCAAAAGGGTCTCTTCTAAATCATAACGGATCTACCACTCGGCGGGGGAGAGGCCCGGACCATCGGCACGAGCGTCTAGGGAGCCAATTCGAGCAACCAGCCGAACTTTATCATGCCTTGACTCGGCAAAATGATTCTTAGACCAAACACGGAGGAATCTATGAAGAGAGTAGGAGCACGGATGCCAGTCATCCATCGGGCCAAAAGGAACGTTGATTAGAGGACGGGAAGGTAGAGATCTTTTGCTCTAACAAGGTAACAAAACCATCTACCTTGAGCCAGGATGCATCGAACTAGAATCGAGGGAAGGAGACCGCATGCGTTCCATCTCGAAGAATCAAGGGGGAGTGGTCAGAGCCCACTATGGGCAGGGCTTTGAGAACGGCAGGTGGAAACAAAGTATCCCACCTAGAACAAACGAAAACACGATCCACGACAGACCGAATAGAACTAGACTGTCGATTCGTCCAAGTAAAGCGGGCACCGACCCTGGGGATTTCACGAATAGCCGTAACCCGTATGAAAGCATTAAAATCGTCGGCGAGCGTCCACGAGAAATTAGAAGAGCTCTTATCTGTAGGCGAGCGCAACAGATAAAAATCCCATCCAATGTGCAATGGAAGATCATAGGCCTCTATTTTATTTCGCAGTTCATCCAAAAAGATATGAGGAAGGGAATGATCAGCCAAACCATATACCACCATGATTTCTAACAGAGAGTTAAGGGAGCGGTGAGATACCACAGTACTAGCCCAGAAAATCCCATGATCAAAAGTAACGAAATTGAAGTGGTCCTTTTTAGTGCCAAGGAGAAAACCACCCGAATGGCCGGACGAAGCCACAAAATTCCAATCAAACCTGTCAATCCCAGTAACAGCGGATAGCTCATTTGGAGAGAAAGAAGGTTTCAGAGTTTCAACAAGGCCAATAATATCAATATTCTCAGACCAAACCAGGTCTTTGAGCTGGTCCCGGTGCCTCCTGGCGCCGAAACCCCTAATATTCTAGAATACGACCTTCCTCTATGAGAAAGGTTCTTAATGCGAAGACTCGACCTGCTTGGAACCATGCAGGTTTTAGATCTTTTACCAGCAACACGTTTAGGCACAGCTGAGGGAACCTGGACCCTATCAGGTCCCTCCACGCCCCCACCGGCCACAACCGGTGGGGTAACATAGCCCACCCCAGCCTCCTTGGCCCTAGCGATGTCCGCCTGAGCGATTTCGTCAGCCCTAATAATATTTAGTAAAGATGAGGGAGTACCGAAACTAGGATCACAAGAAATACCTACGTCCTCTAAAATATGTAAAAGGTGCTCATCGGACTGAGAAGGAAGCACTAAAAGGGCAGGAGAAAGAACAGGAGAGCAAGGAGAAGGGGAGCTTGGGAACGAACCTGAGGGAGGCAGATCCCTGGTCGCAGCGCGCCTCGCCGCCCGATCAGCCACACTCTCACCACTGTTGGAGATGCGGACGCTCTTACGAGCAGTGGAGGCAGGCGAGCGCACCAACGCCGGACGAGCATGCCTAGGGGAAGCCGTGACAGAAGACGGGCCTGAGGTAGCACCCAAGTCAACATCCAGCATACGGCACAGCCTTGTCGCAGACTGCTTGGAGTCACCAGACGCCCTGCTGCGAGCTGAGAACTTCTTAACAGGCGACTTATTTTTCTTCTTCGTGGCCTAGGGACCGACCGGGGGCAAATCTTCGATGCCCGAGAGTGAAGGGGAGGCGGGACGAGCTGGCAGATTAGAGCAGACCGCCGTCAATGGAGTGCCCTTCACCCCACCTGAAGCCGCAGCCCCTCCCTCAGAGGCAGGCATCGAATCTTTGGCACCCCCACCCGCCGGGGTGTTATCCGTAAGCAAGTACTGATCTTCAGGTGAGAGCCCGTCCCATTTCGACTGGGTAAAGCAGTGTTCATTGCTGTGAAGACAATCGTCCTGAAACCATCATCAACCTTGCTCTTGTCATCATTACCGGAAGCAGGTTGCGGAGGAGGAGGTGGAGGACAGACTGGGCCCGCGTGTCCTTCGACCCGAACCCCAAGCCGGAATCCACCGGCCGAGGGGAACACGTCGATGGAACCATGGATACAGAGGGGATCCACACACCACACCCGCAAACACACCAATCCCAGTACAGCCAAAGACTCCTGATCAACCTCGATGGGTTTGCCGATGAGAACACCGAAGGCCATGATGAAAGCAGGGGAGCGAAGGGCAGGCGGAACATCATCAACTAGGACCCAAACTTCAGACAGAGAGGAAATCGCTTTAGAACCGTTAGACGCGGCCTTGACAAAGACGACTAGTTGGTTGAGGGGGAGCATAAAGCTAGTGCAGGAGGAAATCATCCGAAGGCTTTCCTTGGAGGGGGAAATCGCAGAAAACTCAAAATTTGACAGCTGGCGGACTTGCCAATCCCAACCCCCGTCATCCCAAAGCCGGAGCTCATCGAGAAGGATCTAGGGGGTGAGGCACTTGGACTGGACAAAGATGATACCAAAGTTGGGCAACGTAGGGATTGGAGCAACAACAGGAACCTCACGGTCTAAGGCGAAGAAAGAGCAGCCAGCTAGCCCAAGACCATAGTGCACAAAGCCATGTGGTTTGGAACGATTCTGACAATCAAAAGTAAGGTGACCGTCTTGTCTACAGATAAGGCAGAAGGGAGGGCTTTGGCAGCGGGATTGGAAATGACCAGGATGGTGACACGCGAAATAGGTGAGGGTAGGAATGGCAACATGGTTCTGGGAAGGATCGCGCACATGACCTAGAGGAGGAGGGGAAGAATGCCAGCACCAGTAGAGCCACACGCGGAACCGAAACCCCGACCCGCAACAGCGCCAATGGGACGACGGGTCGGCGCCGCCGTTGCACCATGGGGCACGAACCGTGACGGGCCCTCCACAGAAGCCGCCGGAGCCCGCAACGGGCCACCCCCCTGGGGCGCAGCACCATGTAGCAAGGGCGACGGAAACGGGCCAGAAGAACTAGCCCTACTAGCCTCAGCCGCCGCCTCCCAAGGATCAGCAGAGGCCGCCACAGATCCGGCCACTAGTACCGAGGAGCCAGCCACCATCGGCCCAGAGCCGAGCGAGGGGGAGCTGCCCATCACCAACGCCGCCTCCACAGCCGGAGCATGCGCCGCCAGGACCTTAGAGCGCAGCGCGGCCTCGGAACCAAGATCCGCCTCCGCCTCACCCAATCCCTCCGGCCTCCTCTTCTGGCCAGAGACGGCCTCATTGGAGAACCCACGCGAGCGATCCATCGAGACCACCGCCGTGAACGAGAGGGAGAGGGGAGGGGGAAGAGTACATTTAGAAAAGATGCGGATGGGAGAGTGACACCGCCGAATATCAGAGGAAGAGGAAGGGAACCCTAGAAATGGGGTAGCCGAACCCTTTCGGACCCATATATATCCAGAACGAGCCAGGCCAGACCCAGCAGAAAAGGCCAACGGGGGGCGAGGAGGGGATGGGCCTGGGCTAACCGTGGCCCAGGAACCAGAGGAGGGAGGTGGGGAAACAGACACGCAGGCCAGGGGGCCAATCCTAGGCCCACTGGTCAACGCGGGGGCCCGCAACCCAGGAGCAACACCCACAGACAGCAGCGCGAGATCTAGGGTTTACGTCGCCAACGTCGGGGACCCCAACGGACCCCAGACGGAGCGCAGGCAGGGCTAGACGCCGGAGGGGAAGGGGGAGAAGGCGGGGCCAGCACCGCCACGCCAACCCCACCAGGGCCTAATAAACCCTGATCCGGAGATGAAGCAGGAGCACGACGCCGCCTACGGGGCACGCGCCGCCAGCCGTCCGCCTCCACCGCTGCGACGGTAGACTGCCCATGCCCACCAGGCGCAAATTTCCTGCAACGGACCGGTGCGGAGACGATGGGGAGACCACACATAGGCAGGCGAGGAGGGGAAGGGGGAGTCGGAATCCCGAGTCCACAGAGTCGAGCGCCCAAATCCTGTTGGACGGGGGAGGAGCGGTTAGGACGGGGCGAAGTGAGGGGGAAGAAGAATGGGGAGAAGGCAAGCACAATGGCGACGCCGGAGGGGGAAGGGGGGGAAGGGAGAGCCATCTCACGAGAAACCTGTTGGAATATGTTTGCTCTTTTTTAAAGTCTCCATACTGGTTTTCCTGTCAGTATCACAACTGCATTTTTTTACATCATTGGTATAATGATATTGGACTGAAGCTGGTTAGCTCTTTACATGCTGGATTTTTAGCATCATTAGTATACTGATATTGGACTGAAACTTGCTAGCTCTGTCCATGCTCGGTTTTTTTCTCATCATTAGTATAGTGATATATTGGACCTAAGTTGCACATATTTTGTTTCCATTAACATTGGTCCGGCGATGCTACGCGTCAGTCGGCCGATCATGGCGGCTATACATGCCTGATTTTAATCAAGTTCCACCCAGTTGGTTTTGTCACTAGTCGTGTATACAAACGCGAGCGCCGTCACTGTGTTGCTGCATGGAAGACATATGAACTGTAATAAGAAACATGCAATGGCTGGAAACATCTCCGTACATTCTTTTGGCACGTTATAGGTGTCATTGAAATTAGTTGGCTTGCCAGCCATCGGAATCTCACACGTGGAGCATTGGATCGCACCACACGGCAGGGAGTGGAACCAACCTTCCTCCATAGCCTCCACATAACTTGTGTATCCCCCACCCCTCGCCCATCGTTGCAACAGACTATTATGTCAGCCCCTCGCAGCACCTCACGTCCGTGCACTGGAGCATCCCTGATGTCGCCTGCTATCCTGCAAGCACTATTATAGCGCGTCGGCGAGCACTCATCCTTGCAACATTGTCTTACAGCGAAGGTAGTTGATGTGACCACAACCCTAACCCCCCTTGCCGCATGGGTCGTGACTTGTGGCACTGGTTGTCGGCTAATACACCCCCCATGAGAACCTAGGCGGGGAGACCTTTATTCCATCTTCAGGGAGCCGTCGCCGTCTCGCCTTCCTGAGTAGGACACAAACCCTATCAAAGCTCGAAAAAATATTTAAAAACGGATCCCTCCCACCATTAAGGGCCGGGATCCACTCCTCCCCCATGGCCTAGGGCCACAGGAGACGGGGTGTACCGGCATCGGCGCCGGCAGGAGGTAAAGGAACCCTCGTTTGTTGTGTAGGTGGTGGCTGGCTATGGAGTTGTTTTCTCGATGATTATATGCTTGCTTCGTGCCAACCATCTCAAAATGTTATCTTCGACGGCCTAGTTTTACCATCATAATCCTTCAAAACCATCACACTAAAACCAAATTTCCACGGTCCAATATATAAAGCATCCTTCAACTCCCTTTTGTCGAATCTCAAGATGAAGATATTATTGCCAATGTGACTTATCTGGGCTTCTTAGTAGAGTCCCCATTCATGCTGAATAGCCATAGTAAACACCATGATGTTGATTGGCAGGAGTGAGAACACCTTTCCAACCACTGACCACTTGGTAGGCCACGGTCGGTCTAGAATCCTGATCCTTAAACATGAGACCTATTAGTTCCTTTTCTGTCAAGTCCAAGGCTCCTTGCTTGGTTGAGAGATTCGCTGCCTCCTGGAAGCATTTTCGTCTATCTCGCTTATCGATCGTTGGTCGCCCGCTTCACTGGAGTGTCTGATCCATGCCATGCCTATTCTCCCATCATCGACCCGTAGATAAATAAAACCGTAACCCTAGCACTACATGTCGGTCACCTATAGTCGCCCTTAGCATTTCCTTTCATGGTGGGCCCGCCATCAACTATTTGTATCGGTCCTTCCTTTGCTACTTTTTCTACGGTGGAACCATTGTGCTTCATTTAGCTTTCTACAATGGTGGCTGTATCCAGCTCATATAGTCTCCTCTATCTATAGGAAGCCAGGAATTAGCTCTTCTTTTTCTCAAGGCAAATACACTAGCTAATGAGTTTTGCCAAAAGAATTCTTGTCACATGTAAAGACGTCACTAAGAGTGTGATACATATAGGTGCATAATTTGCGGATGATGCAAATTTCAGCAGATATGAACAGCTCCAGTGGGACCGAGTGCACAAAGGAATCATCCAGCATAAACGAATCATTTCCAATGAAACCAAGTCGCAAAAAGAGAGACACGACAGTATCTTGTTTACGGAAAACACTTATATATTTGAATGTTGCTTTGCTCTTTGATTATTAGCATGAATCATTTTACTAATATAATAAGTGTAAATATTTATAGATATGGAATGTAATTCTTTCATTAAGTTTTAAAGAATCATACTATCAGTTTTTGGTATGTTAAAATTAGAAGAAGTTCATGCACCTTCAAGGCATGTCACGGTGTGTTGTTCCACCTCAAACAGGGAAAAATACTAGATGGTTATTCTCCCTGCTTTTTAGCCCCTCTTCTCATGATCTCTCTCTCTCTCTCTCTCTCTCTCTCTCTCTCTCTCTCTCTCTCTCTCTCTCCATTGTATATTCCAGAACTACCGACACTACTCCATAATGCCTAACTGGTGATGGTCTAGAAATACCTAGCAGTGACGGCTTCGACACCCATCAACAGTCCATACTTAGTGGAGAAGTAACAAACCACTTAGATGCACGTGTCCGCCAGTGGTGGTCAAATCAGAAAAGAAAGTCAAGCCATGGACGGTCCAAATCTAACACCTGCCAATAATGTGTAGTCTCCACAACTCGAACCTACCTCTCCTCGATATAGTGCACCGTGTGATGTTCGGAGAAGCCATAGAGTTGGGGATCCGAATAGAGGAAACAACGATGGGGAGTATCTTCAATAATAGGAGCCGAGAAGCCGGACGGAGAAGGCCTCGACCATGCTGCATCATCGGCTCATGAGCAATGACCCGTATGGTGCAAGGACCGAGGCAGAAGTGAACACCATCATCACCTGGGTGGCAACGAGAGTTGGACCGGGGTCTTCCTCTTCTCAACAAACTCAATCAATTCTAGGAGGCAACACCCATGCCAGATTCTACAGAGATGACGACATTTTGAGGAGGCGGAGGGCCAGCGAAAGGTTTCTTCCTTCGAGGGTTTATTTTTGGGGAAGACGGGGAAGGGTATGAAATGACGAGTGATTAACAAGGGAAGTGTGTGTTTCTGTGGAGGGAAAATCATGAAGAAGTGCGCTAGTAGCTAGAGAAGGGACAAATGATAGCAGGAAGGAATAATGAGCTTATTGGGTGGGGCTACTATTTTCTAAGTCGCGATCTAAATGATAGAGTAATGATTTAGTCACTATCATGATGTGAGTTGGGCTTGTAAGTGGTGGGTTGTATACGACTAACAAGTAGCATGTTTAGCCAATACTGACCTCTATCACTGGCAATGTATCATTGATGGACCACATATTTTCAACAAAAATAGGTTTTTATTTATAGTCGGATTAACGACAATCCCGCCGTCCATTACTGCTAAGTAGCACTGCTGACAGGTTGTGTGACCCACCACTTTTGATCAATAACTAGAGGATAACTCTATCGTCGTGCACATTTGTTTCCTGAGATTTTGTTAGTGTTTTCCTGTTCATGGAGACATATCAATTAACCCTAACAAGTGTTCTCTTTAGGTGGGGTTGGGAGTGAAAGAGCGAGGAGCTTGGCAGCAGGGGAAACAACACCTAGAGGGGTTCAGCTCTCCATGATGAACAACCACAACTTTGATTTGAATGAGCTGCCAACTGAGCATGAGCAGCTCAAACAGGAGTAACCGCCTGAGGATAAGGTGTATCCACCTGTGGCACAGCATGAGCCTTAATATTCACAATGGTTGGAGGCTGCTCAAATCTGCATCTATAAGTAAAAATAACTCTTCGCCAAAAGCGTAGCCATATAAAAAATATCAAAAATATCCCTATCCCAAGGTTAATGGGAAGGCTTGTGTGGAACTTTTGAATTTCTCACTTCCTACTTTTTTGCGATTCACTGGCATTATTGCTAAACTTGAGGGAGGGAGTTGGTAATTGGTATACTACCTCATCATCACCCTATCCACTTGAAATGACTTTTCTATTCATTTCCCATGATGGTTTTGATATCTGGATTGTTTCAACAAGAATATATTCATTTGCCAAAGCTTTGTGAAACATTAGCGATGGAGCTAGGTCTCGGGCCATGTGAAAAGAGTAGGTAAAGAAGTGTTTTAGCTCATGAGATAATATATTTTCGAAGTTGTTCATCATGTGCGCATTGACAAGATGGGTTGTATGAAAGAAGGTTGGCATGCATGTTTCGGTTTGAAACGAGATGTCTAATTGGACCCGCATGACCAAAAAAGGGATAAAAACATGGTTAATAGGTGGCACAAATGATATGGAAGTTACTTGTTGCATGGAAGTCAACTATGGCTATGCAGCCACACAAAATGTCAGTGGCCCCGCGTCCTTACATATCGAGGTTGACTTCATGTGCAAACTGAATTTTGACTAAATTATTGTATATGTATGCAATAACTTGGCATCTTACCAAACACAAAACACCACAAAAACACTACTTACTTCTCTTGGATGGATATTCTAGTGGAAGGGTAGTCATAACCATATGGGGATGTTTTTCCACAATAGAATCTATAATGGTCTAGTGAGGCAATATGTAAATGGAGAGGATAATAGGCGAACATGAAAACATCCAACATTGTGTTGTATTGCATCTAGTTGTATAGTGAGACAATATGGAAACGAAGGAGGCTCATAGGGCAATACGATAACACCAAACATGTTGCTCTACTTACTCCCTATTGGTACCAAGAGACTGAGACTAGTGAAAGGTTAATCATGACAGGTGGACAAGATCTCTCATGCAAGTTGAAAATAGAATGAATCTTGTATGAAAATGCTAACCAAGTATCAGTGTGCATAACATACCATCTCCACCCTTTCTTGTTGCAGTTTCCTTCACCAACCCCATAGTACCCTGATCGACACTATTAATTTGATATGCTTCGCATCTGAGTTAGAATTGTGATTGAGATATAGTTGTATCATTATCTAGGTAGACTTCTTCAAGGGGAAATAATGGAGTTGTATTATGTATTATAGCCACATTCCGGATAGGAATAAAAAAGTGGACACAACATGATAAAAAAGTATTACATAATGGAATGTGTCTGCGGGGATGAACGAGTCACTCTTTTGTGTCAAGGGGAGATGGCATGCCTAATAATTGACAATGAAAAATTAACCACCTACATCAAAAGTCTAACCCAAGACATTGAATATGTGCCATTGTAATTTTGGCACACTAAGTCATCGGTATTTCATAATCGAATGTTCCCAATGTCGTGACTTTGCTGGTCACATGTACGAAAAATAGGATAGATTTGACATTTTGTGTCCAAGAGAGATGATAATCCCAAATAATCTCCATTTTGAAATTAAATTCCTCCCTTGAGGCAAACCGTCATTCGTAAAGATGTGCCACTACAATCGACCTCGTGGCTATCTTGGAGTCCTTAGTATAATCTAGTGTGCCCCATATGGTGATTTGCTAATCACATATACTAATGGGAAGGAGTGAGGTAACATTTTTTGCCATGGAGAGACGATATTCCATACTAATTGACCCTAGGAAGCTAATCACCTCCATCAAGTAGACCCCTTCCTGGTTCTCTTATAACCGGATTCCCTGGAACCACAAGAATCCTTAGAATGGGATTACAGCTCAGCGCCTTTTGTTTTCAGATAGTGAGAAGAGTTTCTCCTTCGATAGTATGATCAAAGTTGTAACCTCTGTTAAAGTTTCGAAGGGAGTTATTTTCTCTCAACTATTCTGATTCCAGAAAACAGAGGCCATTCGGTCAATGGGACAATAATTGATGATATTCTTTGTACACCATATTAAGTTGTACAATTTTTCAATGGGTATGCCCCTACTAAAATCATGATGTTAACCAGTTCCCAGATGTTTAAGTTAACATAGTTCCAGACACGTGCCATGTCAAGGATCGTCTGAAGCCTAGGTAAGCTTAGTCATGGGATCAATGAAGTCTATTAGTACATTGGCCCGGTTCTTAACTCAAGTCCTCCTTCCTTGATACCATATTGAATGGCAAGTACATAATCAATTTACTTAAGTGGGTGAACAATGTTGGCTAGTATATTTCAACACTCACCTCGCTTGCATCTTTTAGGGGCATATAATGCATCGTGGTGGAAACATTTTTTCCTAAAGACTAAATTCCAATGGAAATATTTAATTAATTTAGTAGCAATCTCGTATGGTAAGGATATATGGCCGATGAAAAGGAGGGCTCAAATGCTACTTGTTGGCACACACACAAGTCAAGGCTTCTTTTTCCTCCCATGTTGATCCTCCGTGGTTCGACATTGGGCATTACACAAAGAACCAAGTTATCTTTACACACGACTATAGCTAGGAACCAGACCATGGATGTTTCACCATGAATGTCCATCTGGTATGAGTGATAGCGGGGTATACTAGAACATATATTATACACAGTTCAATTAATTAAATGGGCTATTTTGCCTACTATGACAAAATAGTATTTTTAAGAGAATTATCTTATGTAATTAAATGGGCTATTTTGTTGCAGCTTGTTCAATTATTACCGTGAATGTTCAATTATTACTATCTGTTGCAGCTTGTTTCTCCATGTTCATCGTAGAATTATCTTATGTAGTCTCCTAAGGTTCATGCAACTTGGATTTTCATACTTTGGTAGTATTAGTGTTTACTAGGACTAGGTGCCACTCTGTAGAACGTTGGGATACAGATGGAGAAAGTAGTCATGTTTTTTTCTCCAAAAAATGTGTTCATATCTATAACAGGTTTATTAATTTTTAGTTTATAGTGTTGTGAAACCTAGAGTGTTTTATCTCATTTGACATTGAACTATGTTTGCAAGGAAAAACCTTCATTTGACATCGAACTATGCATGCAGGGCAACCACTCCATGCATCGGTGCCACGGCGCCGCGAACCTTGGGAGCTTGAACCTGGATGGGTGTGAACATATGATTGATGTCAAGGTGAGGGGTCAGTCATGGATACAGAATAAAGGGGACTTTGCGAAACTATTATTAATAATATGGATGAGACATTGCCATGGAGAGAGAATAATTAAGAGATTTCAAGAGACATTTATAAATGGATGCATGCTTCCGATAGCAGTACAAAATATGATTGTTCCCATTAAACTTCTCGTGGTGGCTCCATTATTCACAGCCTCGCACATGAAAATGTTGTTTCGTTCGGGTAAATGTTGCATGTTGTTGCTCCTGTAGTTGTGTGGTTTGCATCTCCTTGAAACTTGTGAGTTCGATTTTGCGAAGTTCGAATGCAAATTTAGGGAAGAAAATAAACGATGCTTTCTGAGAGCATTGGATATTGGATGTGATTCAGAGAGCATGCATGCAAATGTAACATGCAAGACGTAGTTGTTACATGCCCAGGTTTATTAAGAGCATCTAAAACCACCGGAGGCCTCATATCCGCCTCAAACGCCAGGGCGAGCTGCCCGTCAATACTAAGACGCAAAATTGCCACCCAACTGGACCTGCCAAACCTGGCCTAAACGTCTAGACTGACCGGCACTCCCAATATCCGGCCCATATTTCGGACGGAAATGCGGAAGCCCAGAGGCGCCCGGGCACACCCGTCAGGTAGGATCCGGCCGGCTACGGCCACCCAACCCCACATAAATTGGGCCCTATCTCCACTCCAAGCAAAACCCTAGCCGCATTCGACTCCACTCTACTCATCTCTAGGCCAATCCCCTCCACCCACAAGCCCAATTTGTCAATCTCCCAACATCCCAGGCATGGCGGGCAGTGGATCCCAGTCCAACACCTCTTGATCCAGTGAACCGGAGACCGTCCCACGCGGCCCGAAGGAGGAGATGGTCGGCTTCCTTGCGTTTCTCCACTACCGGAGGAGTCCGCCCGGCAGCTCCCGAAATCCATCTGGTGGGAATCCATTGCTCTGCCCAAATGGCACATGGATCCGGACCCAGGGCAGTTGCCGCTACCTCGCCAGAGGCAATACGGTCCGTCAGGCGTCCGAACGTCGTGGCGGGTGCACAACCACTTTGCTGGCGCACTGAGACAGAGGTGCACAACCGCTTAACGTCTGACGCAAATATGGTGTGGCATGCCCATCGTGTGGGGCAGCGGGCGCGGGAGCCATGGCAGCCCTCATGCTAGTTGACGGCGAGGCGGACTCGCACTTTCCGGTGCCTCGTATCATGCCCAGCAGCCCTTGGCATCGAAATCATGTCGTGTTGGACGTGGCCGGCTCCACCATGACGGATCAATCATTGACCTCACATTCACCGACGACATGCAGGGCACGGGCACCGACGAGGAAGAGTAGGCCATGTGAGACGGCGCCGACATGAGTTCTATTAGCCGGGTCGTGTCCCATGTCCTACTCTACCTCACCGACGACCGACCCTCCACTTCGATAGCCTCAGATAGCTATCAGACATGGACAGGGTCGGAATAACAAGGACAGTCGCTAGCACAAATTTAGACTACAAACGTCGACCCGAGGTGAGCGCGGCACGAGTTAATCATTGAAGAGGTCGGGCCCTTCTATCTCTGTTGGTCGTGTAGTTGGCAACGCAGTCGTCCATGTCCACCAGATCGATGCCGCCGCCACTGCAAGTCTAGGCGTTTGTGTAGTGGCTGGTTTCATTATAGTGTATTTTCTTTGTATTAGAACGATTGCATACTGTGTTGCGTATTGTGGTGTATTTTCTTTCTATTGTGACGATTGTATATTGTACAATCTATTGTGGCATAATTTTTGTGGTTTATTTTTTAAAAGAAAACTATAAATAGCTACCAGTGGTTGGCAGAATAAATTTATACCCGCCACTACAAAACGATTGCCAGTAATAGGCACATAATTTTGCCTGCCATTGATAGTAATGCCCGCCACAGCTACGAGATCGACGTCGGTGGCGGGCTATTTGTAACGTCCGCCACTATTATAGTACTATCTGTGGCAGGTGGAGTGCCTGCCACTGATGCCATGTTACCAATGGTGGGTGCCTCTGAGAGCCTCACCCGTCATTGTTGGGCTTTTGACGCCTGTCACTGCTAAGCATTCCTGCAATAGTGTGCAATTGCGTATCTAGTAGAACATATGCAACTATCCTCACAACAAACAGTTTCGTCCTACCATGAAGTTATAGTCGCGTTGAAGAAATTCATTTATAATCGGAAGTGACGCTCCAATTGCATATCAAGTAGGAGACATTTAGCTGCCCTAATGACAAAACACTTTTGTTCCCTAACTACCAGTCACGTTGGAGACATGCATTAGCGAAACGACACCACTTGTACTAGTTGCGTGTTCGACGGGTTTTTTTTGCGGGTGTGTGTTTGGCGTTAGACATGCAACTAGCACCACGACAATAAAACTCTGAATTTTAGTTTGTAATGAATATTAAAGAAAAGAAAAGATGAAGATAAAAACAGAAAATAGAGCGAATAAAAAATGAGAAAACCCCTAAAAAGGCACAAAAAAAAAGAGGGAAAATATGTTTGAAGTTTCTAGAAGCTTCATAAAACCAATTGAAAGAGTGGTACATGGGCCGGCCCACTCACACCTGTAAACAGAGGCGGACGAGGCGTATGTCGACCACTTCATAGTTCGGGAATCCTATTCCGCGCATAGGTCCCTACGTAACGACATACCACGTACCCCATGTGTGCGGTCGTCCATTCCGGATTCTTCACCAGAATAGTTTTTGGGAAGGTCACTAGACCTTTTTTTATTTCTATTTTCATTGTGTTTCTTTTAGTTTTATTTTCTTTTCTTGTTTACTTTTTTCTTTTCTCTTTCTTTTTAGTGTTGCAATCCTATTTTCAAATTCGTAAACCTTTATAGTACCAGGAACATTTCGTTGAATTCACAAACATAATTCTCAAATAATGAACATTTCTTAAACGTCAATATTTTTTGAATTCCGAAATCTTTGTTGTGAAACCATGAACATTTCTCAAATGGACTAATACTTTTCAAAATCAAACAATTTCACTTTTGCTGAATTTTTTTAAAAATTATGAATTTTTTTATGAATTGACAAAAATTGTTTTGAAAGGGCGACCATATTTTGAATCGATGACCTTTTTTGAATGAATGAATATTTTTTATATCAATGTAATTTTTTTTGAATTCGCAATAATTTTTTCTTAATATTTAAAAAATCTAGCTGAATATTTTTTGAATTCAGATATTTTTTCAAATGCACGAACATATTTGCAATATGCAAACATTTTTTATAAATCAAAAACATTTATTAGTACATGGAATTTTCATCATTTCGGGAATATTTTGCAAAGTTCAGTTTTTCAAATTTTGATTTTTTTTAAATCATGAATTATTTTAATTATGAAAAATGGAAACAGAAAAAAATAAAAGGTAAAAAAGCATTAAAAAACTAAGTGAAAAAATAATTTGGGCTTCCCAGTCTGCTCAAGTTCCGGCCGAATAGGTGCCTGCGGGAGGGGAGCGCTTGTGCGGTGGCTCATTCGCTAGCACGTCATGCGCGGTATAAGAGGTCCCCTCATTGTTTAGTCAAAGCTAGTTTATCTCTTTTAGTTGGGG
>LR738714.1:853336487-853353232 GCA_902687465.1 Secale cereale | reverse complement strand
ACCTGTGGCTTATAGAATCCCTAGATATTGCTTGTATCTCAACTTGTGTCCTGATTAATTAAATATAGTCGTGATACCCCTAAATGAAGCTACAACATTTACTGCAAATTAATCATGTGATGAAAGACTTAGATGTGATATAGTTTTTTATGGATCCTAATAAGTACCACACGTCAGGCGCGTGCACATGGCACCTCCAAACATTTTTGTTGGCAAGTTTAGTTACACGAGGATGGCAAACTTAATTGACAAGCATGGCAATTTTCATGCTTTATTTTATTTTGATAGAAACTTGTCGTGTGTCACTGGTATTTTGCATCCTTGTGTGATAGAAATTGCCATAAAAAACGTCAGGCCCAAAGTGCAAGCACCTGACATGTCAGATTTATCATTTGGATACTTTATATCTAAGATATTTCTACCAAAACCATGGCAGAGACATTTGCCCCAATGAAGACGGGTCTGATGAAAAGTCGGACCCCTTGCCAACCTAGTCAAAAGGTGTACACAATCTCCCTCGCGCATATAGGGAAATTGCGCTCGTACAAATGCCTTCCAGCCGCGTCAATGCCGGCCCTTGTCTGCCTCGTGTTCTGTGACCTTAGGGCTATGGGTGCATGATAGATCCCGACCCTTGCTGGGGGAGGGCTTTGTTTTTAGTATTTTTCTGAATTTTCTTAGGGTTTGTGTCCGGCTTAGAGACGAGGCGGTGGCGGCTCTCTCGTGATGAAATAAGATTCATCCTGCCAAGCACCATGTTTTGCTGGTGCTTCTATAGTAGTTGGAGGGCGTGTGAATGTTTTTTCTTCGGTGGGGGTTGTGCACCTGTTGTAGGATCGAAAGTATGTCTAGAGGGGGGGTGATTAGACTACTTGACAATATAAAAAATCTGCCTTTAGATCATGCAATGTTTTTGGCAGTTTTACAATTAAGATCAATTCAAGTAACACCCTACACATGCAATTCTAGAGTATAAGCAGCGGAAAGTAAATTGCACATGTAAAAGAGAGGTGGAGAAGATCAAACGCAGTTTGGTGACACGAAGATTTTTGTCGTGGTTCCGATAGGTGGTGCTATCGTACATCCACGTTGATGGAGACTTCAACCCACGGAGGGTAACGGCTGCGCGAGTCCACGGAGGGCTCCACCCACGAAGGGTCCACGAAGAAGCAACCTTGTCTATTCCATCATGGCCTACGCCCACGGAGGACTAGCCTTACTCGGGGTAGATCTTCACGAAGTAGGCGATCTCCTTGCCCTTACAAACTTCTTGGTTCAACTCCACATCACGACGGAGGCTCCCAAGCGACACCTAACCAATCTAGGAGGCACCACCCCCCAAAAGGTAATAGACGGTGTTGATGATGATGAACTCCTTGCTCTTGTGCTTCAAGTGATAAACTCCCCAACACTCAACTCTCCTCACTGATATGGCTGTGGTGGAAGAAAGATTTGAGTGGAAAGTAAATTGCACATGTAAAAGAGAGGTGGAGAAGATCAAACGCAGTTTGGTGACACGGAGATTTTTGTCGTGGTTCCGATAGGTGGTGCTATCGTACATCCACGTTGATGGAGACTTCAACCCACGGAGGGTAACGGCTGCGCGAGTCCACGGAGGGCTCCACCCACAAAGGGTCCACGAAGAAGCAACCTTGTCTATTCCATCACGGCCTACGCCCACGGAGGACTAGCCTTACTCGGGGTAGATCTTCACGAAGTAGGCGATCTCCTTGCCCTTACAAACTTCTTGGTTCAACTCCACATCTCAAAGACGGAGGCTCCCAAGCGACACCTAACCAATCTAGGAGGCACCACCCTCCAAAAGGTAATAGATGGTGTTGATGATGATGAACTCCTTGCTCTTGTGCTTCAAATGATAATCTCCCCAACACTCAACTCTCCTCACTGATTTGGCTGTGGTGGAAGAAAGGTTTGAGTGGAAAGCAACTTGGGAAGGCTAGAAATCAAGTTTCATATGGTAGGAATGGAATGGCTTGATCTCAACACAAGGGTAGGTGGTTCACTTCTCAGAAAGTGTATGGTAGGAGTGGTAGACTTTCTGATGGCTCTCCTCACGAATGAAGAGGGGGTGGAGGGGTATATATAGCCTCCACACAAAATCCAACCGTTACACACATATTTGACCAATCTCGGTGAGACCGAAGTGAAAACTCGGTCAGACCGAAAGTTCAAATATAGTGAACGTTGGGATTTTCGGTGGGACCGAAAATACCATCTCGGTGTGTCCGAAGTGAGTCAAAGGTAGGAGCTTGCCATCTCGGTGGGACCGAAATTAAAAACTCGGATATTCCGAAGTGATGTCAATTGGTTACAGAAGGTTGGCAGTCCATTTTCGGTGAGACCGAAACTCAAAATCGGATGGACCGAGAAATTAGGGTTTGGAAGAATAACTGAGGTGGTTCATCTCGGTGGGACTGAGTTTGCAGAATCGGTTTGTCCGAGATTACTTATGAGTGTGTTAAGTAGTGAAGAGTGCTGATAGTTGAGGGAGCTAGATCACCAAGCACTTGAGCAACCAGATCATTAACACAACCTCATCCCCTTTTAATAGTATTGGCTTTTCCTATGGACTCAATGTGATCTTTGATCACTAAACCAAAAATAGAGTCTTGAGCTTTTGCCAATGCTTGTGTTAGCATTTTGAGGGGTCCACTTCTTCAGACATTTCCATACCCATATCATCGAACTTCTCTGAAATGATTCTCAGGTAAATATTAGTTCAATGATATATATGTTGTTATTAATTACCAAAACCACCCGGGGATTAGTTGCACTTTCAATCTCCCCCTTTTTGGTAATTGATGACAACATATAGATCAAAGCTTCGACAAAGGATATAATCAAAGAATAATATCGTCGCTTTGAGAAGTATGTGATAAACAAGAGCTCCCCCTAAATTTGTGCATTATTTAAAATTTCCGTTTGAATGCAAATGCACAACCGATTAGGATTATGGGTCACTCTTCCATGTCACATACATCTTGGTGGAGCGCACAAAATGATAAGAATGTATAACATGCACTCAATCACCAAGACAAGAGTAAATAGCCATACAATAAGGAATAGCATATGATAAGCATTAAGCACACATTAAAGCATAGTATGACCAAGCACACATTAAGGTAGCATCAAACGAAGTAGCAAGCACACTTAAAGTTTCGAAAGACCAAAAGAAACCAATGTATCTCAAAGAAATCGGCAAAAGAACGAAAGACGAAAGAGCACTCTCTCTCTCGAAGCCCTATGATCTATAACAATTTCTCCCCCTTTGGCAACAAGTTACCAAAAAGTTCGAAAAGGTATAGAGCTAAACGTCACTGCGGGCTCTGCTGGCGGCTCCCGTCTGGGTAGATGTCGGTGTAGATATGACTGCATCGGCGAAGACTTCTGATGATGTCTGCGCTGGAAGAGTGGATGCTGAAGCTGGAGTAACTGCTGGAGCTGTAGCTGGTGCTGAAGTGGTAGCCCTGGAGTCAGTCACTGGAATAGCTGCAGATCTGGATCCTCTGGGAACCTGAGCAGTCTGGCGATGAGAGTCCTGGACTAGATCATCCTGCATGAGTTCTGCTCTCTCCTGCCTTGTTTCTTCCATGTCTGCCTCAAGCTTGTTGACAGACACCTGAATCTCAGTCAGCTTCACGTCCAGAGCGTGGATCTTGTCCTCAACAATCCTCTCTAGGCTCTCCTGAGATTGCTCAATGCTGGCCAGGCGTTGTTCAATCCTCTGGGTAGCTTCAAGAATTTGTTCTCCAAAGCTCTTTGGCTTAGCTGCTGCTGCTGCTGCCTCTTTGTCAGCTTTAGCCTTCTTCGCAGCTTCGATTTTGGCCTGTCCTTCAACTGAGGTAGGATCCTCTTCATCCATCACAACTACGTTGTCCTCATGCTCTGGCTGCAGTGGCAAGTGCTTCCTATCCAACATGAATTTGCCCGTGCCAAACTTGGCATTGATGAGCATCTGAATCTGCGGGGCAAACCCACACGACCTCTTTTGGTCAGCTGCAGTCCTCTTAATGGTCTCTACCATCAAGTCCATCACCTTGAAAGGTGCCTTCTCATCGAGAATGTGCAGCATGTTGATAGAATAGCCTCGAATCATGCGGTCGTCTCCAGACTTAGGCATTAATGTATGCCTCAGAATAGTGTTAGTGGTGGTCAGACCTGCCTGGAGATAGTACACTGAGCCAAGCTTCCATCCTTCCAAATCAGCAGCCGGGATTTCCTTGTACATGTTCTTCATGGAATCATGACTCTTCTTAGGAATCCCATAGACATCAATGTCGTCCTCTCTCTGCACTGGAGCGTTCAGAAGTTCTGCCCATTCTTCAACAGTCGAAGAAAACCTTTGACCTTCAGTCATCCAGGTGATCTTGCCATCAGGATAGAAGTGGGCTGTGGCGTAGAACTGCATGATCATCTCGTCATTCCAAGCTGTCAGCTCTTGACCCACAAAATCAGCAACTCCACATGCAGTAAAGCTCTCATGCACATGGGGAAAGAAGTCCCGGTGCTCTTCACTATCAATATACTTCCAGTCAACATACCTGGTGTCAGCAACAATGGGCTTCTTATCCATCAGCATGGTCTCATAGAAATCCTGCTGCTCTCTGGTGTGGAATCTGGGGTCCATAGCAGTCCTTCTCCTTAAGGCATATGGATCAGACTGTCTCCATAGCCTGAGACCTTTATCCTTCCTTGCCTTCATGTCCTCAGCTTGAGGATGAGCATCATTATGGAGTGGCAACTTGGGACGGAGCTTAAGCAACACATGCTCTTCATCTGATTCAGACGGTGGCATCTCACCTTTGTTCTTCTCAGAAGCTGGAATGCTTCTGGTTGTTCTCTTGGGCTTGGCTGGAGCTGCCTTGGCTTGAGCAGGCTTCTTGGGCTTAGAGGAGGCTTGAGCCCGAATAGCATCACCCATGAACTTAGCTTTTTGAGGAGGAGGCTGGGGTGCATCTTCTTCTTCTTCTTCTGCAGCATCAACTTGAGGTTCAGCATATACTACCCTCTTCCTCTTGGAAGTCTTCTTCACCTTGCTTGGAGCAGGCTCTTCCAAGTTGAGCTTCTTTGCAACTGCTGACTGCTTCACTTTGCTTGTGCCTTTCCTTGTCTGCTGCCCTTGGTGCTCTTTGGCAACCACATTCCTCTTTGGCTTGGAGGTAACTTCCTCAGCAATAAAGTCAGAGTCCTCATCATCAGAAGTTCTCTTCTTCCTGGTCCTGGTGGCTGCAGGAGGCAAACCACTAGGGGTGCTCCTCTCACCATCATCACTGGAGCTGCTAGCAGGACTTGTATCTGCCTCTGGAATCTCAGCAAAAGGTGACTCAGACCTGTTCTGGCTGTCACTGACATCTGACATGGCTGACAACCTGTGAAAAGATAAGGTATAGGCAGAGTAGAAGAGTTATCACAACTGCAGAGGTTTTTGCAAAAAAATGAGTTCAAAACTTAGTTTTGAGTTTTCACAGAATGTATTTCGGTCAAACCGATTTTAAGTTTCGGTGAAACCGAAGTGTTCAACAGAAACCTACACACCACTTTCGGTCAGACCGAAATGGGTTTCGGTCCTACCGATAACTTAGGGTTTCACTGAAACTATGTTTTGGTCATTCCGATTTGCACAACTCGGTTAAACCGAATGATGCAGTGCAATGGCCAGAGGCCAAATCGGTCATTCCGAGTTTCAAAATCGGCTTCACCGAGATGCGTTCCGTGGAAACCTAAACCTAAGAATTTCGCTCGAAACTAGAGGATCTGAACTAATGTATAGGGAATATCTCAAACATGGATTGAATCATGGCAAGCCTATCGTGCATGAATCGGATGGGGAGCACGAAAGGGATCGGGACACACCCTAACTTGGTGGAGTCCCTCTACGGCGGCAACGGTGGAGATGATTACCGTTGACGGCGGCGGAGACCTGCGGCGAGGGCGCACAGGCGACGACGGCGACGATCCGTAGACCAGGGCGACGGCAGCAGGGGTCTTGGGGGCGAACGGTTTGAAGAGTTAAATCGCGCGCAGCCCTCAGGTATATATAACCCCATGCTGTCGGTGGGAGCGAGTTGAAAAACTCGGTGTCACCGAGATGTATAACTGCTGTGCAGTTATGCATATCGGTCAGACCGATATTTTGAACTCGGTTTCACCGAGATGAAACCTAGATCAGTCTAAGCGTTTCGGTTGGACCGAGATTGAGAAGCCGGTCAGACCGAAATGGACTTAGAAGGTTTTGGAAGTCAGCCTTAGACGAATCGGTGGCTCCGAGTGCTCCTCACTCGGACTGTCCGAAAAAGACTTGTTCAAAGTTGTGATATGAGCATGAATAGAATTTGAGACAAGAAAGCATAGATAGCTAGGGAAGGTGCTTAGGCATTCTTGTCCATCCATTTGGCCAGAAAAATCAAAACAGTCAAAACAACAAATGGATGTCCTTGAATGGATAAAATCATGCATTCAACATGCTCACACAATAAGATAGCAACTGAAATATGTGTCAAACATGCACAACCAACACTCTAGCTACTAGCACGCAATTTGTCGATGACTAGGTCATCTATATATGAGTATATTGACTTAGGAGCCAAATGAGAACATTTGATCATAGGTCATACTCATCGTTTAAGCACAAGTGGGGTTACCACTTTTACATAAAGCATTTATGTGTTCACATCATTTAGAGATGCTTTAGCTCAATTTTTAGAGCAAAGCTCCCCCTAGATGTGAGAACCCCTTTTAAAGGGTCAAACTAACCTTGGGTTGTCGTAGAAGACTTCATGTAGATGTTGAAGATGTGGATGCTCAATGTTGATGTGGATGCTCAATGTTGATGTAGATCATCAAGAGTTGGGAGCAATCCTTTGGATTAGGGCACTTTCAATACCTACATGGGTTAGTCCCACAAGGAACAAACAAGAATATCCATAGACATAGAGTGAAGTACATAAAAGATGATGTCCATGAAAGCAATGATTACCTTGTCCCTTGACTTACCAACAAGAGGGTTTGTGACTCCATGAACTAGTGCATGATGTGGAAGTTGATTGCACAAGTTCTTGCCAAAATGAATATGAGTGAAGTTTGTTGGCAGAGTCACCCTCAAGAACCTTCTAGTTCTTCTTCTTTGGGATCCACATCATCTTGATGGGAATCCTTGGGGTTGTAGTTGAGCTCGACGAAGTAGAACTTGATGTGTCCTTGGGAACCCACTTGACCATGGCTTGAGGTGCTTCAATGAATGCATCAATCTCCTCTTGAAGCTTGTCCTTGGCCTTTAGCTTGTGGTCTTGTGGTGGAAGGTCATCTTGAGCTTGTTCCACATTGGAAGAAGTAGGATCATACTTCTCCTTTTGTGAAACAAACTGTGGAGTAGGGTATTGACCTTCTTCCCACTCAACTCCTTCGGCGTTGAACTTTCGCTCAAAACCAATCCCTTGATTCTTCCGGTGTCTTCCTTGTTTGCGAACAATCTCCTCAAAGTTCTTGCTTCCGGCAAGACTCTTGTAGACACCTTTCTCTATGATTTCCTTCAACAAGCTATTTTCTTGCTCAAGTGTAACTTGGCTTGAAACATTGTTAGTGGAATCAAGAGAACTACTAGAAGCAACAATATTGGATTTAACATTGTTATTGTTACTACTAGAGGAAGAATTTTTCTTATGCTTGTCATGCTTAGTCTTAATAGGTGGCAAGAAATTAGACAAGAGGAGTCGTTTGGCAAGATATGAAGAACTCTTCTTTCGAAGATCGTCATTGATCGCTTTTAGAAACTCATGTTCTTGCTCTAGAGTGAGCTTCTCGAAGCGTAGCTTCTCATGAGATCTTAGGAGCTCTCTATGATCTTCTTGAGTTGTTTCATGAGCTAACTTAAGAGTGTTTAGTTCTTTAGTTAGACGCTCAATCTCCTTCATAGCATTGTCATTCGACTCTTCTCGACTATAAAGACTACTAGCATTTTCATCATTACTAAGCTCACTAGATTTATCATGCAAGAGCTCATCTTCACCTAGCAAGTCATCCTCATCACTATCAAAGTCAATGAATTCAGGGTGTGTTACCTTGGGGCCTTTAGCCATGAAGCATCTTCCAATTCCCTCATTTGGTGAATCAAATAAGTCATAGGAGTTGGAGTTGGAGGATACGAGTGCAAGTCCGGCAACACCTTCATCTTGACTGTAGTCGGAGTCGGAGTGATAGCTTCCATCGGATTGATTGTCGGAGTCGGAGCCGGAGACCCATTCACCTACATGAGCTTGATGTCTTCTTCTTGTGTAGCTTCTTGATGACTTGTCTTTCCTCTCCGAATCCTTGCTTCTCCGAGAGGGTCTTCGTTCATAACGATCATCTCTACTCCTTCTCTCTCTCCGAGGTGACTCATCTCTTGCTCTTCTTCTTGGAGATTCTTCTCTTCTCTTGTGGGGAGCCGTACACTCATTTGAGAAGTGTCCGGGTCTTCCACAATTGTAGCAGTTTCGATCACGACTAGAAGATCTCTTTTCATCATATGATCTAGACTTTGAGCTTCTTTCTTTGCATCTATTCTTGTAGAACTTGTTGAAGTTCTTGACCATTAGGCTTATCTCTTCATTGGAAATTAGCTTGTCACTTGAGGTAGTAGGAGCATCACTTGTAGCTTTGTAAGCACCACTTGACTTATTGTGAAGCTCTTCCTTATCCTTAAGTGTCATCTCATGAGCAACAATTCTTCCAATGACTTCAGTTGGCTTGAGGGTCTTGTAGTTTGGCATCATTTGGATCAAAGTGCACACGGTGTCATACTTTCCATCCAAAGCTCTGAGAATCTTCTTAATGATGAATCGGTCGGTCATTTCTTCGCTTCCTAAGCCGGCAATCTCATTTGTGATGAGAGCAAGCCTAGAGTACATTTCAGCGACTTCTTCACCATCCTTCATCTTGAACTTGTCAAGTTGACCTTGAAGAATATCTAGCTTTGATTCCTTCACTGATTCAGTACCTTCGTGCATTTCAATCAAAGTATCCCAAATCTCTTTAGCATTCTCAAGACGGCTGATTTTGTTGAACTCTTCGGGACACAAAGCATTGAAGAGAATGTCACAAGCTTGAGCATTGTTTTGCAACATCCGCAACTCTTCTGGTGTAGCTTCGCGATCCGGAACTTTTCCTTCTTCGAAGAAATCACCTTGCATACCAACACAAATAATGCCCCATGCGGCTGGGTTATGACCAAGAATATGCATTTTCATTTTATGCTTCCAACTAGCAAAATTTGTACCATCAAAGTAAGGACCTCTACGATAATTACCCTCACTAGACGCCATACTCTCCTAGGTTGTGAAACCAAGCTTATGGAGTCCAAAGTAATGGAAACCAAAACAATGGAGACCAAAGCTCTGATACCACTTGTAGGATCGAAAGTATGTCTAGAGGGGGGGTGATTAGACTACTTGACAATATAAAAAATCTGCCTTTAGATCATGCAATGTTTTTGGCAGTTTTACAATTAAGATCAATTCAAGTAACACCCTACACATGCAATTCTAGAGTATAAGCAGCGGAAAGTAAATTGCACATGTAAAAGAGAGGTGGAGAAGATCAAACGCAGTTTGGTGACACGAAGATTTTTGTCGTGGTTCCGATAGGTGGTGCTATCGTACATCCACGTTGATGGAGACTTCAACCCATGGAGGGTAACGGCTGCGCGAGTCCACGGAGGGCTCCACCCACGAAGGGTCCACGAAGAAGCAACCTTGTCTATTCCATCATGGCCTACGCCCACGGAGGACTAGCCTTACTCGGGGTAGATCTTCACGAAGTAGGCGATCTCCTTGCCCTTACAAACTTCTTGGTTCAACTCCACATCTCAAAGACGGAGGCTCCCAAGCGACACCTAACCAATCTAGAAGGCACCACCCTCCAAAAGGTAATAGATGGTGTTGATGATGATGAACTCCTTGCTCTTGTGCTTCAAATGATAATCTCCCCAACACTCAACTCTCCTCACTGATTTGGCTGTGGTGGAAGAAAGGTTTGAGTGGAAAGCAACTTGGGAAGGCTAGAAATCAAGTTTCATATGGTAGGAATGGAATGGCTTGATCTCAACACAAGGGTAGGTGGTTCACTTCTCAGAAAGTGTATGGTAGGAGTGGTAGACTTTCTGATGGCTCTCCTCACGAATGAAGAGGGGGTGGAGGGGTATATATAGCCTCCACACAAAATCCAACCGTTACACACATATTTGACCAATCTCGGTGAGACCGAAGTGAAAACTCGGTCAGACCGAAAGTTCAAATATAGTGAACGTTGGGATTTTCGGTGGGACCGAAAATACCATCTCGGTGTGTCCGAAGTGAGTCAAAGGTAGGAGCTTGCCATCTCGGTGGGACCGAAATTAACAACTCGGATATTCCGAAGTGATGTCAATTGGTTACAGAAGGTTGGCAGTCCATTTTCGGTGAGACCGAAACTCAAAATCGGATGGACCGAGAAATTAGGGTTTGGAAGAATAACTGAGGTGGTTCATCTCGGTGGGACTGAGTTTGCAGAATCGGTTTGTCCGAGATTACTTATGAGTGTGTTAAGTAGTGAAGAGTGCTGATAGTTGAGGGAGCTAGATCACCAAGCACTTGAGCAACCAGATCATTAACACAACCTCATCCCCTTTTAATAGTATTGGCTTTTCATATGGACTCAATGTGATCTTTGATCACTAAACCAAAAATAGAGTCTTGAGCTTTTGCCAATGCTTGTCTTAGCATTTTGAGGGGTCCACTTCTTCAGACATTTCCATACCCATATCATCAAACTTCTCTGAAATGATTCTCAGGTAAATATTAGTTCAATGATATATATGTTGTTATTAATTACCAAAACCACCCGGGGATTAGTTGCACTTTCACCTGTGGCTTTTAGAATCCCTAGATATTGCTTGTATCTCAACTTGCGTCCTGATTAATTAAGTAAATTGGTGATACCCCTAAAAGAAACTAGGGTTGGCACAAAATTTACTGCAAATTAATCCTGTGATGAAAGACTTAGATGTGACATAGTTTTTTATGGATCCTGATAAGTAACACACGTCAGGTGCGTGCACATGGCAACTCCGAACATTTTTGTTGGCAAGTTTAGTTACACGAGGATGGCAAACTTAATTGACAAGCATAGCAATTTTCATGATTTATTTTATTTTGATAGAAACTTGTCGTGTGTCATTGGTATTTTCCATCCTTGTATGATAGGAATTGCCATAAAAAACGTCAGGCCCAAAGTGCAAGCACCTGACATGTCAGACTTATCATTTGGATACTTTATATCTAAGATATTTCTACCAAAGCCATGGCAGAGACATTTGCCCCAATGAAGACGGGTCTGATGAAAAGTCGAACCCCTTGCCAGCCTAGTCAAAAGGTGTACACTATCTCCCCGGTGCATATAGGGAAATTGCGCTCGTACAAATGCCTTCCAGCCGCGTCAATGACGGTCCTTGTCTGCCTCATCTTCTGTGACCTTAGGGCTATGGGGGCATGATAGATCCCAGCCCTTGCTGGGAGGGCTTTGTTTTCAGTGTTTTTCTGAATTTTCTTAGGTTTTTTGTCCGGCTTAGAGACGAGGCGGTGGCGGCTCTCTGGTGATGAAATAAGATTCTTACCGCCAAGCATCCTGTTTTGCTGGTGTTTCTATAGTAGTTGGAGGGCGTGTGAAAGTTTTTTCTTCGGTGGATCTCGCAGGTATCGGTCGGCGTTTGTCTTCGACAGATCCACATGAATCATGTTTTTGTTCGTGTGTCGACATGTTAGATATTCCCTTCGACGCATCTTTTCAATGGCGGCGGTTGCTGTTTTGTGCATTGGCCCTATAGGGATTTAGCACAACGATTGTTCGATTGTCTACTACATCAAGTTTTGCTCAACATCAGTAAAGGAGGCGCGATGATGACGGTGTGCCTTCGGCTCGCTTCAGTTCTTGTAATCGTCGCTAGGTGGCATACGGATCTAAATATAATTTTTATTATTTCTGTATTCATTTGTCATGATCAATGATGAAGAAGAATAAATTAGAAGGTTTTCCCAAGAAAAAAAAAAGACATTTGCCCCAATATGGGTGACGTCTCCTGGCTTCTCCCGTTTGCTATTTTTGAAGCCTACTTGTTCCTGGAATTCAGCTCGGCCCGCCAAAGCCACCACCTTCTTCCCCCTCCTCCTATTCCCTCCGTCCGCTGATCCATCGCCATTTCCCACCTCGCCAAGCCAGGATCCTGCTCTCCGTATCGGCCTACCGATGCTGTCGTCGATGTTCGGGGCGCGGCCGGCGGGGGAGCCGGACCCGCCGGAGCCCGAGCCGGAGCCGTCGGGGCGGCAGCTCTCGGACGAGGACCTGCTGGAGGAGCTGGTCGCCACCGTGGGCGCCGCGCAGGCGTTCCAGGAGTTCCGGCGGTCGCAGCGCAAGGAGTGCTTCAACCTCCTCCGCTGGCTCCAGCTCGTGCTCCCGCTCATCCAGGAGCTCCGCGAGGCGTCCCCGCCCCGCCCGCTCACCGACGACGCCCACCGCCGCCTCGCGCTCCTCAGCCGCGCCTTCCAGGCCGCCCGCCGCCTCCTCCGCTGCTGCCACGACGGCAGCAAGATCTTCCTCGTGCGTAAATATCATTTCTCCGTCTCTTGCCGTCAAGGAATGGATGGGATTTCTGATCCGTCGCTGGTTTTCATGGCCGCAGTCGCTGGAGAGCGAGGCGGTGCAGGGGAGGTTCCGGGCCGTGTACGAGAAGATCAACCTCGCCTTGGACGGCATGCCCTACTCGGAGATCGGCATCTCCGACGAGGTCAAGGAGCAAGTACGTTTCCTGATGCACCCCGCCTGCTCGATCAAATGCCTGCGAGAAAATCAAACTGTGGATCTGGTAATGCTGCCTCTGATCTAACTAAAACTGCAAAAGCGTGCAGCTGGAGCTCATCAACACGCAGCTGAAGCGGAGCAAGAAGAGGACGGACAGCCAGGACATGGAGCTCGCCATGGACTTCATGGTGGTCCTCCAGGACAAGGAGGACCGGAGCGCGGACAGGGTCATCCTCGAGCGGCTGGCCAAGAAGCTCGAGCTGCAGAGCCTGGCTGACCTCCGCGCCGAGACCATGGCCATCAAGAAGCTAATCAACGAGCGCAACGGGCAGCAACCTGAGAGCACAAAGCAGATCATCGAGCTTCTCCACAAGCTCAAGGAGGTTGCTGGCATAGACGAGAAAAACATCCTCGGCGAGGTCCATATCCCCAAGTACCTTGAGAAGTGCCCCTCTCTCATGATCCCCAACGACTTCCTCTGCCCCATCTCCCTCGAGATCATGACCAACCCCGTCATCATCGCCAGCGGCCGGGTCTGTGCTTCTCAATACTGGAAATTTTAGTCGCACACAATTGCGTTGGAAATTCATCTTCATCTTAGTGATCATAACCTGAATGCTCTAACTACTATGCAGACTTACGAGAGGAGAAGCATCCAGAAGTGGTTGGACGCGGGGCAGCGAACGTGTCCCAAGACACAGCAGCCATTGGCACATCTGTCGCTGGCGCCGAATTTTGCTCTCAAGAACTTGATCCTGCAGTGGTGTGAGAATAACAAGGTAGAGATGCAGACAAGAGCTGACGAGCCTCCTGTTGAGGAGGAAGTGAGTAAGGAGGTACTCATCCCATCATTGGTGAAGGACCTCTCATCCCCAAACCTCGACGTGCAGCGTAAGGCCGTCAAGAAGATCCGGACGCTTTCCAAGGAGAGCCCAGAGAACCGCACACTCATCACTGACAGTGGTGGAATCGCGGCCCTTGTTGGCATCCTGCAGTACCCGGACAAGAAGATCCAGGACAACGCGGTCACGTCGTTGCTCAACCTCTCGATCGACGAGGCCAACAAGGTCTTGATTGCCAAGGGGAATGCCATCCCATTGATCATCGAAGTCCTCAAGAACGGCAGTGTTGAGGGCCAGGAGAACTCTGCGGCGGCGCTGTTTAGCCTGTCCATGGTAGACGAGAACAAGGTGGCCATAGGGGCCCTGGGAGGTATGCCTCCATTGGTAGAACTCCTAAAGAATGGGACGATCAGGGGGAAGAAAGATGCTAGCACGGCCATCTTCAACCTATTGCTGAATCACCAGAACAAGTTAAGGGCTATCGAGGCCGGCATCGTTCCCGTGCTGCTCAAAATTCTCGACAACACGAAGCTCGGCATGGTTGATGAGGCCCTCTCAATCTTCCTCCTGCTTGGGTCCAACTCTGCATGCCGTGGCACGATCGGGACAGAGAGCTTCGTCGAGACGCTTGTGCGGATCATCAAGGAGGGGACCCCCAAGAACAAGGAGTGTGCGCTTTCTGTTATCCTCGAGCTTGGATCAAACAATAATGCCCTTATGGTGCACGCCCTCGGGTCCGGCCTCCACGAGCATCTCAAGGAAATTGCCAAGAACGGCACGAGCAGAGCACAAAGGAAGGCAAACTCTCTGATTCAGCTTGCCCAGAAGTGCGAATCGTAGAAGAAGAATTATGCGCTGTGAAATTAAAGCTCACTCCATACTAAAGCAGTGTTTTTGCTTGAATTTCCTTGTTCTTGGAAAGAGATGCGTAAGAGCAATGTAGACTGATGGAATGAGAATCTACATAGATGGCTGTCAGGTAAGTTTTTAAGAAGAATGAAAAGATGGTGTATACATAACTGAAATATTTGTGACAGTTAATATTGTTCATTGATTGAGGAACCGGAAGAAAGAGAGAATTGAAGGAGATATACTCTACTTCATTCATTTGTTGGCACTGAAACTTTGTTGTAAGTGATATTATATATGTGAAAGCTGTGTTGATATTTCTCAGGGAAAGTAATTCTGAAACTACTGAATTTTCGTCCGGACAGTGGACTCAGCCAAACCTATTTTTCCTTGTGCCAAATAGGCCATTTGTTGCTTTAGGGTCGAAGTGGCATTTCAGGTTGGTTTACTAGGCTTCTTTTTTTGATAATTGGTTTACTAGGCATGGCCCACTAGACTGCACCATTATTTACTCTAGGGCTTGACCAAACGAGTTTTATTCCCGGAAAAAGAAGAACTTCCAAGAGATGCTTATCTGTGATGGCTCTGTTTTACTTTGAGCTACTTGGAAAATAAATCCAACGGATTTTACAAGGAAGCTTCCTTGATGTGCTTCCGGGCTCTACGTCCCAAGCGCCCAACAACTATACTAACACACATCTTCTTGAGCATAAGCATATCTCCAACGTTGTTTGTTTGTTTGCTTGCTCTATTTCACGATCTTCACAAATTCAGAATCTGAGCGTAAGTTTGAGTTTATGCCGTGTAGAGGAGATAATGTTGGGGGTTGAAAGAAGTGAAAAACAAAAAAGTCTTGCAACAACTCAGCTGACCATTAGGACAACAGGAAGACCTGATGATGAATATTGTGCAAGGAGTAGGGATTCACATACAACTAGGATGCACATAGATCAATATGTCAATGAAACCTCTCGTGCGGACTAACGCGGGTACATCAACTTGCCTCCTCATGAAGACCTAGAGCTCATATGTGGATGCTCATTTTATGAATATACAAGGCAAGTTCTATAATTTGAATTTCCCCACCAGTATACACGAAACTCATGAACTCTCAACAGTGAAATTCAATGAAGCCATCCTACTTTGAACCAGTTGTGGATTTTCTTCTATTATGAGCACTGAGTCCTACTTGGAAGCACTTTACGTGCGTACTCTAAAAACTAATCTAGGTACAACTACTCGGATGAATATCCCTTAACATGCAGAACGCCACCAACCCGAGGGCCTTCTCTACTCTTTCATAATGTCAAGTATTTCATCAATGAAAACTGCACTTGTTCACTCTCCAAGTCATGCAATGGTTGAATTACATCATAGCTAGAAATAACAGACAACCTATTGGTGTCATGACATCAAGGACAACGATATGAAACATGCTCCTCGTGCTCATGGATGGACATGTCGAGAATCTTAACCACGTAACTTGTCATCATATATAGATAACTGTATATGAAGAGGGGAATAGGAGGCAAGAATCAAGTGATTCATCTCGAAGAAAAGGGTTTATATTGGTATGGGACTCCCCCTAGATACTCCACCTTTATCTTGTATACCATCTGATGAAAAATACATTACATTAGATGACTGCCATGGACAAGTACTTGGTTATAAGATAGTTTAAATCGGCAAAATTAAGTAGATTTGTGTGAGTATGAAATGATCATTAAATATCATGAAACAAGCCTCTAGATATCAATAACGAGTTATGGCTATCTATATCCAAATCAATTGATATGCGAAAGAAAGTAGTTAGCCTTCATTGCCGGATGAGCCATGCCAGCTCTTCTACGAACTAGCTAATTCCGTTATATGTCGTAGATCTCAAATCAACATTCACGCCCTTAATTCTATAAACCGATAGACTATTATAATGTAACACCACACTTCATAGCTATACCTTTTTGTCGCCTTTTGTTGGCCTATCTAGTCATGCTACCCTAGTAACGGCAATATGGCTTGTCGTACTTTACGTCACACATAAATAATTATATTTTATAGCGGAAACGCTCTTTCGCGTTCACTCGTTGGAGCGACGGAAACCGAGCCTCCTCTGACAACTTCCCTCCTATGGCGCTGGGGGCCTACCACATGATTATAAAGACATGCAAAGGCCACCCATTAATCTCCATATATAATCCCCCCCCCCACACACACACATTCTCCGCT
>LR738714.1:853310651-853336359 GCA_902687465.1 Secale cereale | reverse complement strand
CCCCGGGGGGGGGGGGGGGGACTAATTACCCCATAATCCTATACGTAACCTGATGCACACTTTCCAAATCGGGACATCCCCGCCTATCGAAAGCGAGCATTCACGCACGCGAGCGCATTACCAACGCCCGTATTATAGTTGCCTTTTGTTATTCAAGCCACCACTCAAACCCTTCCTTCAATCCACTACTGAAACCCTAGTGAGGGCAATAGAATCTGCTGGGTTTTTCTTGACTATCACGCTTAGAAAATTTAGGTTCCCTCATATTTTTGTTGCACCATATAATATTTTTTTTTACCTCCTAGCCAAAAACTAACAGTGAAATGTTTTCCCGCCAACCAATCAAGGAAGATCCATGTTTACTGTGTGATGACAAACTAGTCACTTCTTACTACTAACCATTATTAACCACAACATAGTCTAAGCGCGACAGTCAAGAATATGTCGACTCTTCCAAATATCATAATACTATATTAGTCCCACGAAAATGTGCATCCTCCATCAAATCTCTAATGATAAGGGTCCATTTACATTTTACAAGGTTGGCATACCACCATTAACTCATATCACCAGCTCCTGATTTTGGATCTCCATATCTTGTCGCCGGTTAATGACTTACAAATCCCATAAACAAATGCAGATCAGCAAAACCCATATCTTGGCACCAATTAGTGACTTATAAATCCCATAAATAAATGCAGATAAGGAAGATCCATATCTTGGCACCAATTAATGACTTATACAAATCTTATAATTAAATGTAGGCCGGAAAAATACTACTCCTCAAGATGGAGAGGGGAGCACACCTCTGCTATATAAAGGGACCATGTAGGGGAGGAAAGATGACAACCCAGATTTCTTGAGCATCTGTTCCCGCTGTCTACCTTCTACTCCTTCCTATTTGTATGACACACCACACATAGAGGAGAGAAGAGATGAGAGCTGAGCAAAACCCTAGCTACTCCCTTTCATGTAAGATTCGCTCCTCACCGATGTCAGCCATGTCGTCCTTTGACTTTCAAACTCCGCTGACACGTGACAACCCTCACTCGTACGTGCTCTCTCTCTCTCCATTGCTCACTGCACTCGTCCTTGTTTATGCCCCCACCTCTCCGCACATATTACCGTTTAACAAGATTTCTTTTTTTGTGTGGAATTTAACAAGATTTCTTGCAGGCCTAATTGGTCAGCTTTACCACCTGAAGTGCTCAAGCATCTCGCCAGCCTAGGGACATCAAACCGTCATCTCCAGTATCGTGCAGTGTGCAAGCAGTGGAGGAATGCCCTCCCACCTCTGGGGGACGTCAATGACAACTTCCCTATCGATCCATGTGTGATTTGGGGCTAGCTGGCTAACTATAACATATTTATTGGAAATATGTATCTTTTATGTTCTGTTGTTTCATTCTTTTCACCTTAAGTAGTGGGCATAGTAATATGCATGACTTCCATTGTATGAAGTAGTTGGTAGTGATATGTTCTACCTTATGCAAAAAGAAACTGAAAGTGCATATGCATTTATTATATTTCTAAATTTCCTATCAATGTAATTGCTTGTATGCATATACTGGGGTTGACTTGGGAGTGGATTTTCGCAGCCTAGGTATGTGCATCTGGTTGATTGTAGTAATCAAAACACATATGTGCATGTTATTACAAATTATGTTAAATTTGTTGATACATTACGAAGGCATCCATTCTTATTTATATCCTAGATCTTGTTAATAGTATCCGAAGAACCACCTGCGAAAAATTGCTGAACCGATGAAATTCAACAACAATGCAATTTGATGCATGGTACTAGAAAACACATTTTTTTAGAAGGACCTACAATTTTTATATAAACTCGACAAAAAATATCTGTAATTTTTTTGGATTATAGATCCACAAAACTACAAAGTAACTCCTATAACTAAGAATTTCAATGGAATTTCTGAGAAACATCTTCTTCTTGGTATAAATCTTTGCCACACAAAATAGTGACAAGCCTTCAGTGAAGTGAATGCAATCATATAGGAACAGTGATGCTGCCAGTCTAGATCTATACAAACTTGACTACCTTTGTATCTTTTAGAAACCCTCTTTATTCGCTCTTCTAAAAGGATGGGAAACCGTAAACATTGAAAGTACTTGAGCCGGGATGACCCAATAGACAGTAGCGGATCTAGCCCAATGGGCCAGGGTGGGCCAACAATAGAACTCTTCATAAAAAATATTTTTTTTTCTAATTTTTTTTACAATTTTTCCTATGCTATAAAGCTATCCGAAAAATCTCAGTCCACCCTCTACCTCCGCCACTGCCAATAGAGATGCAGGTCCTCAAACCACAAGAGATTCAACAGAATGCCAAAGGGCTTGAAAGTCACAAAGGATTAACACAATAAATTAAACAGCACAAACACATTAACACGGACTCACCAGCTCTATAGGAACGGATCACCAAGGACATAAACTAATAATCCGCATGGTCGGACACACAAAATCTATAGAGAAACAAATTATAGTTTCATGACACCGTCCGATAAGATGCTGCCTCGACAGGAGAAGACTTCAGTACCTTTATTCTCAATGACATCGCATGCCTAGCCGAGACGTGTCTGATGAAGACAATAAAAATCACGCTAATAAAACAATTGAATCTGCCTAAACTCCGGAGCATTGCAGCTGGAGGAGAGGGGAACTAGCAATGTTGCATGAGGATGATGAAAAGGAATGTAAGCACACATAACATCTGGTAGGTGAAAAGTCAGGGAAATACAAGAAAAATGATTAACGGAAGAAATGAAACATATGAGAGGAAAGGAAGAAATATAATGTAAAGCCAACTTTCAGCTATGCCATTCTTTTTTGTATAGAAGCGTGCCCATGTACATGTAGCCTGGTAACCAACAAAGCAAGGAGAGAATGCAATATGAAAGTTAATTTCCTTTTTTAGGTCAAAACCAAATTTTATTCATCAAAAGCCACATGTGGTGGGATACAATGTAAGCTATGGGGTTGGCCAAACGAGATCGTGGCGTCCCAGACCTAAAGAGAGAGTGCTTGGATGAGCTATGTGCCTTTAGATAGTTAATTTCCTCTTTGACGCGACGCCTCGAATCAGCACAAAGAACAACCAAAATGGCACAGCCCATTTAGCTGTACAGTAGTTCCCCGGTTTTGGGAGCCCTCATGATGGTTCCGGTTCGCTTTTTACGGGGGTAACTAACCAAGGGGGCCCCGGAAGGGTCACTTTGAGTGGGTGAGAGGATGACAAGTGGTGCTCTTTTAGCCAGCGCCACGTGTTTCGTGCTGGATGCTTCCTTGGGATTATTTTTTGTACGCATTTTCTGGTTTATGATGATTTTGTTTTTTAGTTTCTGGCAGGTTTTCCCAAGATTTTTTAGAAGAAAATTAAAAATAAATAAGTCACGCAAAAGAGCGTGTTTTTTTATTTCGTCCGATTCACTGTATGTTTCTTGTGGAGGCGCATATTTGCTTCTTGTGGAGGCACGGATTTGCTTCCGTGAGCCTCTCGAAAAGATGAAAAACATGTTTTTTTTTGGTGTTCTTTCATGAGATGCATAAATTTGAGGCAAGGGTTTGTTTCCACGACTGTCGGAAAGGAAAAAACTTGTTTTTCTCTTCCGCAAATGGCACTGATTTTCTTCTTGCGGAGGCACTTATTTGCTTCCACGAGAGACATAGCTCATAAAGAAAAAAAGTGGGGGAAAACTGTGCTTCCAGCTCGTGTTTTTCTTTCATTTTTTCTTGAAAAAAGGTATCGTCAAAATGTATTAACATAAGATCTAGTTTCCGAGATCTTGACACGAGAAAATCATTGGTGAAAACGGTTCGGGATTTGGACAAACGGTTTAAGAGATAAAAATGTTTTGAATAAATAAATCTACAAAAAAAAAGGTAGCACGGCCATCTTCAACCTATTGCTGTTTAGCCTGTCCATGGTAGACGAGAACAAGGTGGCCATAGGGGCCCTGGGAGGTATGCCTCCATTGGTAGAACTCCTGAAGAATGGGACGATCAGGGGGAAGAAAGATGCTAGCACGGCCATCTTCAACCTATTGCTGAATCACCAGAACAACTTAAGGGCTATCGAGGCCGGCATCGTTCCCGTGCTGCTCAAAATTCTCGACAACACGAAACTCGGCATGGTTGATGAGGCTCTCTCAATCTTCCTCCTGCTTGGGTCCAACTCTGCATGTCGTGGCACGATCGGGACAGAGAGCTTCGTCGAGACGCTTGTGCGGATCATCAAGGAGGGGACCCCCAAGAACAAGGAGTGTGCGCTTTCTGTTATCCTCGAGCTTGGATCAAACAAAAATGCCCTTATGGTGCACGCCCTCGGGTCTGGCCTCCACGAGCATCTCAAGGAAATTGCCAAGAACGGCACGAGCAGAGCACAGAGGAAGGCAAACTCTCTGATTCAGCTTGCCCAGAAGTGCGAATCGTAGAAGAAGAATTATGCGCTGTGAAATTAAGGATCACTCCATACTAAAGCAGTGTTTTTGCTTGAATTTCCTTGGTCTTGGAAAGAGATGCGTAAGAGCAATGTAGACTGATGGAATGAGAATCTACCATAGATGGCTGTCAGGTAAATTTTTAAGAAGAATGAAAAGATGGTGTATACATAACTGAAATATTTGTGACAGTTAATATTTTTCATTCATTGAGGAGATGGAAGAAAGAGAGAATTGAAGGAGATATACTCTACTTCATTCATTTGTTGGCACTGAAACTTTGTTGTAAGTGATATTATATATGTGAAAGCTGTGTTGATATTTCTAAGGGAAAGTAATTCTGAAACTACTGAATTTCGTCCGGACAGTGGACTCAGCCAATCCTATTTTTCCTTGTGGCAAATAGGCCATTTGTTGCTTTAGGGTCGAAGTGGCATTTCAGGTTGGTTTACTAGGCATGGCCCACTAGAATGCACCCTTATTTACTCTAGGGCTTGACCAAACGAGTTTTATTCCCGGAAAAAAGAAGAACTTCCAAGAGATGCTTATCTGTGATGGCCCTGTTTTACTTTGTGTTACATGGAAAATAGATCCAATGGATTTTAGAAGGAAGCTTCCTTGATGTGCTTCCGGGCTCTACGTCCCAAACGCCCAACAACTGTACTAACACACATCTTCTTGAGTATAAGCATATCTCCAACGTTGTTTGTTTGTCTTGCTCTATTTCACGATCTTCGCAAATTTAAAATCTGAGCGTAAGTTTGAGTTTATGCCATGTAGAGGAGATATATAATGTTGGGGGTTGAAAGAAGTGAAAACCAAAAAAGTATTGCAACAACTCAGCTGACCATTAGGACAACATGAAGACCTGATGATGAATATTGTGCAAGGAGTAGGGATATTCACATACAACTAGGATACAAATATATCAATATGTCAATGAAACCTCTCGTGCGGACTAACGCTGGTACATCAACTTGCCTCCTCATGAAGACCTAGAGCTCATCTGTGGATGCTCATTTTTGGAATATATAAGGCAAATTCTATAATGTCAATTTCCCCACCACTATACATGAAACTCATGAACTCTCAACAGTGAAATTCAATGAAGCCATGCTACTTTGAACCACTTGTGGATTTTATTCTATTATGAGCACTGAGTCCTACTTGGAAGCAATTTACGTGTGCTCTAAAAACTAATCTAGGTACAACTACTCGGATGATTATCCCTTAACATGCAGATCGCCACCAACCCGAGGGCCTTATCTACTCTTTCATAATGTCAAGTATTTCATCAATGAAAACTGCACTTGTTCACTCTCCAGCTCATGCAATGGTTGAATTATGTCATAGTGAGAAATAACAGACAACCTATTGGTGTCATGACATCAAGGACAATGATATGAAACATGCTCCTCGTGCTCATGGATGGACATGTCGAGAATCTTAACCACGTAACTTGTCATCATATATAGATAACTGTATATGAAGAGGGGAATAGGAGGCAAGAATCAAGTGATTCATCTCGAAGAAAAGGGTTTATATTGGTATGCGACTCCTCCCTAGATACTCGACCTTTATCTAGTATACCGTCTGATGAAAAATACATTACATTAGATGACTGCCATGGACAAGTACTTGGGTTATAAGATAGTTTAAATCGGCAATATTAAGTAGATTTGTGTGAGTATGAAATGATCATTAAATATCATGAAACAAGCCTCTAGATATCAATAACGAGTTATGGCTATCTATATCCAAATCAATTGATATGCGAAAGAAAGTAGTTAGTCTTCATTGCCGGATGAGCCGTGCCAGCTCTTCTACGAACTAGCTAATTCCGTTATATGTCGTAGATCTCAAATCAACATTCACGCCCATAATTCCGTAAACCGACAGACTATTATAATGTAACACCACACTTCATAGCTATACCTTTTTGTCGCCTTTTGTTGGCCTATCTAGTCATGCTACCCTAGTAACGGCAATATGGTTTGTCGTACTTTACGTCACACATAAATAATTATATTTTATAGCGGAAACGCTCCTTCGCGTTCACTCGTTGGAGCGACTGAAGCAGAGCCTCCTCTGACAACTTCCCTCATATGGCGCTGGGGGCCTAACATGTAATTATAAAGACGTGCAAAGCCCACCCATTAATCTCCATATATAATCTCGCCCCCCCCACACACACACACATTCTCCGCCCCGGGGGGGGGGGGGGGCACTAATTTCCCCATAATCCTATACGTAACCTGATGCACACTTTCCAAATCGGGACATCCCTGCCTATCGAAAGCGAGCATTCACGCACGCGAGCGCATTACCAATGCCCTTATTATAGTTGCCTTTTGTTGTTCAAGCCACCACTCAAACCCTTCCTTCTATCCACTACTGAAACCCTAGTAAGGGCAATAGAATCTGCTGGGTTTTTCTTGACTATCACGCTTAGAAAATTTAGGTTCCCTCATATTTTTGTTGCACCATATAATATATTTTTTACCTCCTAGCCAAAAACTAACAGTGAAATGTTTTCCCACCAACCAATCAAGGAAGATCCATGTTTACTGTGTGATGACAAACTAGTCACTTCTTACTACTAACCATTATTAACCACAACATAGTCTAAGCGCGACAGTCAAGAATATGTCGACTCTTCTAAATATCATAATACTATATTAGTCCCACGAAAATGTGCATCCTCCATCAAATCTCTAATGATAAGGGTCCATTTACATTTAAAGGTTGGCATACCACGATTAACTCATATCACCAGCTCCTGATTTTGGATCTCCATATCTTGTCGCCAGTTAATGACTTACAAATCCCATAAACAAATGCAGATCAGCAAAACCCATATCTTGGCACCAATTAGTAACTTATAAATCCCATAAATAAATGCAGATAAAGAAGATCCATATCTTGGCACCAATTAATGACTTATACATATCTTATAATTAAATGTAGGCCGGAAAAATACTACTCCTCAAGATGGAGAGGGGAGCACACCTCTGCTATATAAAGGGACCATGTAGGGGAGGAAAGATGACAACCCAGATTTCTTGAGCATCAGTTCCCGCTGTCTACCTTCTACTCCTTCCTATTTGTATGACACACCACACATAGAAGAGAGAAGAGATGAGAGCTGAGCAAACCCCTAGCTACTCCCTACCATGTAAGATTCGCTCCTCACCGATGTCAGCCACGTCGTCCTTTGACTTTCAAACGCCGCTGACACGTGACAACCCTCACATGTACGTGCTCTCTCTCTCTCTCTCTCCATTGCTCACTGCACTTGTCCTTGTCTATGCCCCCACCTCTCCGCACATATTACCGTTTAACAAGATTTCTTTTTTTGCGTGGAATTTAACAAGATTTCTTGCAGGCCTAATTGGTCAGCTTTACCACCTGAAGTGCTCAAGCATCTCGCGAGCCTAGGGACATCAAACCGTCATCTCCAGTATCGTGCAGTGTGCAAGCAGTGGAGGAATGCCCTCCCACCTCTGGGGGACGTCAATGACAATTTCCCTATCGATCCATGTGGGATTTGGGGCTAGCTGGCTAACTATAACATATGTATTGGAAATCTGTATCTTTTATGTTCTGTTGTTTCGTTCTTTTCACCTTAAGTAGTGGGCATAGTAATATGCATGACTTCCATTGTATGAAGTAGTTGGTAGTGCTATGTTCTACCTTATGCAAAAAGAAACTGAAAGTGCATATGCATTTATTATATTTCTAAATTTCCTATCAATGTAATTGCTTGTATGCATATACTGGGGTTGACTTCGGAGTGGATTTTCGCAGCCTAGGTATGTGCATCTGGTTGCTTGTAGTAATCAAAAAACATATGTGCATGTTATTACAAATTATGTTAAATTTGTTGATACATTATGAAGGCATCCATTCTTATTTATATCCTAGATCTTGTTAATAGTATCTGAAGAACCACCTGCAAAAAATTGCTGAATTGATGAAATTCAACTACAATGCAATTTGATGCATGGTACTAGAAAACGCATTTTTTTAGAAGGACCTACAATTTTTATATAAACTGGACAAAAAATACATGTAATTTTTTTGGATTATAGATCCACGAAACTACAAAGTAACTCCTATAACTAAGAATTTCAATGGAATTTCTAAGAAACATCTTCTTCTTGGTATAAATCTTTGCCACACAAAATAGTGACAGGCCTTCGGTGAAGTGAATGCAATCATATAGGACCAGTGATGCTGCCAGTCTAGATCTATACGAACTTGACTACCTTTGTATATTTTAGAAATCCTCTTTATTCGCTCTTCTAAAAGGATGGGAAACCGTAAACATTGAAAGTACTTGAGCCGGGATGACCCAATAGACAATAGCGGATCTAGCCCAATGGGCCAGGGTGGACCAACAATAGAACTCTTCATAAAAAAATATTTTTTTCTAAGTTTTTTACAATTTTTCCTATGCTATAAAGCTATCTGAAAAATCTCAGTCCACCCTCTACCTCCGCCACTGCCAATAGAGATGCAGGTCCTCGAACCACAAGAGATTCAACAGAATGCCATAGGACTTGAAAGTCACAAAGGATTAACACAATAAATTAAACATCACAAACTCATTATCACGGACTCACCAGGTCTATAGGAACGGATCACCAAGGACATAAACTAATAATCCGCATGGTTGGACACACAAAATCTATAGAGAAACAAATTATAGTTTCATGACACCGTCCGATAAGATGCTGCCTCGACAGGAGAAGACTTCTGTACCTTTATTCTCAATGACATCGCATGCCTAGCCGAGACGTGTCTGATGAAGACAATAAAATTTTTGCTAATAAAACAATTGAATCTGCCTAAACTCCGGAGCATTGCAGCTGGAGGAGAGGGGAACTAGCAATGTTGCATGAGGATGATGAAAAGGAATGTAAGCACACATAACATCTGGTAGGTGAAAAGTCAGGGAAATACAAGAAAAATGATTAACGGAAGAAATGAAACATATGAGAGGAAAGGAAGAAATATAATGTAAAGCCAACTTTCAGCTATGCCACTCTTTTTTGTATAGAAGCGTGCCCATGTACATGTAGGCTGGTAACCAACAAAGCGAGGAGAGAATGCAATATGAAAGTTAATTTCCTTTTTTAGGAAAAAACCAAATTTTATTCATCAAAAGCCACATGTGGTGGGATACAATGTAAGCTATGGGGTTGGCCAAACGAGATCGTGGCGTCCCGGACCTAAAGAGAGAGTGCTTGGATGAGCTATGTGCCTTTAGATAGTTAATTTCCTCTTTGACGCGATGCCTCGAATCAGCACAAAGAACAACCAAAATGGGACAGCCCATTTAGCTGTACAGTAGTTCCCCGGTTTTGGGAGCCCTCATGATGGTTCCGGTTCGCTTTTTACGGGGGTAACTAACCAAGGGGGCCCCGGAAGGGTCACTTTGAGTGGGTGAGAGGATGACAAGTGGTGCTCTTTTAGCCAGCGCCACGTGTTTCGTGCTGGATGCTTCCTTGGGATTATTTTTTGTACGCATTTTCTGGTTTATGATGATTTTGTTTTTTATTTTCTGGCAGGTTTTCCCAAGATTTTTTAGAAGAAAATTAAAAATAAATAAATCACGCAAAAGAGCGTGTTTTTTTATTTCGTCCGATTCACTGTATGTTTCTTGTGGAGGCGCATATTTGCTTCTTGTGGAGGCGCGGATTTGCTTCCGTGAGCCTCTCGAAAAGATGAAAAACATGTTTTTTTTGGTGTTCTTTCATGAGATGCATAAATTTGAGGCAAGGGTTTGTTTCCACGACTGTCGGAAAGGAAAAAACTTGTTTTTCTCTTCCGCAAATGGCACTGATTTTCTTCTTGCGGAGGCACTTATTTGCTTCCACGAGAGACATAGCTCATAAAGAAAAAAAGTGGGGGAAAACTGTGCTTCCAGCTCGTGTTTTTCTTTCATTTTTTCTTGAAAAAAGGTATCGTCAAAATCTATTAACATAAGATCTAGTTTCGGAGATCTTGACACGAGAAAATCATTGGTGAAAACGGTTCGGGATTTGGACAAACGGTTTAAGAGATAAAAATGTTTTGAATAAATAAATCTACAAAAAAAAATGGTAGCACGGCCATCTTCAACCTATTGCTGTTTAGCCTGTCCATGGTAGACGAGAACAAGGTGGCCATAGGGGCCCTGGAGGTATGCCTCCATTGGTAGAACTCCTGAAGAATGGGACGATCAGGGGGAAGAAAGATGCTAGCACGGCCATCTTCAACCTATTGCTGAATCACCAGAACAAGTTAAGGGCTATCGAGGCCGGCATCGTTCCCGTGCTGCTCAAAATTCTCGACAACACGAAACTCGGCATGGTTGATGAGGCCCTCTCAATCTTCCTCCTGCTTGGGTCCAACTTTGCATGCCGTGGCACGATCGGGACAGAGAGCTTCGTCGAGACGCTTGTGCGGATCATCAAGGAGGGGACCCCCAAGAACAAGGAGTGTGCGTTTTCTGTTATCCTCGAGCTTGGATCAAACAATAATGCCCTTATGGTGCACGCCCTCGGGTCCGGCCTCCACGAGCATCTCAAGGAAATTGCCAAGAACGGCACGAGCAAAGCACAGAGGAAGGCAAACTCTCTGATTCAGCTTGCCCAGAAGTGCGAATCGTAGAAGAAGAATTATGCGCTGTGAAATTAAGGCTCACTCCATACTAAAGCAGTGTTTTTGCTTGAATTTCCTTGGTCTTGGAAAGAGATGCGTAAGAGCAATGTAGACTGATGGAATGAGAATCTACCATAGATGGCTGTCAGGTAAATTTTTAAGAAGAATGAAAAGATGGTGTATACATAACTGAAATATTTGTGACAGTTAATATTTTTCATTAATTGAGCAACTGGAAGAAAGAGAGAATTGAAGGAGATATACTCTACTTCATTCATTTGTTGGCACTGAAACTTTGTTGTAAGTGATATTATATATGTGAAAGCTGTGTTGATACTTCTAAGGGAAAGTAATTCTGAAACTACTGAATTTCGTCCGGACAGTGGACTAAGCCAAACCTATTTTTCCTTGTGCCAAATAGGCCATTTGTTGCTTTAGGGTCGAAGTGGCATTTCAGGTTGGTTTACTAGGCATGGCCCACTAGAATGCACCCTTATTTACTCTAGGGCTTGACCAAACGAGTTTTATTCCCGGAAAAAGAAGAACTTCCAAGAGATGCTTATCTGTGATGGCCCTGTTTTACTTTGAGCTACTTGGAAAATAAATCCAACGGATTTTACAAGGAAGCTTCCTTGATGTGCTTCCGGGCTCTACGTCCCAAACGCCCAACAACTGTACTAACACACATCTTCTTGAGCATAAGCATATCTCCAACGTTGTTTGTTTGTCTTGCTCTATTTCACGATCTTCGCAAATTCAAAATCTAAGCATAAGTTTGAGTTTATGCCATGGTAGAGGAGATAATGTTGGGGGTTGAAAGAAGTGAAAAACAAAAAAGTCTTGCAACAACTTAGTTGACCATTAGGACAACATGAAGACCTGATGATGAATATTGTGCAAGGAGTAGGGATATTCACATACAACTAGGATACAAATATATCAATATGTCAATGAAACCTCTCGTGTGGACTAACACTGGTACATCAACTTGCCTCCTCATGAAGACCTAGAGCTCATATGTGGATGCTCATTTTTGGAATATATAAGGCAGATTCTATAATGTCAATTTCCCCACCACTATACATGAAACTCATGAACTCTCAACAGTGAAATTCAATGAAGCCATGCTACTTTGAACCACTTGTGGATTTTATTCTATTATGAGCACTGAGTCCTACTTGGAAGCACTTTACGCGTGTGCTCTAAAAACTAATCTAGGTACAACTACTCGGATGATTATCCCTTAACATGCAGATCGCCACCAACCCGAGGGCCTTATCTACTCTTTCATAATGTCAAGTATTTCATCAATGAAAACTGCACTTGTTCACTCTCCAGCTCATGCAATGGTTGAATTATGTCATAGTGAGAAATGACAGACAACCTATTGGTGTCATGACATCAAGGACAATGATATGAAACATGCTCCTCGTGCTCATAGATGGACATGTCGAGAATCTTAATCACGTAACTTGTCATCATATATAGATAACTGTATATGAAGAGGGGAATAGGAGGCAAGAATAAAGTGATTCATCTCGAAGAAAAGGGTTTATATTGGTATGGGACTCCCCCTAGATACTCCACCTTTATCTAGTATACCGTCTGATGAAAAATACATTACATTAGATGACTGCCATGGACAAGTACTTGGGTTTTAAGATAGTTTAAATCGGCAAAATTAAGTAGATTTGTGTGAGTATGAAATGATCATTAAATATCATGAAACAAGCCTCTAGATATCAATAACGAGTTATGGCTATATATATCCGAATCAATTGATATGCGAAAGAAAGTAGTTAGTCTTCATTGCCGGATGAGCCATGCCAGCTCTTCTACGAACTAGCTAATTCCGTTATATGTCGTAGATCTCAAATCAACATTCACGCCCTTAATTCCATAAACCGACAGACTATTATAATGTAACACCACACTTCATAGCTATACCTTTTTGTCGCCTTTTGTTGGCCTATCTAGTCATGCTACCCTAGTAACGGCAATATGGCTTGTCGTACTTTACGTCACACATAAATAATTATATTTTATAGCGGAAACGCTCCTTCGCGTTCACTCGTTGGAGCGACTGAAGCTGAGCCTCCTCTGACAACTTCCCTCGTATGGCGCTGGGGGCCTACCACATGATTATAAAGACATGCAAAGGCCACCCATTAATCTCCATATATAATCCCCCCCCCCCACACACACATTCTCCGCTAGTGGGGGGGGGGCACTAATTACCCCATAATCCTCCATAATCCTATATGTAACCTGATGCACACTTTCCAAATCGGGACATCCCCGCCTATCGAAAGCGAGCATCCACGCACGCGAGCGCATTACCAACGCCCGTATTATAGTTGCCTTTTGTTATTCAAGCCACCACTCAAACCCTTCCTTCAATCCACTACTGAAACCCTAGTGAGGGCAATATAATCTGCTGGGTTTTTTTTTACTATCACGCTTAGAAAATTTAGGTTCCCTCATATTTTTGTTGCACCATATAATATTTTTTTTACCTCCTAGCCAAAAACTAACAGTGAAATGTTTTCCCGCCAACCAATCAAGGAAGATCCATGTTTACTGTGTGATGACAAACTAGTCACTTCTTACTACTAACCATTATTAACCACAACATAGTCTAAGCGCGACAGTCAAGAATATGTCGACTCTTCCAAATATCATAATACTATATTAGTCCCACGAAAATGTGCATCCTCCATCAAATCTCTAATGATAAGGGTCCATTTACATTTTACAAGGTTGGCATACCACCATTAACTCATATCACCAGCTCCTGATTTTGGATCTCCATATCTTGTTGCCAGTTAATGACTTACAAATCCCATAAACAAATGCAGATCAGCAAAACCCATATCTTGGCACCAATTAGTGACTTATAAATCCCATAAATAAGTGCAGATAAGGAAGATCCATATCTTGGCACCAATTAATGACTTATACAAATCTTATAATTAAATGTAGGCCGGAAAAACACTACTCCTCAAGATGGATAGGGGAGCACACCTCTGCTATATAAAGGGACCATGTAGGGGAGGAAAGATGACAACCCAGATTTCTTGAGCATCAGTTCCCGCTGTCTACCTTCTACTCCTTCCTATTTGTATGACACACCACACATAGAGGAGAGAAGAGATGAGAGCTGAGCAAAACCCTAGCTACTCCCTTTCATGTAAGATTCGCTCCTCACCGATGTCAGCCATGTCGTCCTTTGACTTTCAAACTCCGCTGACACGTGACAACCCTCACTCGTACGTGCTCTCTCTCTATCTCCATTGCTCACTGCACTCGTCCTTGTTTATGCCCCCACCTCTCCGCACATATTACCGTTTAACAAGATTTCTTTTTTTGAGTGGAATTTAACAATATTTCTTGCAGGCCTAATTGGTCAGCTTTACCACCTGAAGTGCTCAAGCATCTCGCCAGCCTAGGGACATCAAACCGTCATCTCCAGTATCGTGCAGTGTGCAAGCAGTGGAGGAATGCCCTCCCACCTCTGGGGGACGTCAATGACAACTTCCCTATCGATCCATGTGTGATTTGGGGCTAGCTGGCTAAATATAACATATTTATTGGAAATATGTATCTTTTATGTTCTGTTGTTTCATTCTTTTCACCTTAAGTAGTGGGCATAGTAATATGCATGACTTCCATTGTATGAAGTAGTTGGTAGTGCTATGTTCTACCTTATGCAAAAAGAAACTGAAAGTGCATATGCATTTATTATATTTCTAAATTTCCTATCAATGTAATTGCTTGTATGCATATACTGGGGTTGACTTGGGAGTGGATTTTCGCAGCCTAGGTATGTGCATCTGGTTGATTGTAGTAATCAAAACACATATGTGCATGTTATTACAAATTATGTTAAATTTGTTGATACATTACGAAGGCATCCATTCTTATTTATATCCTAGATCTTGTTAATAGTATCTGAAGAACCACCTGCGAAAAATTGCTGAATCGATGAAATTCAACAACAATGCAATTTGATGCATGGTACTAGAAAACACATTTTTCTAGAAGGACCTACAATTTTTATATAAACCCGACAAAAAATACATGTAATTTTTTTGGATTATAGATCCACGAAACTACAAAGTAACTCCTATAACTAAGAATTTCAATGGAATTTCTGAGAAACATCTTCTTCTTGGTATAAATCTTTGCCACACAAAATAGTGACAAGCCTTCAGTGAAGTGAATGCAATCATATAGGACCAGTGATGCTGCCAGTCTAGATCTATACAAACTTGACTACCTTTGTATATTTTAGAAACCCTCTTTATTCGCTCTTCTAAAAGGATGGGAAACCGTAAACATTGAAAGTACTTGAGCCGGGATGACCCAATAGACAGTAGCGGATCTAGCCCAATGGGCCAGGGTGGGCCAACAATAGAACTCTTCATAAAAAATATTTTTTTTCTAATTTTTTTACAATTTTTCCAATGCTATAAAGCTATCCAAAAAATCTCAGTCCACCCTCTACCTCCGCCACTGCCAATAGAGATGCAGGTCCTCAAACCACAAGAGATTCAACAGAATGCCAAAGGACTTGAAAGTCACAAAGGATTAACACAATAAATTAAACAGCACAAACACATTAATACGGACTCACCGGCTCTATAGGAACGGATCACCAAGGACATAAACTAATAATCCGCATGGTCGGACACACAAAATCTGTAGGGAAACAAATTATAGTTTCATGACACCGTCCGATAAGATGCTGCCTCGACAGGAGAAGACTTCAGTACCTTTATTCTCAATGACATCGCATGCCTAGCCGAGACGTGTCTGATGAAGACAATAAAAATCACGCTAATAAAACAATTGAATCTGCCTAAACTCCGGAGCATTGCAGCTGGAGGAGAGGGGAACTAGCAATGTTGCATGAGGATGATGAAAAGGAATGTAAGCACACATAACATCTGGTAGGTGAAAAGTCAGAGAAATACAAGAAAAATGATTAACGGAAGAAATGAAGCATATGAGAGGAAAGGAAGAAATATAATGTAAAGCCAACTTTCAGCTATGCCATTCTTTTTTTGTATAGAAGCGTGCCCATGTACATGTAGCCTGGTAACCAACAAAGCGAGGAGAGAATGCAATATGAAAGTTAATTTCCTTTTTTTAGGACAAAACCAAATTTTATTCATCAAAAGCCACATGTGGTGGGATACAATGTAAGCTATGGGGTTGGCCAAACGAGATCGTGGCGTCCCGGACCTAAAGAGAGAGTGCTTGGATGAGCTATGTGCCTTTAGATAGTTAATTTCCTCTTTGACGTGACACCTCGAATCAGCACAAAGAACAACCAAAATGGGACAGCCCATTTAGCTGTACAGTAGTTCCCCGGTTTTGGGAGCCCTCATGATGGTTTCTGTCCGCTTTTTACGGGGGTAACTAACCAAGGGGGCCCCGGAAGGGTCACTTTCAGTGGGTGAGAGGATGACAAGTGGCGCTCTTTTAGCCAGCGCCACGTGTTTCGTGCTGGATGCTTCCTTGGGATTATTTTTTGTACGCATTTTCTGGTTTATGATGATTTTGTTTTTTAGTTTCTAGCAGGTTTTCTCAAGATTTTTAGAAGAAAAATAAAAACAAATAAATCACGCAAAAGAGCGTGTTTTTTTATTTCGTCCGATTCACTCTATGTTTCTTGTGGAGGCACATATTTGCTTCTTGTGGAGGCGCGGATTTTCTTCCGTGAGCCTCTCGAAAAGATGAAAAACATGTTTTTTTTTCCTTTCATGAGATGCATAAATTTGAGGCAAGGGTTTGTTTCCACGACTGTCGGAAAGGAAAAAACTTGTTTTTCTCTTCCGCAAATGGCACTGATTTTCTTCTTGCGGAGGCACTTATTTGGTTCCACGAGAGACATAGGTCATAAAGAAAAAAAGTGGGGAAAAACTGTGCTTCCAGCTCGTGTTTTTCTTTCATTTTTTCTTGAAAAAAAGTATCCTCAAAATCTATTAACATAAGATCTAGTTTCGGAGATCTTGACACGAGAAAATCATTGGTGAAAACGGTTCGGGATTTGGCCAAACGGTTTAAGAGATAAAAATGTTTTGAATAAATAAATCTACAAAAACAAAAAACTCAGAGGTTGCGACAAATGACGCGCATGCAGTGCACAATTTGTCGATCACAATTTGTCAATGTGCATCACTTATGGTAACCTGCTAATGTGGGAGTGACCTTTACAAGGAACCCCTTAATTAATTAGTGATTTCGTTTTTTATTACCTTTTCCCCCTTCTTCCGCTGTTTATTTTCTTGTTTTCTTTGGGTTTTTTGTTTTTGAGACAATCTTCGGGGTTATTGTTTCTACGCAACGCGCGCCCCATATTAAAGTTGCATAGTTGGGCCATAATTTGCACTGACATGCTTTGTGGGCCATGATTTAGGGCTTGTTTGGGACTGCTCCGCTTCATCAAAATCAGCTTAACTCCACCAAATCCACTTTGGAGCAGATTCATACTGAAGTTGTAGCACTACCAAAGATAATGTTTGGCTTCCATGTAGCTTCAGCTTCTAGAATGGAAAAATTGGTGAAAAGGATCTTTTTGATTGGACGAGAGGGGAGAAACGAAGGGGTATCCACTTACTGGTGGCAGTGGTGGGTAATTTTTCCCCAACTCTAGCTTCTAGGATTTTTTGGAGCACGCCTTCACGAGCTTCATAAAAAACTGGGAGTTGTACCCCAGATTCTAGTTTTTCTGTGGAGCGGCATATCGTGGAGCTACCCCGTTTGGCTTAAGTTTTCTGGAGCGGAGCTGAATTTTAAGAAGCAGAGCAGTCCCAAACAGGCTCTTAACTAGGTTATAAATCGAAACAAGCGTAGGTCACCTCTCGCTACCCTCAAAAACAAAAAATTCACATCTCTCTGAGCCACGTACACAATGCGGCGGTCTTCTAGATCGGTGCCGCCGCTTCTCTCCCGTCTCCGGCGCGACGCATCTGCACATGGAGGCTCCGTCCTGCCGGAAGGATTATCAAGCCGGATCCTTTCCCTTTCACGTGCGTACGCCTCCTTATCGGACGGTGCGCCGGTGGCAGCCAGAGCAAGCTCGTCGAACCGGCCGCACTTGTGCTCCTGCTTCGGCGGCAACCAGATAATGCAGAGCCCGCAGCATCTGTACGTGGCGATAGATGACTGGAACAACGGTTTCTCCCTGCACAAGCTCAGCCTAGATGACCTGCTCGGCGGCAACGCGTCCATGGAGCCGCAGCGCCTCCCGGAGCCGGCCCTCCGCCTCAGCTCCCTCATGGTGGGTCCGCGGCCGCGCTTCCATGCCTTGGGCACCAGCATCGTCGTCACGAGTCATGTCGACCACGGCTTCACCCTCGTCTACGACACGGAGACCGCGACGCTACAGACTCACCCATCTCTCCCGCCGGATCTCTTCGGCCCCTACGACGCCGTGCCCGCCGATGGCAAGCTGTACGCCTTCTTCAAATTCAGTCCGTACAGCAACGGCGGCCTACACTACCTTTGCCACGGTGAAGAAGGTCGTACCTGCCAATCCGGCGACGAGGAGGACGTGCCAAATTCTATCTCTACAAGGCCGCAGCAGCGGTGGACCTGGAAGAGCGGTCCGCCGCCGCCGCCAGACGGACCCCAACCTCGCTACGTCTCGGCGCAGGCTGTGCATCCGGATGGGCGCACCGTCTTCGTGTCCGTGAAAAGCCGCTACGGCAAGGAGCTGGGGCGCTGGGCACCTTCTCCCTGGACACTGAGAGCGGCGCGTGGACGTGCCGTGGTGACTGGTGCCTTCCGTTCAAGGGCCTGGCGCACTACGACGGCGACCTTGACGCGTGGGTCGGCATACGCACGGTCGACCACAAGGAGGACTATAGCTGCCACCCGCATCTATGCTCCTGTGATATCCCAGCCCTCGCCGGGAACGGCTGCACACCGGCGCCACCGCCAGACTGGAAGGTGGCCGAGGAGAAACTGACGTTCATCGAGGCACCGCTCAAGTCCATGTATCATCGCGTGCTCGTCCCCATGAGGTGCACCGGCGGTGGTGGCGGCGGCATGTTCTGCCTCGTCGAGCTCACGCTGCGCCAGGGTGTCGATAGCTACCGTGGCTCCATAGGTGACGGCGACAGCTGGGTGCTCCGCATCATCATGTTCGGCGCCAAGTATGGCAAGAGCGGCGAGCTCACGGCGGTGCCGCTCCAGCCCGCTCGGTCCTACCACATGTCACGATATATCACCAATCATCAAATGTCTGCATTCTGGATATGAGATCCCACACTAACTACCCTAGAGTAGGTATTAGAAATTCTATACGAACAATTTATGTAAGAATTAGCAAACGTAATCAAAGTTTCGACTGAGACTAGTCTCAGTCGACTGAACTAGTCTCAGTCACCATCACTGCAGCAGGTGAACGACGGTGGCATAGGGATTCTCTCCCAGATCCATTGCCGTCAGGGTAGCCGCATCCATGGATAGAAGACGGGGTCGGGCCAAGGTATAGGCCATTGGTGTTATCAAAATCAAATGAGAAGAGCTTGTCACCAGCGGCCGTGGCATGGTACAAACAGTGCAGATGTTGCTCGAGAGAGTTGCATATGTCCAACGCGGCCGTCTCCGTGACATAGACGAGAGTCGGACCGCCGAGGCGATGCAAGTCGGTTATGACGACAATGTTGCTGCCTAGAACGTGGAAGCTTGGATCTGAACCGACTGTCATGAACCCAAGGCGGATGACGGGATCGAGGAGGCGCCGCAGCTCCCCATCTGTAGCGTCCCCACAACGGAGCAGGTCTTCCAAGATGAGCGTGTGCAGGGAGAAACCATTGTTCCAATCATCCAGCACCAGGTAGAGATGCCCCTGCCGTTGCAGCAGCTGGTTGGAACCGCAACCGTTGCAGAAGTCCGGCCGGTTCGACCATGATGGCCATGCTCCGGCCTTCACATAATATAGCCGCTGAAGGTCCAGCTACTTCGTCCGAATGATACACAACATCCGCATTCAGATTCGTAAAACGTAGTTCAGGCTTGGTCCATCTCTTCTCCACATCCGGCAACTAATAAACTTTCCGTGTGGCATTTGCAACAATCGAAATACCAGCACACTTCCCCTCTGAATGGTACCCTCTCTCCATTGCCTCCTAACCCACCGGATATGTACCAACCTGCAGTAGCATCTGCTTCTCCGACCCCAACACCTGAAGTAGACATGAAGAGTTCCAGAATCCCAGAACCCGATTGGTTAATCACTAGTGCATCAACTATCATATCACATATACCCAATATTTTCCATATCTCAACATCTGTTTTACATAGAAACTGAAGATGGCGTATATCTTCGACTCCACGCTGACAGACCGAACACTCACCGGATGTTGGACTATGTCTGTTCTCAAGGATTGATTGGACAGGGACCACTTCATGTAAACTTCTCTAGCAAAATATTTGTACTTTTCGTGGGACCTCAAGCTGCCAAATCTTATTCCAAATCGGATTGGTAACTCATGGACCGGGACCAGTTCGATTGCCTCTGAATTTATGTGCCCATTCTGGTATGCAGTTTTCAACAAATAAAATTACCAGTTCGGGTGCGATGCCAAGCAATAAAATCTTCAAAGACCTCATAATTCAAAGGAATTTGGAGAATCCTCATAGCATCAACTGGACTGAATAGAGCTCTAATACATACTCATCCCACTCTCCATTAGTCATATCAATTAGGTATGATAACTTGGTGATTAAAGTTTGACCCCTTGGCGTGATTATATGACCATAGATCGGTCCAAATATTAACCTTGCTACCATCATCAATGAGCCAAATAAGCCCCTTTTAAAAGTTTGCAGCCCCGCTACCTAACTTTGCCAAGTAAAAGAGGAGCCATTTTTCAGGTCAACCAATAATAAATTGCCATCCGGATAATGCCAAATAATCCCCTTTTAAATTTTTGCAGCCCCGCTACCTAACTTTGCCATGTATAAGAGTAGTCATTTTTCGGGTCAGCCAATAATAAATTCCCTATGTCTAGGTGTATAAGTCACCTTACAAAAACCAAATAATCCCGAAATACTTGGGCGCGATGCATTGACTCTCACCTCGTTTATTTGTTTTTGACATGAATAAAGCAACACTTGTGCTCCGGTAGACCCCCCCCTAAACACAAGGACGGCCCAGATTAGCCCGTACCTTTTCATAGGAAGGGGCATGATAGTCATATTTATAAATTCTTCGCCGTATATATATGCTAAACATTTTTTTTAGTCCATGAATGAAAGCTGGCATCCTCCCGCGCTGGATCGGCCCATGCATCATCTTTTTTATTTTTCTAAAACAGCAAAAATTAAATAAGTGCCGAAGAGGATTCGAACCTCCCTCCAGCAGGTATTAGCACAGGCGCACTAACCAACTGGGCAACTAAACAGCTTGTGCTGGATTATTTTTTTGACTAGCAATAGAACATCGGTAAAGCGCACTATTTTTCTTCAAAGTGGGTGCATTTTTTTTCCAAAATGGTGAGGTTTTTCCCCCAAATTCGTGTACTATTTCTCAAATCTGTGATTTTAAAAAAATTGTAATTTTTTTAAAAATGATGAATTTGATTTTAAAAATCAATGAACTTTTTTAAAAAAATAATGTATTTTTTACAAAATCGGTAAAGTTTTATTTAAAATGGTTCTTTTATTTTGATTTTTTAAATAAATGATTTTTTTATCCGAATTTGTGAACTTTTCCCAAATTTGATGAAGTCTTGTTTTACTTTTTCTAATCAATGAGCTTTCTTAAAATCCAGTGGACTTTTTAATTTTTTTGTGAATTTTCTTGAATTCCTAATTATTTATTTTAAAAATTATCTAAAAGTGAATGATCAAGTTGTAATTAAACTCCCTCCTCTTTCTTAATGAGCGTTTTTTGAAATTTATCTTGGATGCTTGGCATGGTGATACTAGTGTATGAAATAAATTTGAGTTCATTTTATTGATGTGAAAAAAGTGCACCCAGACTTGCCCTACCAGCCTACCCGAGCCATCACCTTTGAACATGATATGCTTCTTGCCATGCACGAAATGACACCAAAACTTGTCAGTATGTGGCCATGCTCATGGCCGGCCTTCATGCAAAATTTGAAGGAATTCGGACACCTAACACACATTGTGTCACGTTCGGTTAGTGTTTTAGGATTTTTTTCGCGGGAAAACCGTAGTAAATGCATAAAAAGTCAGAACTCAATTAAATTTATCATGGATGCTTTGCATGGTGATATTAGTGTTTCAAAAAAATTGGTTTCATTTTATTGGTGTGAAAAAAAGTGCAACCAGACTTGCCCTACCGGCCTACTCAAACCACCGGCTTTGAACATGGTGTGCTTCTTGTCATGCATGAAATGACATCAAATTTTGCCAGCATGTGAGCATGCTCATGGCACGCCTCCATCGAAATTTTGAAGAAATTTGGACACGAACGCATGTTGCGTCAAGTTCGGCTAGTGTTTTAGGGGTTTTCACTACGAAAACCCTAGAAAATGTATAAAAGGTCAGAATTCAATGAAACTTATCATGGATGCTTGACATGGTGATACTAGCGTGTGGAAGAAATTTGGGTCCATTTTATTTATGTGAGTATTTTTTGAAAGAAAAAAGAATAAAAACGAAAAACAACAAGAATGAAAATAAACAAAAAATAACAGTAAACCGGTCGCTGAATGATTTATTTTCATTTTCCTTTTTATATTTAACAGATGCTCAGAAACTTTAAAAGTGTCTAGTTCTTTTATGTGAGCATGTTCCTATTTAAACAAACAATAAACAAACATTTTTTCTATTTTAAAGATGTTCAGAAATTTATCATATTGATGTGAGCATTTCTATTTAAACAAACAATTTTTGGATATATTTGTACTATTTTCTTAAAAAGCGAATACATGTACTTTATGTACAAAATTTTAGAAAGCGATTTTTAATTCAAAAAACAATAAGTGTGAATTTTTTTAGAAAATAAAAAGAAACAAAAATGAGAAAAACAAATAGAAAAAACGAAAAAGAAATGGTGATAACAGTACCGATTCAACAATGGGCCAGCCCAGCCGCGAACTGAAGTAGAAGAAAACAAAAAAAGAAGTAAAAACATACAAGCATTAAGTTGTTCTAGTTGGTTAATGTGGTTTTCCTCAGACCAAGAGGTCTTGAGTTCGACACCTGATGCCTGCGCGATTTTTTGAAATTTAATAAAAAAAAGTGGGTATGATGTCTCGTATGTGTCACATAAGCGTATGAGTATACGGTTTCATGAAATGACTATACCGCCCTTATACGGTTTGTGGAGGGGGGGGGGGTCTACCGAAGCAGGCCTCATAAAGCAATCAACCAATAAGAGATGTGGGGCGTGTGTGCTTTCAATAACTTGAGACTATCATACGTACACAACATGCAGTGATCAGTTCATTGCATGTAATGCTATTATAATTAACAAATAAACATTAAATTCTCTCGTTTTCTCCTCCGCCTTGGTTGCGGTGCACAACCTAAGATGACTAATTCACCTAGATGGAGGGAGTAACATGTTGTGGGTTATTGACTTGAGCAGTATGATGGAACACCATTTTAGTGTTTATATTCGTTCAAATGTTGCCGGAATATGTAACAAAAAAAGTCAAATCATCAAAAATTCATGAAATTCTTTGGGGTCTAGAAAAATTATTACGAAAACAAAATCATGCTAAGGACAAAACAGTCGACAGGGATCATATCCAAAACGCAGACATCTTAAAGTCAGCAAGATAGCGGGACATGAGGTATGACCGACAAGTCCAGACTGACACGACCACTAGCTCGCCATTCTTGTCATACTTGACACGGAACATGGTCACATGGAGTAGCCACTTGTCACCATCACCCCTGGAGCGCGTGAAGCCGACTCCCTCGTGTATCATGGGCTCGATGAGGCAGAACATGCCACCGCCGGTGCCGAGGAGGACAGGCTGATCCGTGGAGTTCACCGACGCCTTGAGGAAGGTCAGCTTCTCGGTAGCCACTTTCCATGCCGGCGCTTGAGTGAATCTCTTGCTGAGATCCGGGACATCACAGGAGAAGAGGTGTTCGTGGTAGCTGTGGTTCACCTTGTTATAGACCGTGTTGATGCCAACCCACGCGGCGAGCTCGCTGTCGTAGTGCGCCTGACCCTTGAACGGCAAGTACCAGTCGCCATGGCGCGTCCACTTGCCGCTCTCAGTGTTCAACGAGAAGGTGCCCAGCTGCCGCTTCCTCTCTCGCTCTAGCTCTATCTCGAGAGCATCCTCATCCTGCTCTTGCTCGGACTCTGGCCCCGGCCCTGGCACATTATGCCCTTCGGCAAAGTTGCTCCTAACAGACACGAAGATGGTGCGGCTGTCCGGATGTAGAGCGGTCGCCGAGATGTAGCCATCGGAGTCACGGGTGAAGGGCGGTGGCACAGGGATTCTGTCCCAGTTCCACCGCCGCTGTGGCCTCCAGCAGTAGGGCACATCGTCGCCGTCGGGGTGGCCGTATCGGTAGATAGTAGACGTGGTCGGGCCAAGGTATAGGCCTTTGCTGTGCAAATCAAACGTGAAGAGCTTATCGCCGGCGGCCGTGGCGTGGTACATACAGGGCAGATGGTGCTCGAGAGAGTTGCAAATGTCCAGCGCAGCCGTGTCGGTGTCGTAGACGAGGGTGAGGCCGCCTTCAGTCTCGGCGCGGAAGCAATCCGTGTCGGTGGTGACGACGATGTTGGTGCCTAGGGCGTGGAAGCCTGGATGTGAGCCCACCGTCAGGAACCCAAGGCGGAGGACGGGATCAGGGAGGCGCCGCGGCTCCCCGGCCCCCGCCCCCGCCGCCGCTGAGCAGGTCGTCCAAGCTGAGCTTGTGCAGGGAGAAGCCATTGTTCCAGTCATCCAGCGCGAGGTAGAGATGCCTCTGGCGCTGCAGCAGCTGGTTGGAACCGCAGCCGTTGCAGAAGTCGGGCCGTTTCGACAATGATGGCCATGCTCCGGCCGCTGCCGATGTGCCGTGCGCTGGGTCCCGGTTAAACAACCTGTCGTCGCTCGCCGAGGTGGATGCACGTGGCGATGATCCTCCCAGCAGCTGGATGGAGCGGCCGCGTGCAGACGTAGGGCGCCGGAGATGGGAGCCAAGCGGCGGCAGAGATCGGGCGAGCCACATTGCGTACGTACCTCAGGTTCGTTGGGATATATCCTATTTTTCCTCTATATTTTAGCGAGATTGCAGCACTCACGGAAACATTCTATAGAATGACGATACCTACGCACCCGACATTTTCACCATTCAGGATTAATAAAACTAATAATTCACAAAAATTATATAGTTTTTTACCATTCAAACAGTTTTTTCTATTGATCCAAATTAAATACAGTCCGATCTATTGATCCATTCAAACAGTTTTTTCTATATATAGGCATGGGTCAAGGACATCCAGGTTTTTACTCCTCAGAATACCTTGGATGTTATTTTTTCACGAAACTTCACACGGAAGTGGATTGGGCATCCAGGTTTGATATCCCAAAATCTCATCATTTTTTTTTATTTTGCTGCTATTTTTGGAAGAAACAAAATACTGTTCATATTAGAGGGGG
>LR738714.1:853259146-853310599 GCA_902687465.1 Secale cereale | reverse complement strand
GTGGAGCATCAAGGAGCTCCAAATCCTCTTCCGCGAGCTCACCTCATATTAGATTCAAGACCCCCGACCTTTAGGGTCCTAGTTTACAAACCCATCATTTGACCCCTAAAAAATCATCATTCGATACGATCATTATAGTTTTCATTCGCAACTTCATCTACCCCTAGATCTGATCTCCAAAACAAAAACCCTGGTCGGTCGTACCTGATGTCACGGTATCTCACCAATTATCAAAATGTCTGCATTCTGGATATAAGAGCTTACACTCCATGCTAGAGTAAGTACTATATTATAAATTCAATGTGGTCAATTTCTGTAAGAATCAGCAAAGGAAACCAATGTGTGGGTATAGCTGTGAGTAGGATGCGGCTAAATGGTATTCAAGTGCAAATCTTTGGTAAAGTCATTAGAAAATAACGGCCGAGCCATAGCGTTTAGCATAACCGCTACTTCAAAATAGGAATGAAATAAGATGGTGTCTAGTTTTCAGTTATTCTCTTCTGCTGTGTGAGATCATTAATTTTGTATCCGGTAAATCCTGCTATTTGCTGGTAGTATGGCACACAATATATGAAACTTGTGTTTCAAGTGAAAGAAATTCTAATCAGATCGAAATGAACAATGTCCAATTAACCTATCTCCTAGAGATAACATATTCCATTGTCATGCCAACAAGTTCATTTATCCTCATTATTTCTTAAGAACTTAACTATTATTTACGTTATCTTCGGTGTTCTTCCAGTTAGGGTTCTTCAAGGACCCTGCCCAAGTTAACAAGTGAGTTTCAAAATGCATTCACCTTGTCCCTAGATAGGCTCCTTACACAGAAGAACTTTACTTCTATGAAAAGCAATCTTAAGTCATGTTCTCAAAATCATGAAAATAACAAAATGGTAGCACTACCAAGTTATCTTCCAATAAGATATTTGTGTCATTTGAGTATATGCAGAATATACTTGCCATCGTCGAATAGTCCAATGCTTAAACCTTTTATTGTTCCCAATGGAAAACAGCATGATCACTGCGATTCATCTTTTGTTGGATCAAAATGAATCCATCTATTTGAACTTGATAGAAATCAGATTCTACTCTTCTGCATCGGCCTACGTTGCACAATTACACAGCTTGCATCCCGAATTTGTTACATCAAGATTTGATCCGTGCACATTGAGCCTGAATGCAAGCTTTTCACTTGGCTCGTTCTTAATGACATAATTCTTACAGCTCACATACTAGTTTTTTCTTAATGACATAGTTCTTCCTCTTTCTTTGTGTTGCAAGCAGAGGGAGATGTCATGCTTTGCCCGGGGGGTTGGTCCGGCCACGGCGCCGAAACTGGATCCAAATTCTCTTCCACCTAGAAGGAGCGCATATAGCCGGACTCAAAAGCCACATATGGCGAAGGCTGATGTAGGCATGTTGGTTGCACATGTGTGTCGTTGCCTTTTTAGCGCCGAAATGAAGAAAAGAGGACAGTGTGACAGTGATTATGTCGTGGTTGAAGATGATGACCTGCTTGGGTCTGGTTGTAGATTATTTTATGGCGGGGTCTTCTTGCAAAGTTCAGGGATGATGACACAGAGCTCCGGTTTAGGGATAATGACACATAGGCATGGGTCAAGGACTTTGTATTATTTCGTAATTTGAATACATGCATACTTCTCTCAAAAGAAAAAGATTTGGAGCAAACTAGTTGCGCTGAAGTTTATCATCGTAGCCAAAATAAGAAGTTTACCTTAATCGATTTTTCTTAGAATAGTTTATCGTAGTCGGCTTGATCGGATCCATGCTTATATGTTAGTAACAAGTTTACATAATTTCGACCCATAACTTTCAGGGTTTTGACCTGAGATGGACAGGACGAGAAGCAAATGCTGCTGCTCACTTATATATGCTAAAGAAGCTCTATCTTTTGATGTAATCCCTGAATTTCTGATTGATGTTTTGCGATCAGATGTAAACCGCCGAAATGAATAATATGCCTTGATGGTGGTTCAGAATTTTATTTTCATTACATAATTGGCACATTATTTGTTTTAATGCAGGATGGCCGAATTAGCCGTCAATTACCAACGACCCGTATATTTTGTGCCCTAAAATATCGGGTACGTTGGTTTCATTTCTGTATAATGTTTCCTTAAGTATAGCTAGCTAGGCACGTGGAGTACGTATACAATGTGGCTCGCCCGATCTCTGCCGCCGCTTCGGTCCCATCTCCGGCGCCCTGCTTCTGCACGCGGCCGCTCCGTCCTGCTGCTGGGAGGATCATCGCCATGTGCATGTGCATGTGCATCCACCTCGGCGAGCGACGACAGGTTGTTTAACCGGGACCCAGCGCACGGCACATCGACGGCGGCGGCCGGAGCATTGCCATTGACAAACCGGCCGGACATCTCCAACGGGTGCGGTTCCAACCAGCTGCTTCAGCGGCAGAGGCATCTGTACCTGGCGCTGGATGATTGGAACAATGGCTTCTCCCTGCACAAGCTCAGCTTGGACGACCTGATCAGCGGCGCCGCCGCCGACGGGGAGCTGCGGTGGCTCCCTGATCCCGTCCTGCGCCTCGCGTTTGTGACGGTCGGTTCAGATCCAAGCTTCCATGCCCTAGGCAGCAACATTGTCGTCAGAAGCGACTCGTATCGCCACAGCCACGGAGACGGCTGCGCTGGACATCTGCAACTCTCTCGAGCCGCATCTGCACTGTACGTACCACGCCACGGCCGCTGGCGACAAGCTCTTCACGTTTGATTTCGACAGCAGCAAAGGGCTCTACCTAGGCCAGACCCGGTCTACTATCAATGGATCATACGGCTACCCTGACGGCAACGAGGTGCCGTACTGCTGGAAGCCACAGCGGCGGTGGATCTGGGAGAGAATCCCTGTGCCACCGCCGTTCACCCACTACTACAGTGACGGCTACATCTCGGCGACTGCTCTGCATCCGGACGGCCGCACCATCTTCGTGTCCGTTAAGAGCGACTTTGCTCTAGGGTTGCACCTAGAGTCGGAGCAAGAGCGGGAGATAAAGCTCCAGCTGGGCACCTTCTCGTTGGACACGGAGAGCGGCGAGTGGACCCGCCATGGCAACTGGTACATGCCGTTTGAGGGCCAGGCGCACTACGACGGCGAGCTGGGCGCGTGGGTTGGCACCAACGCGGTCTATAACAAGGAAGACCAGAGCTACCACGAGCACCTCTTCTCCTGCGACGTCCCAGACCTCGGCAAGGGATCCGCTCAGGCACCGGCGTGGAAAGTGGCCACGGAGAAGCTGACCTTCCTCAAGGCGTCACTGAGCTCCACGGATGAGCCTGTGCTCCTCAGCACCGGCAGTGGCATGTTCTGCCTCATCGAACGCACGATACACGAGAGGGTCTGCGTCATGCGCTCCAGGGGCGATGGTGACAAGTGGCAACTCCATATGACCATGTTCGGTCTCAAGTATGGCAAGAATGGTGAGCTCGTGGTCACGCCAGTCTTACCTAGTCGGTCGTACCTCACGTACCACTATCTTGCTAACTTTAAGGTGCCTGCATTTTGGATGTGATTCCTATATCCACTGTTTTTCCCTTATCATGGTTTTGGATTTCATTGTTGTTTTTTTGGACCCCAATGAATTTCATGAATTTTGGTAAATTCTGCAAACATTTTAAAAAAATCAATCAATGTTTGAACGAATATAAACACTAAAAGGGCGTTCCATCATACTGCTCGAGTCAATCAATGTTTGTAATAGACCCTAGAATTATGCACGGGAGACCCTAAATGTTTTGTTTCATTACAAACAAGGCCAAAATTTTGACAAGTCGGGAGAATTTGGGCTAAAAAAATTGGCAGCATAACGCGTTGGTGAGGAAGCATCCAAATCAATACGAACGATGATGTGCTATTCATTTCAAAATCCGTTCATGCCCTTTCTTTTTGAAGGGCAATACAGTGGATGGACCTCATAACCCATTCTATCCATGTCGCCATCCTACCAAATCATGTACACAGACAACTAACAAGCTAATCCAACACAACCTCAAACAATAAAAAAAAGCTCTAACAACTTCCACTACTCACTGCTGGCCCTTCCTTCTTGTGTTGTCATTCTTCTTCTCTTTGAACGAACATCATCATTAAGGGTATTGACCAACAAGTAGGAGCCGCAGCGGCAACGGCCTAACATGTTGCATCTGTCCCGAGACCTTCCCAGGGACCCCAACACGACTCTTTTGAAGCCCTTGGGTTGGCGGAGCAGATCCAAGAATAGTGTGTGGCCTATGCTTCCGAGATCCTGGGTTGTTCTCTCTCCAACCAACCTCTCTGCCAACATATAACAACGGAGTTAATAAAACCTCTCGCGTGAAGGACAAAAGTCACAATCACAAGTTAATAAATGGTGGCAATAATAAAATCTTCAGATCAAGACAGCCGCCTACAACATATAGGCATCAATGGTAGTAAGAGCATGTGACAACTATGTATACAGTACCAAAAATGCCTCCACTGAACATTTCAACACATAATAAGATCAAGATCCATCATATTCACCAAATTTTTGATGAAATACTCGGAAGGAAATCGATAAAGGACGAACGAAACATTAGATCCACATTGGTGAGCGTCAATAAGCGACCAAAGGAACAGTAGATGATCAAGTGGACAGTAAAAGATAAAGTAGAACCAGCAAGTGTGTACTACTAGAAAGCATATCTTTAATCCCAGTAAGTCAATGAATCTATCAATCGAGTCACTTCTATGGGGGACGTTCAACCTATCAGCCCTAGTAAAACTCCAAAATCTTTCATATTTGTCAAGTATGGATCAAAGAACGAATAAAAGAACTGGTGATTGCACCTCGAAGCAAAGTCTCTCTCATATCAGATCCTACAAAACTTTGGACATTGCTTTGGACACCACTGACAACACAACATTGATTTTTGTACAAGTGTAGCATTCCAGAGCCCATATCCAGAATATAGTTTGACTTCAGATATATTCAGCTGCCTAATAGAGACTAGTCAACCAACTTCAATATTATTTCAACATAAGGAAGGGCCAAGAGTTGATCCATGTCATTGTACAAGAAGATCAACAAGAAGACAACCAACTAGCTCAACAAATATTTCTAAATACTATACCTGGTGGCGTGCCATGGCGCTCTCCTTTCGCACCTTTCGTGCAAGCATACGAGAGTGATTAGCCGGTTACATAACTGCTGGTTGTTCCGGACCTGGCAAATTACAACAAAGGTAATAGTTCAAACATACAGCAGAACCGCAATAAGCCAAAAATATAGAGCAGTACAAATAGAAGGCCCAACTTATATCAGTGAGTTACTGGCATTTGATCATCAACACAAGCATCTTGAACAGGAGCACACAAACTTAAGATGAGTGAATCACCACCATCTACATCGGTACTGGAGTTACAGCAGAGGATAGGCCAGAAGCCACTTCACACCATGGAACTTTGGAGACCATGTCGACTAAAAGTAGTAACTCGGCTAGCATTAGAAAACTAGTCCACAGTGTCGACAGGAACACGATGTGAGTGACCGGAAACTATGCTAGAGGCAGAGCGGCAATAACTTGAAGAAAGGAACCTCTTGGTTGGGAGTGCGGAGCAAAGAGCAACCTTGCGCGAAGAGTCAGGGACGGCGTCGCCTCGAGGTTGAGGTATGACCCAATGATGTCCTTGTTGAGCTCGACAACTTGAGCGTGTGGTCTCGCATGTTCCTCATGGACGTTGTCCATGGAGGGCGCCTGCTGCTCTGAATCAAACAAGCAATAAATTAGGGGATCTGTGAGAGACAAGAACTCCAACCAAAACTCTTTTCAGTGAAATCTATGGAGGTAGCACAACAACAATCGGTGCAAACGACAGCTCTACTCATAGACAAGAAAATGTAGACAAAGGAAAAAATGATGGCTTTGCATGCCGTAAATTCCTGTAGGTCACTCCTCACATGCAAACACTTGCAGGGAAAATAAATAAAGATGCCTCACAATGGATCACATCAAAAAAATTTTTGCTGATTAATACATCTTAAAATGTGAAGTATACTGAAAAAGAAAATCAAAGCCTTTCTATGCCAGGAGCATAGGAAACAATGTATTTGTTGCTGAACTTCACAGGAAACATCACGAAAGCATCATGCTCCAAACAGGGTCGCATAGTATAGAAACTCATGCGGTGCATGCAAGTTCGTCGATTAGTAGCAGCAACGAGGCTAGAGCTAGAAACTAGTCCAATGTGAACAGGAGCATGATGTGAGTGTCTGGAAACTATGCTAGAGGCACAACAACGACAACTGGGGGGGGGGGACATCTTGGGCGGGAGGGCAGAACAAAGAGCAACCTTGTTCGGGAAGTCGGTGCCATTATCGTCTCAAGGTTGAGGTATGACCCGATGATGTCCTCGTCGAGCTCGACAGCTTGGGCATGCGGTCCTGCATGTTCCTCGTCAATGTCGTCCATAAACGGTGTCTCCTGCTTTGAAACGAACAAACAAATAATTTAGGGGATCTGGGAGAGACTAGAAGTCCAAGCAACACTATTTTTAGTAGAACATAGAAGCCACCCAAGGGTGTATCGTCCAACAAAAGAGCCTAGCTAAAACATAAATGCCCACCACCCTAGCAACAGCAAGAGCATGACTATAAATCGCACTAAAGGCATAGCTACAGGACAAGACCACATTATTAATGGAGATTAGCTTTCACATGAATCAAGCTTATCTAATACTTTCATTAATGCTGATGAGTAAAGCCACTGTTAATGACAAGTAGGCATTGACATTTCTTATTTTTCTTATAAGAAAATAAAGTTCCGCATATCTCATTAAAAGAAGCACAAGCTAAAGTTCCAGCCGGATGGGGGGGGGGACTCACCTGTGCAAGTTGTAGCCAAGGCCGGACATGAGCACCATGGTTGCGGCATGCGAGCAAAATCAAAAAAGGTATTACCATTTCCAGTCTACCTTAGCCATCTTGGATATGATGGGACTTGGCCAAATTGCATCAAAGATACCGTTCCAATCTACCTTAGCCATTGTTCCTTGTGTTGTCATTCTTATTCTCTTTGAATGAATGATCACATCACAAGTATCGTCACAACAACAGCACGGGCATCAACAACAACAGCATGGGATGGTATTGACTAACAGCTGGCAGCGGGCGGCCTAACATGTTGCATCTGTCCTGAGGCCTTCCCAGGTGCCCCAACACCACTGTTCTGAAGCCCTTGGGTTGGAGGAGTAGTTGCAAACTATGTGTATGGCCTGTGCTTCCGAGATCCTGGGTTGTTCACTGCAAGCAAACTCTCTGCCAACATATAAAAACAAAGTTAATAAAACTATATGTGAATGAAGAAAGTCACAAGTTAAAAAGTAGTAATAATAAGATCTTCAGCATATAGGCAGCAATGGTGGTAAGAGCAGGTGACAACTATGTGATATAGTAGTAAAAATGCCTCTAGTGAACATTTCATCACATAATAAGATCAAGATCCATCATGTTCACCAAATGCTAGATGGAATACTCTGAAGGAAATCAATAACGGACCAAAGAACAGTAGATGGTCAAGTCTCAAGTGGACAGTACAAGATCAAGTAGCAGCAACAGCAGATGATCATAACAAACCAGCAAGTGTGTACTACTAGAAAGCATATCTTTTCTCCTTTTTTAGAAAACAAAAGGACTAGAGTGGCAACTATGAACTACCCAAAACGTCATATATTAAGGAACGGAGGGAGTAGGAGGAAAGGAGCGCATATATAGAGATGGATAACAACGTCAATTGTTTTCCAACATCAGGCATTCAAGCAACACAATCCTCTTCTAAAGATTGCAACACGCAATGGAACAACTATATATAAGGAGGCAAAAGTGTTCATCATACCGTATATAGCGAGCCGAGCCATTTCAGCTTGACGAGCAACTCTAGGTGGCCCTTGGGAGCCTCTAACAGACATGACTTCCAGGCATTCTTTTTCTAGATTTAGATATATATGCTCTCCCGCCTATAATGATATCCAAAGAACCGAGTCAGGTTTCTTGTCTATAAACACAACACAAGATGAAGACATGGTATAACTTCTTGAGCAATGCGAAAGTACACTCTTTTAGCACAAGCCACATTTGAAAGAAATGATCAATAGAGGACCAAAGCAACAGTAAGTAGATGGTCAAGTAAATAGTTCAAGATCAAGTAGAAGCAGAAGTAGATGATCAGATCAAGTAAGGGTTAGAGATCTTGATTAAGCCAGTGTGCATCCATCCTAGAAACAACTTTTTTATGTCATGGTCAAGACATACGGCCCAAGAAGAGAACTTTTGATGATTTTGTAAACTTGTAAAGCTGCAACTATACAAGTGCAGGGCTGGATGTGTTTCTTTTTTTCTCCATATGAAGCAACAACAATAAATTGCTTAAGGTTCCACTATGGAAGAAGCACACAGTTTAGCAACAAAACCATCAACAACAAAAAAGAACTAAAAGGAAAAACATCATCGGCACCCAGCTAATCTGACCATCACTCCTGTACAAGTAGGAACTACATGCAACGCAAGCTCCATAAGCTTTCCAGCAGAAGGCTGGAGACTGTTGTCACAAACAGCCCACTCTAAACAGGAGCACAATGCGAGTGTCTAGAAACTAGGCTAGAGGCACATCAATGATAACTTGTTAAAAAGCATCTTGGGTGTGTGGGCGGAGCATAGAGCAACATTGAGGTATGACCTGATGATGTCCTCATCGAGCTCGACAGCTTGGGCGTGTGGTCCCGCATATATCATCGATGTGGTCCTGCAAGGCTCCATCGACTCGAGCTTGGCGGCGACGCAGCCGTTGGTTACCTTGTTGAGGTACACCAATGGCAAGTTCCCGATCAGCTGCACAAGCATCACAACAGAGGGAAAGAGTTTGAATATTGATAAATTCAAGTATGTATCACATCAGAAACATAGAACAGATCATTATTCGGTAGCAAGGAATAGCTGGAACTATACAGGACTACACTAGGTACATGATGTTCCCTTACAAGTAACACATGCATTCATATATCACATGAGTAAACAAGATGTGCAGTAGACTATCCAAAACTCCTATATATTTTCCCCTTCTTTTTTTTATGAAAACAAAAGGACTAGAGTGGCAACCAGAAAGGAAGGAGCACATATATAGAGATGAATAAGAAAATCTATTATTTTCGAGTGTCAAGCAACACAATGGTCTTCTAAATACAACAACATGCAGTGCAATAACCGTATATAACAAGAGGCACATCATCACTAGAGGCAAAAATGTTCATCATACACAAACATGGAGAAAACTAAGTTTGCTTGAACCAAAATATGTTGCTGCATATTTATTCACTGAAGGAAGTGAACACCCAAAAGGGATGCTCTAGTACAAACTGAACCAAAACGTGATGTGCATAACATCCCAAAAGGGAACATCAGTAGAATTGCAAGTGCCATCCAAGTCAGATCTGGGGGTTGCAGGTGAGGGAGAGAAGCTCACCATGTATGGCCGCTGGGAGGGGAGGAGGAAGCATCCATCGATCGCTGCAGAGAGGAGGCACGGGGAAGAGCTCCTCTAGCCATCACATGTGCTCCCCACGAATAGCCCAATGGCATCGAGCCAGATATACTCTCCTCTAACAATAATAACATCCAAAAAATGAAAGTCAAGTTTCTCTATGAACACAAGACAAGGCATTTTACCCAGCAATAATCACCTATGGGAACGGACACTAGAAAGATTGATCTTTTAAGCTCAGAAATGGAAAGTCGTTCACAAAAGCCGTGTTTTGAAATTCCACCCAACGAAATGAGATATCTTCTACCTAAGCAGATCAAAACCAAAGCAATTTTTGGGTTGTTCGGTCCTCGGATAACTTGAGATATCTTATAATCATGCAAATGAGTGCTCCATCAAGCACAACACACTGATGAACACCACCGGGATTGCAAGCCTGATACAACATCCAGGTTCTCAGCTTGGCGCACGAACACTAGACACACATGAGTTCATCATAACAAAGCATCCATCATATTATTCCAGTAGTAGATAGAGCATACATCTCCCTGATTGCAAGAGTTCTAACCTTAGTCAATGTTTAAGTATGCACATACAAACAAACTGAACCAAAATTACTTTGGCACACATCAGATGTGGAGATGAAGAAAACCAAAAGAAAAAGAGAAGGTGAGGAGGGATGCATACATATCCATGTTGATGCATGGGTGGACAGGGTGATGCGGAAATTTTGTAGATATCATCGCAAAGGGTGCTCAGACCACCAAAGATGCCTGTCTGCTAGGACGGCGTAGCTCCTATTGTTGTCGGTTCACATGCTTGATGTGGATGCCGCCGTTTGAACCGCCAACTCCAGTGATCACGTCGACTGCTCCAGGGCACTTGGGGTGAACAGAGCATGCTCTCCTTTGCTGGGACCCTGCAGAAATTCAAATCTGTTAGTTAGTTACACGAACAACGCACAACATGTGTACTCGAGTGTATCTCAAACTTAGGAGACTAAAATATGCTTTCCATTGGACATGCACAGTTTTGTTAAGAAGGATGCTTGAACCAAAAAAAGGTCATCCTACACAAACAGGGAGAAAACTGAGTTTGCTAGAAACAAAAAAAGTTATTGTGTATTCTTTCATTGAAGAAAGTGGACATCCAAAAGGGAAGCTCCAGAAGAAACCGAACGAAACGTGATGTGCATAACATCCAAAAGGGATCATCAGTACAATTGCAAGTACCATCCAAGTCGGATCTGGGGGTGCATGGGACGAAGAGAAGCTCACCATGTACGGTCGCTAGCAAGGGAGAAGGGAGCAGCCATCAGTCGCCAGAGAGAGGAGGCAGGGACAAAGAGCTCCTCCACCTCCTCTAGCCGTCACACACGCTTGGTGACGAGGTGCTCCCCACGAACAACCCCATGGTGTCGAGTCACATATGATCTCCTGTATCAATAACAACATCCAAAGAACTAGAGTCAAGTTTCTATATGAACACAAGACAAGGCATTATGTCCAGCAATAATATCCTGTGGGAATGGACACCAGAAAGAGTAGTCCTTTAAGCTCAGAACTGCAAAGTCATCCACCGAAGCCATATTTTCCAATTCCGACCAACAAAATGAGGTTCAATTTATTACATATTTGTACCTAATCAGATCAGAATAAAAGCAAAGTTTGGGTTGTTGGGTCCCCGGATAACTTGAACTATCTTCTAATCATGCAGATGAGTGCTCCAATAAGCAGAATACAATGATCACTCCCACAGTCAGCCAGAACAAACAGGATTATATATGATGCACTTTTTTATTCCACAATCCAGAGCTCCCAGTCCAAAACCTAGAAGGAGAGATCAGGGACTCGCAGCAGCCTAAAAACCTACATATGCACTATCGTTGGCTGATAGCAACACCACCAAAAATGTATCAACTACAACTATGATGTCAGCAGTACCATGTTTAGTTTGTCAGCATATGTGATTGAAAAAATAACGTCAAATCCAATTGCCATTTCACAAATGAACGGCAGTACACGGTGCACCAATGTTCTGTTGCGGAATTACTAATCATAGATGCATTTTCATCTTCTTTGGACAAACAATCAACGATTAAAACCAAATAAAACATTTGATAATCATGAATTCAAGGGATAGGGAGCAATCAATATCTCATCGACAACCATTCTCTCTCTGTTTAAGAGGCAAAGTTGGAGGGTTTAGCTTTCACATTTTGAATCCACCTATAAGCTCTTTGCTGCCCAAAATCCTTCACATTCTGAAATAGGAACAAAATTCATCTTTCCAGCCACCAAATCAGTGCTACAAGGGAAATAAAGCCCTGGACCCTGAGGCAGTAAGCTTGAAAAAACTCTAGTTCCAAAAACAAAACTCTAGACTTTGAAACGACTACCGGATAAGTATTCAAGTGGTGCAAGGAAGACTACCAGACAAGCAAATGCAACAATATTAGATTAATTTAAGAATAATGATTGCTCTTCTTTGATTTTGGAGATCATAATAAGTGGTAGGCTAATGCTGATAAAATTAGATCCCATTGTGACGTGATATAATTAGTTAACAAGTACAGAACATGTACTGCAGCTAGAACATTAAGCTCAAAAGATACTTGGTAAACAATGGACAATTTTGTAGGAAATTGCAGCTTCAACTGTTCATACGATGAATTTGTACTGCAGGAAGACGAGTGTGGCTACAACATTACAGACTCAATATGGTAGCATCATACTCGTGGGCGACACTGAGGAGCAAGTCGAGGACTAGCACCAACTTACCTTTGAAGGAGTAGAGCAGGGCAAGGACGGAGAGAAGCACCGGCGTTCTTCGACACCCTTGCGCCTCTCCTCGGCGTCGAGTAAGACAAGGCCGCCATGCTAGTTATAATACATGGTTGCAAAGAAGAAGCGGTGTTAAAATTAACGCTACACCAAATTAAGGCTGCATGGTGGTCACAGGAAATGTACCGAAAATAAAATTGGCACCTTGTAATGGCATAACATAAGGCGCAAAACAAGAGGACAATTGTATAAAACAATCGTTGATTAATACCATATCAGTGGGTCTGGTCTTTTATCAACATGAATAAGCAAAGGAAAACACCATATTATTCCAAGGTCAGCCATAATATCAAATGGGAAGAAGGGAAAAATATACTTAAGCCTAGTTTTGCCCTCCACATGGATTAATCCTAGTACTTGAGTGTATAACACAACTTTTGACGAAATCTGATTGTTCCTTCATTGATAATTCAGAACACAAGCTTCTCATTGCTGCTTAACAGGGTCTACAACACAATCGGCCATGGCTTGATGGCCAGACAACCTCAGTGGCTTAAGGGAGAAAGTGAAGAGACCATAAACTCACCAGAAACTGAGGAAGAGACAGCCACCACCTAATCGCAAAGGGTGCTCAGGCAGCAAGGTGCCTGCCAGGATGGCATAGCTCTTGTTCTTGTCGGTTGACACGCCTGTTGTGGATGCTAATGCCATTGAACCATGGCCTCCAGTTTTCACATCGCCTGTTGCAGGGCGCTTATGGTGGACGGAGCTTGCTCTCCTGTGCTGCAAGAATTCAAATCCCCTATCAGTCAGTTACATGAACCACACACAACATGTGTACTTGAGTAACCACACACAACATGTGTACTTGAGTGTATCTCAAACTTAGGAGGCTAAAACATGCTTATCCACTCGACATCCATAGTTTTGTTAATAAGGATGCTAATTGGTTGTGCATGACATCACAGGAATTTACACCTCTTGTTAGTTTCATGGCCCACTCATAACTATAGTGTGTCTCAATTTAGAAAGCTACAACACAGGTATCCCTAGGACCAATATGACTATGTTAATAAGGATGCTAATTTGATGTACACAGCATTACATGAGGTTCCTCCTTGCCAGTTTTCATGAGCCACACAACACATGCATAGTATTGCATTTCAACTTCGTAGAAAGCTAAAACATACAAATGCATTGGGCATATTTCTTTTAGTACGGATGATAAATTGCTGTACATGGCGTCATGGGTAGAGAAGAATCATGGAAATCTAAAACATCAACAACCACACAGCACAGTTAACAGCTCGACAGTTACATGAACCACACACCAAGAATTAACAACTCTTGTCACTTCCATGAACCACACAGAACATATATACTAGTGTATCTCAACTTATAAAGCTAAAACATGCACATCCACTGGACATATAATTTTGTGCACAATAATGCTAATTTGCTGAACATGGGACAGCTGAAACTATATGAGTCTACACTAGATAGATATTGTTCAACTGTGAGTTGTATGTCAGCGCAAAATTGACCATGATGGCCAGCACAAAACATGGCTTATCACCTATGTCAGGGAGGAAAAAAGTACCAATGGATGCTATTTGCGGTGGCAGCAGTGAGAAGAGGACAGGAGGCATTGCTCCTGCCATTCAAGTTTTTTTTTCTTGATTCAGTATTGAAGGCATGAATTGGCCTTGCCTATGCAGTCATCAAATGAAAGCCCCCTACCATATTGTTCCACTGAGAACATTTCTTTGTAGCCACTTAATTACCATCCAGAATAAAGAAGGTAAACTTGTTCTCTTCACCGCACACCATCATGATAGGAATCACTATGTCAAAATCGACAAGCAAACTAACAACCTAAACAGGTTGTCATGGTTAATGTTAGACTGCATACTGCAGCGCTACTAGAGCTCCACTATTCTGGAGTCATTCACGTAGAGCATCACGCCAAAACCCTCCCCATGCATGACCGCTCATCTACACACACAAAATACCAACAATGGGATGGAAACCATCTGCTTCACATGCAAGCGCAGCAAACAAAATTCATATATGTGCATACCTCTTGGATCACAGTACAAGACAACATTACATATCATCTTATCTCATTGATACACACCACAATCTGTATGACCATCAAGGCATCATTTCCTTAAATACCTAAGTTGTCATGGCTCAATGACAAGGGGGAGAATAGAGGAGGAAGAAAATTTGGGAGGACTCACTTACTATTTGTAGCCAAGGCGGAACCACAACGTCACCGTCACACCATGACGGTGGAGAGCTGGACGAAGATGAGACCGAGTGAAACCTCTTGGCGACCGTCTTCTCCTTGCTCTGAGCCTGCCATGCCATCTTGGCAGAGCCATGCCCAAAACACGCGATGTACTTCTTCATCGACACAATCTGGTCTTGCTCCCATCTATACTGTTTCATTTGGTCCTCCTCTAGTTCAGATAGTGTTTGAACATACTGGTCGAAATTCCCAGTGTACAGCTTAAGCTCCATGCTCTGCATGTGCATGATGTTCATACAGACTCCATTCAGAAAGTATGAAGAGTGTCATATCATAGCAAGTATAAGGTCGAATTTTTCAGTGTTTCTTCCAGCCACACGAATGACGATCTGCAAATATTGCCAATTATTATTAGTTCACAAAAAACATATTTATTTGGCTTCAGAAATCATTTTTACTGGGTACTATATTATTTCAGTCAGTGCCAACTCAAGCATGTGTCAGTTTTTTCAGAGAAATTAGGCACACAACAACTAAACAATAATCATGCTATTTTTACAAACGTTACTAAACATGGTATTAGTTTTACTGAAATCACTTACCGGGTACTATATATGTATCAAAGTTCATAGTGATATATATGGAATACTTACCAAAGAAAATCAGGAATTAAAACCGAAATGTGTAGAGGCAAGTATAGTCAAAATCGGCAACAACCTATGTTCAACATTGACGCTCAAACATATATGGCTGAAAACAAAAAGGGGCATGCTTTCTAAGAAAAGGTGATACCCAATCAAATGTCGAAATCATTTTCTTTTTCTTTTTTGCTTCAGAGATCATTTACAGGGTACTATATCTCAGTCAACCTAAATCAAACATATCTCAGTTTTTCAGAAAAAAGCAGGCCCATGGCAGCTAAAGCAGTAATCAGGCGGGTACTATATCTAAATTGGTGTCAACTCAAAACATGTCTCAGTTCATAGAAAACAGGCAAATATCAGCTATGCGGTAAACATGTTTCTGTTCATGATCTTGGGAAGAGTGTGATGATTATGGCATACTGTACTACCTGCCGTAGTTTAGCTCCAGCTCTGTATCTACATCTAGATCATGTCCGTGGAATGTTAACGTGGGAGAATTGAACTGCAAGTGGCATTCAACTGCCAACACAGAAAACAGAGTTAGATCATTAAATCGTTTACCTTTCTTTAGGGGAAGAGAGGTATCAGGCCTATTGCAGAGATGGAAGGTTGTGGGCATTGAGAAGCACCTTACAAATTTGCAGTATTTGTCAACAAAGTTGGATCCTTTGTTTAAGGAGACACCAGAAAAAATCATTCCTACTGCTGGGAGTAGGTTATGCAAAAAATTCTAAGATTATTATTGCTAAATTATAGCAAGTTCACTTGAATAGGTAGGTGTTCAAGTTCCAGCAACCTACTCTTATCTATGTCTAGTTATGGCCAATCAAAAAACAGATACAGAATAAGCCATACTGCTTACAAAGCAGTCTACTCAATTGAGAGCTTAGTTCAGGTTTACACCAGTGGACTACAACAGTTCGGCTTCATCCTTGGCCCAGGATGCATGTTAGCAGGTACAAGGATGTAGTTGAAAATTAACATGCCAGACAAACAAGGCGTGAGCATAACAAATCAGATCGTGACATATTACACATAATAACTAGCTAGCTTCGTGGACTCAGACACCAACTGTAGAGTCAACTCACACACTAGTTGAATGAAGTCTCTTCCTAAAGTTGTATGTTGCTCCAAACGTCTAACAAAAATACTTTATAGTTTCTCGAGCATAAAATTCACATCACATGAAAATGCATTGCAATACAAGAACTAGTACAAGAACACCACCAATGTGCTGCTATGCTAGCTACTATAAGGTTTCTACTTCATGTAGTGCTACTATAACCAAAAACCAATCCCTAACCAAACATGGCTAAGGCACATAGGCCATGAACCCGGAGCAACATGGATCAATGGCCACGAGCTCAGAGCAACTGGAGCAAAGAAAGGAGAACACCCAGAGGAGCTCACCATGTGAGTTTTGTAGCCGATGCCGAACAGCACCGCCACCATCACACATCGCGGGTCCATCGGAAGATGCCAAGGCCGGAGACCAAGCCTACCACATCGCACCTTGACTGGAACAATGAATCCGGCCCTTTCCGGCATTGGTCATGATGTTGTACCTAATCATGCACAAGGACAAGACAAATAAGAAATGTTTGAGCTCAAATCCATAAACAAAAATTAGAAATTACGGGATCCAGAAAGAAAGAGCAGCTAGCTCACCTGTACTTGATGCTGAAGCAAGGTTCCATGGACTCGAACTTGGCAGCGATGCAGACGTTGGTGACCTTGTTGAGGTACACCAATGTCATGTTCCTGATCAGCTACACAAGCATCGCAACACGGAGGGAAAAGTCTGAATATTGAGAAATTCAAGTCTGTATCACATAAGAAACATAAACAAGATCATTATTTGTTAGCAAGGAAAAGCTGGAAATATACAAGACCACACTAATACATGATGTTCCCTTATGAGTAACACAAGCACACACTACTCACACATTTCCTTGTACATCTAATGAGCCATTATTTGAAAACTAAGTCGTTTAAGAGCAACCATTCGCAGTTAGCACATCATTTACCGAACCAGTTGAGGCCATCAAGTGGAAACCTAATTAACTAGCCATGGCAGCAAGGCCATGACCGCCATGTGCATAGCTAGCTATATACGCCCAGAGCAGGTGGAAGGAGAGAATCACCTTTGATGTCGGGAGCCGATGCCGAACCACGCCATCCCTGCGGTGAAGACGACACCTCAGCCACCAGCCATGGCCATGAGGCGTCACCTCGCCAATGAGGCCGGGGAAGATCTCCTTGAGGCGCTGGCGTCCGTGGTGGCGGCTAGAGTTATCATATGGACCGCACAAGAGCACTTGTCAAAGTCAGTAAGGTAGACTCAGTGTGCAATTTATAACAAATAAAAACAGAATGTTCTTAAACGGAAGAGCAGTCATACTGGGATATCACTTCAGATGGCTATATTTTATATATTAGTAAGTATGTTGTGGGCCTCAATACATAAAAACAAAATATTTGCTGGAACCAACTAACCTTGTCGCAAGAGCGCATGCTCATAATCTCCAGGTATAATATTCTTTCATTTAAAGTTCTGTCAAACTAACCACCGCGATATATTTTCATAAGCTCAGATTTAACTATCGTTAGTTTATTAAGACCGCTGTAAATGATCCCATAGGACCAAATTGTTACCCTAATGCATGTCAACTACATTTGATGGCACGTAGCTTGCACCATGATGCATGTTAAACTGCATTCCATCGTTTTCTGCAGGTACACCCCTTGCACATACAGACTCTGGTTAGGCTCAGTGCCTGAAGTGGCGGACGCCGGTGAAGAGGAGGGAGACGTCGTACTTGTTGCAGCAGTCGACGGCGCCCTTGTCCCTCATGCTGCCGGTGGGCTGCGCGATCGTGCCGATGCCGTTCTCGCATGCCTCCTCGACGGCGTCCTTCCAGGCTGCAGTTTCACTCAGGTGGATCAGTTGTAAGATATCACTTGGTTGAATCAAATGGGGGTTGTTGTATTGTCCTCACCGAACGGGAAGAAGGCGTCGCTGGCCAGAACGGAGGGAGCATCTTTTATCTCATTATTAGGATTTGGCCAATTTTTACTGAATTAATTGGAAGAAAACACGTGATATGACTGCCACGGCATCAGGAACTCTTAGCTATGTCCTTCTTGGTCAATGCTTTCATTTAAAGTTCTGTTGAACTAACCACCGCTATATATTTTCATAAGCTCAGATTTAACTATCATTAGTTTATTTAGACCGCTATAAATGATCCCAAAGGACCAAATTGCTACCCTAATGCATGTCAACTACATTTGATGGCATGTAGCTTGCACCTTGATGCATGTTAAACTGCATTCCATCGTTTCTGCAAGTACACCCCTTGCACATACAGGAACGAGAATCAGTTTCCGCACTTCAACTTTCATCAGGATCCCTCAGCCGAGTACGATTTCTGGATAAATACAATGGGGCTGAGGGATTATTCACGTATTTCGCTGGAAGCATACGTACACCAGTACCAAGAACTGAAATGTCCACACCTGAAGAACACAACCGCGAACAGTCTCCTAGTAAAAATTGCTGAGTTGATCGCGGCAGATGACGGTCGCTGAATAAGTTTGTGTTCCAGCGCGCTTATCATCAGGTAAACACAGAAGGTTTTTTTATAAACAAAAGGAGAGCAATTTCAACCAATTTTTTTAACAAAAGTTGTATCAACGAGAGAAGAACGCATCATGTGTATCAACAACATACATATGTACGTTACATACAGAGAAAGCATCATACTGGGAGTGATTCACAGAGAGAGCATCCTCTGTTGCTGTTGTATCAACAAGATAAGATGATAGATTTGGTGGAGAATGGGGATGAAGAGGGCACCATTGGTTGCTTGATGGGTTGCTGGGTCGTCCTTGGTGTTGAGGAAGACAAGAGACGAGGTCGTGAGGGTCGACCATCAAGGGTGCTTTTCCTCCTCCTTCGTCCTGCAAACAACACCACCCAGCCCAACCCATCAGAGAGGAGAAGGATGCATTGGGGAATGGAAGGGGAGGGGAGGAAAGAAGAGGAAATCGGGAGATGGGGGGTTAGGCGCACCTTGATGCTGCTGATGCTGCTGCTTGTCCTGGGATTGGGACTAGTGGAGGAAGAGGGACGTTGACGAGCACAGGAGCGACGTCCCGGGCGGGCAGAGGAAGCTCTGCTCCATGGCACCAACCTACGCAGACGACGAAACGAGACGAGGGTCAGAGATGGAGAGGGGTCAGATAAGAAGAAGGAGAAGAGGGACTATACCGTAGCACCGCCGTTGAGGCCCTGTGGCTGCGGCCGGTCACCATGGCCGGCGGCTAGGGTTTCCGGCGCGAGGAGGCATGGCGAATCTGACCACGGGGTGAGCAGCTGTAGCGGATCAGCGTCCAGGGCGAGAGGGGGACGGGCCGCCGCCGGCGAAGTGGAGGCCGGGGTCGGGGGAGGCGACGGAGTTGGGCGGCTGCTTGGGGAGATCGAGAGAGGAGTTGGGTGGGGATCGAGAGAGGAGTTGAGTTGAGCGCAGGGAAAAGGAACTCGACAGAAGTCGACGAGCCAAGAGCCCTCATTGGGCAGGCTGCGCCTAGCTCCCACGGATCGTGGGTTGCCTAATTGATCACAGCCATCCATTCATTTTTTCCCCTTCCAGATCCGATGGCAGCCATCACGCATCACGCGGATCGTGCTTCTTGCTCTCTTATATACAACCCGATGACCTACTCGAGCCTCATGATTGGCCAAGCTCCACCTCCCATGGATCATGGATTGTCGAGTCGATCCTAACCGCTCGTTCATTTTCCCTTGTCTCAGATCCGACGGCAGACACCATACGTCACGCGGATCGTGCTACTTGCTCCTTCCCCTGTAAATAATATCCGTCAACCACTCTAGCGGTGAACGTTGAGAACTTGGCGGCGAAGTAGACAGGGATCATATCCAAAATGCAGACATCTTAAAGTCAGCAAGATAGCGGGACATGAGGTATGACCGACTACTCAAGACTGGCACGACCACTAGCTCGCCATTCTTGTCATACTTGACACGGAACATGGCCACTTGTAATAGACCCTAGAATTTTGCAGCGGAGACCCTAAATGTTTTGTTTCATTACAAACAAGGCAAAAATTTTGACAAGTCGGGAGAATTTGGGATAAAAAAATTGGCAGCATAACGCGTTGGTGAGGAAGCATCCAAATCAATACGAATGATGATGTGCTATTCATTTCAAAATTCGTTCATGCCCTTTCTTTTTGAAGGGTAATACAGTGGATGGACCTCATATCCCATTCTATCCATGTCGCCATCCTACCAAATCACGTACACACACAACTAACAAGCTAATCCAACACAACCTCAAAAATAAATAAAAAACTCTAACAACTTCCACTACTCACTGCTGGCCCTTCCTTCTTGTGTTGTCATTCTTCTTCTCTTTGAACGAACATCATCATTAAGGGTATTGACCAACAAGCGGGAGCCGCAGCGGCAACGGCCTAACATGTTGCATCTGTCCCGAGACCTTCCCAGGGGCCACAACACGACTGTTTTGAAGCCCTTGGGTTGACGGAGCAGTTCCAAACATTGTGTGTGGCCTATGCTTCCGAGATCCTTGGTTGTTCTCTCTCCAACCAACCTCTCTGCCAACATTTAACAACAAAGTTAATAAAACCTCTCGCGTGAAGGACAAAAGTCACAATCACAAGTTAATAAAAGATGGCAATAATAAAATCTTCAAATCAAGACAGCCGCTTACAACATATAGGCAACAATGGTAGTAAGAGCAGGTGACAACTATGTATACGGTAGCAAAAATGCCTCCAGTGAACATTTCAACACATAATAAGATCAAGATCCATCATATTCACCAAATGTTTGATGAAATACTCGGAAGGAAATCGATAAAGGACCAACGAAACATTAGATCCACATTGGTGAGCATCAATAAACGACCAAATGAACAATAAATGATCAGTACAGTCAAATATCAAGTAGATCCAGCAAGTGTGTACTACTAGAAAGCATATCCTTAATCCCAGGAAGTCAATAAATCTATCAATCGAGTCGCTTGTATGGGGGACATTCAACCTATCAGCCCTAGTAAAAATCCAAAATCTTTCAGATTTGTCAAGTATGGATGAAAGAACGAACCAAAGAACTGGTGATTCCACATGGAAGCAAAGTCTCTCTCATATCAGATCCTACAAAGCTATGGACATTGCTTTGGACACCACTAACAACAGAACATTGATTTGGACAAGTATAGCATTCCAAAGCCCATATCCAGAATATAGTTTGACTTCAGATATATTCTGCTGCCCAATAGAGACTAGTCAACAACTTCAATATTATTTCAACATAAGCACGGGCCAATAATTGATCCATGTCATTGTACAAGAAGATCCACAAGAAGACAACCAACTAGCTCAACAAATATTTCGAAATACTATACCTGCTAGCGTGCCAAGGCACTCTCCTTTCGTATCATTCGTGCAAGCATACGAGTGTGATTAGCCGAATACATAACTGCTTGTTGTTCCTAACATGGCAAATTACAACAAAGGTAATAGTTGAAACATATAGCAGAACCGCAATAGGCCAAAAATATAGAGCAGTATGAATAGAAGGCCCAGCTTATATCAGTGAGTTACTCGCATTTGATCATCAACACAAGCATCATGAACAGGAGCAAACAAACTTAAGATGAGTGAAGCACCACTATCTACATCGGTACTGGAGGTACAACAGAAGATATGACAGAAGCCACTTCACGCCATGGAACTTTGGAGACCATGTCGATTTATAGTAGTAACTAGTCTAGCATTAGAAACTAGTCCACAGTGTCGACAGGAGCACGATGTGAGTGCCTCGAAACTATGCTAGAGGCAGAGTGGCAATAACTTGAAAAAGGGAACCACTTGGTTGGGAGTGGGGAGCAGAGAGGAACCTTGTGCGAAGAGTCAGCAACGGTGTCGCCTCAAGGTTGAGGTACGACCCAACGATGTCCTTGTTGAGCTCAACAACTTGAGCGTGTGGTCTCGCATGTTCCTCATCGACGTTGTCCATGGAGGGCGCCTGCTGGTCTGAAATCTATGGAGACAAGAACTCCAACCAAAACTCTTTTCAGTGAAATCTGTGGAGGTAGCACAACAACAATCGGTGCAAACGACAGCTCTACTCATATACAAGAAAATGTAGACAAAGGAAAAAAATGATGGCTTTGCATGCAGTAAATTCCTGTAGCTCACTCCTCACGTGCAAACACTTGCAGGGAAAATAAATCAAGATGCCTCACAATGGATCACATCAATTTTTTTTGCTGATTAATACATCTTAAAATAAATCAAGAAAATCAAAGCCTTTCTATGCCAGGAGCATAGGAAACAATGTATTTGTTGCTGAACTTCACAGGAAACATCACGAAAGCATCATGCTCGAAACAGGGTCGCATAGTATAGAAACTCATGCGGTGCATGCAAGTTCGTCGATTAGTAGCAGCAACTAGGCTAGAGCTAGAAACTAGTCCAATGTGAACAGGAGCATGATGTGAGTGTCTGGAAACTATGCTAGAGGCACAACAACGACAACTGGGGGGGGGGACATCTTGGGCGGGAGGGCAGAACAAAGAGCAACCTTGTTCGGGAAGTCGGTGCCATTATCGTCTCGAGGTTGAGGTATGACCCGATGATGTCCTCGTCGAGCTCGACAGCTTGGGCATGTGGTCCTGCATGTTCCTCGTCAATGTCGTCCATAAAGGGTGTCTGCTGCTTTGAAACGAACAAACAAATAATTTAGGGGATCTGGGAGAGACTAGAAGTCCAAGCAACACTATTTTTAGTAGAACACAGAAGCCACCCAAGGGTGTATCGTCCAACAAAAGAGCCTAGCTAAAACATAAATGCCCACCGCCCTAGCAACAGCAAGAGCATGACTATAAATCGCACTAAAGGCATAGCTACAGGACAAGACCACATTATTAATGGAGATTAGCTTTGACATGAATCAAGCTTATCTAATACTTTCATTAATGCTGATGAGTAAAGCCACTGTTAATGCCAAGTAGGCATTGACATTTCTTATTTTTCTTATAAGAAAATAAAGTTCCACATATCTCATTAAAAGAAGGACAAGCTAAAGTTCCAGCCGGAAGGGGGGGGGGGACTCACCTGTGCAAGTTGTAGCCAAGGCCGGACATGAGCACCATGGTTGCGGCATGCGAGCAAAATCAAAAAAGGTGTTACCGTTTCCAGTCTACCTTAGCCATCTTGGATATGATGGGACTTGGCCAAATTGCATCAAAGATACTGTTCCAATCTACCTTAGCCATTGTTCCTTGTGTTGTCATTCTTATTCTCTTTGAACGAATGATCACATCACAGGTATCGACACAACAAGAGCACAAGCATCAACAACAACAGCATGGGATGGTATTGACTAACAGCTGGCAGCGGGCGGCCTAACATGTTGCATCTGTCCTAAGGCCTTCCCAGGTGCTCCAACACCACTGTTCTGAAGCCCTTGGGTTGGAGGAGTAGTTGCAAACTATGTGTATGGCCTGTGCTTCCGAGATCCTGGGTTGTTCACTGCAAGCAAACTCTCTGCCAACATATAAAAACAAAGTTAATAAAACTATATGTGAATGAAGAAAGTCACAAGTTAAAAAGTAGTAATAATAAGATCTTCAGCATATAGGCGGCAATGGTTGTAAGAGCAGGTGACAACTATGTGATATAGTAGTAAAAATGTCTCAAGTGAACATTTCATCACATAATAAGATCAAGATCCATCATGTTCACCAAATGCTAGATGGAATACTCCGAAGGAAATCAATAACGGACCAAAGAATAGTAGATGGTCAAGTCTCAAGTGGACAGTACAAGATCAAGTAGCAGCAACAGTAGATGATCATAGCAAACCAGCAAGTGTGTACTACTAGAAAGCATATCTTTTCTCATTTTTTTGAAAACAAAAGGACTAGAGTGGCAACTATGAACTACCCAAAACGTCATATATTAAGGAACGAAGGGAGTAGGAGGAAAGGAGCGCATATATAGAGATGGATAACAACATCAATTGTTTTCCAATATCAGGCATTCAAGCAACACAATCCTCTTCTAAAGATTGCAACACGCAATGGAACAACTATATATAAGGAGGCAAAAGTGTTCATCATACCGTATATAGCGAGCCGAGCCATTTCAGCTTGACGAGCAACTCTAGGTGGCCCTTGGGAGCCTCTACCAGACATGACTTCCAGGCATTCTTTTTCTAGATTTAGATATATATGCTCTCCCGCCTGTAATGGTATCCAAAGAACCGAGTCAGGTTTCTTGTCTATAAACACAACACAAGATGAAGATATGGTATAACTTCTTTGAGCAATGCGAAAGTACACTCTTTTAGCAAAAGCCACATTTGAAAGAAATGATCAATAGAGGACCAAAGCAACAGTAAGTAGATGGTCAAGTAAATAGTTCAAGATCAAGTAGAAGCAGAAGTAGATGATCAGATCAAGTAAGGATTAAAGATCTTGATTAAGCCAGTGTGCATCCATCCTAGAAACAATTTTTTATGTCATGTCAAGACATACGGCCCAAGAAGAGAACTTTTGATGATTTCACAAACTTGTAAGGCTGGAACTATACAAGTGCAGGGCTGGATGTGTTTCTTTTTTTCTCCATATGAAGCAACAACAATAAATTGCTTAAGGTTCCACTATGGAAGAAGCACATAGTTTAGCAACAAAACCATCAACAAAAAAAAGAGAACTAAAAGGAAAAACATCATCGACACCCAGCTAATCTGACCATCACTCCTGTACAAGTAGGAACTACATGCAACGCAAGCTCCATAAGCTTTCCAGCAGAAGGCTGGAGACTGTTGTCACAAACAGCCCACTCTAAAAAGGAGCACAATGCGAGTGTCTAGAAACTAGGCTAGAGGCACATCAATGATAACTTGTTAAAAAGCATCTTGGGTGTGTGGGCGGATCATAGAGCAACATTGAGGTATGACCTGATGATGTCCTCATCGAGCTCGACAGCTTGGGCGTGTGGTCCCGCATATATCATCGATGTGGTCCTGCAAGGCTCCATCGACTCGAGCTGGCGGCGACGCAGCCGTTGGTTACCTTGTTGAGGTACACCAATGGCAAGTTCCCGATCAGCTGCACAAGCATCACAACAGAGGGAAAGAGTTTGAATATTGATAAATTCATGTATGTATCACATCAGAAACATAGAACAGATCATTATTCGGTAGCAAGGAATAGCTGGAACTATACAGGACTACACTAGATACATGATGTTCCCTTACAAGTAACACATGCATTCATATATCACATGAGTAAACAAGATGTGAAGTAGACTGTCCAAAACTCCTATATATTTTCCCCTTCTTTTTTATGAAAACAAAAGGACTAGAGTGGCAACCAGAAAGGAAGGAGAACATATATAGAGATGAATAAGAACATCTATTATTTTCGAGTGTCAAGCAACACAATCGTCTTCTAAATACAACAACATGCAGTGCAATAACCATATATAACAAGAGGCACATCATCACTAGAGGAAAAAATGTTCATCATACACAAACATGGAGAAAACTAAGTTTCCTTGAACCAAAATATGTTGCTGCATATTTATTCACTGAAGAAAGTGAACACCCAAAAGGGATGCTCTAGTACAAACTGAACCAAAACGTGATGTGCATAACATCCCAAAAGGGAACATCGGTAGAATTGCAAGTGCCATCCAAGTCAGATCTGGGGGTTGCAGGTGAGGGAGAGAAGCTCACCATGTATGGCCGCTGGGAGGGGAGGAGGAAGCATCCATCGATCGCTGCAGAGAGGAGGCACGGGGAAGAGCTCCTCTAGCCATCACATGTGCTCCCCACGAATAGCCCAATGGCATCGAGCCAGATATACTCTCCTCTAACAATAATAACATCCAAAAAATGAAAGTCAAGTTTCTCTATGAACACAAGACAAGGCATTTTACCCAGCAATAATCACCTATGGGAACGGACACTAGAAAGATTGATCTTTTAAGCTCAGAAATGGAAAGTCGTTCACAAAAGCCGTGTTTTGAAATTCCACCCAACGAAATGAGATATCTTCTACCTAAGCAGATCAAAACCAAAGCAATTTTTGGGTTGTTCGGTCCTCGGATAACTTGAGATATCTTATAATCATGCAAATGAGTGCTCCATCAAGCACAACACACTGATGAACACCACCGGGATTGCAAGCCTGATACAACATCCAGGTTCTCAGCTTGGCGCACGAACACTAGACACACATGAGTTCATCATAACAAAGCATCCATCATATTATTCCAGTAGTAGATAGAGCATACATCTCCCTGATTGCAAGAGTTCTAACCTTAGTCAATGTTTAAGTATGCACATACAAACAAACTGAACCAAAATTACTTTGGCACACATCAGATGTGGAGATGAAGAAAACCAAAAGAAAAAGAGAAGGTGAGGAGGGATGCATACATATCCATGTTGATGCATGGGTGGACAGGGTGATGCGGAAATTTTGTAGATATCATCGCAAAGGGTGCTCAGACCACCAAAGATGCCTGTCTGCTAGGACGGCGTAGCTCCTATTGTTGTCGGTTCACATGCTTGATGTGGATGCCGCCGTTTGAACCGCCAACTCCAGTGATCACGTCGACTGCTCCAGGGCACTTGGGGTGAACAGAGCATGCTCTCCTTTGCTGGGACCCTGCAGAAATTCAAATCTGTTAGTTAGTTACACGAACAACGCACAACATGTGTACTCGAGTGTATCTCAAACTTAGGAGACTAAAATATGCTTTCCATTGGACATGCACAGTTTTGTTAAGAAGGATGCTTGAACCAAAAAAAGGTCATCCTACACAAACAGGGAGAAAACTGAGTTTGCTAGAAACAAAAAAAGTTATTGTGTATTCTTTCATTGAAGAAAGTGGACATCCAAAAGGGAAGCTCCAGAAGAAACCGAACGAAACGTGATGTGCATAACATCCAAAAGGGATCATCAGTACAATTGCAAGTACCATCCAAGTCGGATCTGGGGGTGCATGGGACGAAGAGAAGCTCACCATGTACGGTCGCTAGCAAGGGAGAAGGGAGCAGCCATCAGTCGCCAGAGAGAGGAGGCAGGGACAAAGAGCTCCTCCACCTCCTCTAGCCGTCACACACGCTTGGTGACGAGGTGCTCCCCACGAACAACCCCATGGTGTCGAGTCACATATGATCTCCTGTATCAATAACAACATCCAAAGAACTAGAGTCAAGTTTCTATATGAACACAAGACAAGGCATTATGTCCAGCAATAATATCCTGTGGGAATGGACACCAGAAAGAGTAGTCCTTTAAGCTCAGAACTGCAAAGTCATCCACCGAAGCCATATTTTCCAATTCCGACCAACAAAATGAGGTTCAATTTATTACATATTTGTACCTAATCAGATCAGAATAAAAGCAAAGTTTGGGTTGTTGGGTCCCCGGATAACTTGAACTATCTTCTAATCATGCAGATGAGTGCTCCAATAAGCAGAATACAATGATCACTCCCACAGTCAGCCAGAACAAACAGGATTATATATGATGCACTTTTTTATTCCACAATCCAGAGCTCCCAGTCCAAAACCTAGAAGGAGAGATCAGGGACTCGCAGCAGCCTAAAAACCTACATATGCACTATCGTTGGCTGATAGCAACACCACCAAAAATGTATCAACTACAACTATGATGTCAGCAGTACCATGTTTAGTTTGTCAGCATATGTGATTGAAAAAATAACGTCAAATCCAATTGCCATTTCACAAATGAACGGCAGTACACGGTGCACCAATGTTCTGTTGCGGAATTACTAATCATAGATGCATTTTCATCTTCTTTGGACAAACAATCAACGATTAAAACCAAATAAAACATTTGATAATCATGAATTCAAGGGATAGGGAGCAATCAATATCTCATCGACAACCATTCTCTCTCTGTTTAAGAGGCAAAGTTGGAGGGTTTAGCTTTCACATTTTGAATCCACCTATAAGCTCTTTGCTGCCCAAAATCCTTCACATTCTGAAATAGGAACAAAATTCATCTTTCCAGCCACCAAATCAGTGCTACAAGGGAAATAAAGCCCTGGACCCTGAGGCAGTAAGCTTGAAAAAACTCTAGTTCCAAAAACAAAACTCTAGACTTTGAAACGACTACCGGATAAGTATTCAAGTGGTGCAAGGAAGACTACCAGACAAGCAAATGCAACAATATTAGATTAATTTAAGAATAATGATTGCTCTTCTTTGATTTTGGAGATCATAATAAGTGGTAGGCTAATGCTGATAAAATTAGATCCCATTGTGACGTGATATAATTAGTTAACAAGTACAGAACATGTACTGCAGCTAGAACATTAAGCTCAAAAGATACTTGGTAAACAATGGACAATTTTGTAGGAAATTGCAGCTTCAACTGTTCATACGATGAATTTGTACTGCAGGAAGACGAGTGTGGCTACAACATTACAGACTCAATATGGTAGCATCATACTCGTGGGCGACACTGAGGAGCAAGTCGAGGACTAGCACCAACTTACCTTTGAAGGAGTAGAGCAGGGCAAGGACGGAGAGAAGCACCGGCGTTCTTCGACACCCTTGCGCCTCTCCTCGGCGTCGAGTAAGACAAGGCCGCCATGCTAGTTATAATACATGGTTGCAAAGAAGAAGCGGTGTTAAAATTAACGCTACACCAAATTAAGGCTGCATGGTGGTCACAGGAAATGTACCGAAAATAAAATTGGCACCTTGTAATGGCATAACATAAGGCGCAAAACAAGAGGACAATTGTATAAAACAATCGTTGATTAATACCATATCAGTGGGTCTGGTCTTTTATCAACATGAATAAGCAAAGGAAAACACCATATTATTCCAAGGTCAGCCATAATATCAAATGGGAAGAAGGGAAAAATATACTTAAGCCTAGTTTTGCCCTCCACATGGATTAATCCTAGTACTTGAGTGTATAACACAACTTTTGACGAAATCTGATTGTTCCTTCATTGATAATTCAGAACACAAGCTTCTCATTGCTGCTTAACAGGGTCTACAACACAATCGGCCATGGCTTGATGGCCAGACAACCTCAGTGGCTTAAGGGAGAAAGTGAAGAGACCATAAACTCACCAAAAACTGAGGAAGAGACAGCCACCACCTAATCGCAAAGGGTGCTCAGGCAGCAAGGTGCCTGCCAGGATGGCATAGCTCTTGTTCTTGTCGGTTGACACGCCTGTTGTGGATGCTGATGCCATTGAACCATGGCCTCCAGTTTTCACATCGCCTGTTGCAGGGCGCTTATGGTGGACGGAGCTTGCTCTCCTGTGCTGCAAGAATTCAAATCCCCTATCAGTCAGTTACATGAACCACACACAACATGTGTACTTGAGTAACCACACACAACATGTGTACTTGAGTGTATCTCAAACTTAGGAGGCTAAAACATGCTTATCCACTCGACATCCATAGTTTTGTTAATAAGGATGCTAATTGGTTGTGCATGACATCACAGGAATTTACACCTCTTGTTAGTTTCATGGCCCACTCATAACTATAGTGTGTCTCAATTTAGAAAGCTACAACACAGGTATCCCTAGGACCAATATGACTATGTTAATAAGGATGCTAATTTGATGTACACAGCATTACATGAGGTTCCTCCTTGCCAGTTTTCATGAGCCACACAACACATGCATAGTATTGCATTTCAACTTCGTAGAAAGCTAAAACATACAAATGCATTGGGCATATTTCTTTTAGTACGGATGATAAATTGCTGTACATGGCGTCATGGGTAGAGAAGAATCATGGAAATCTAAAACATCAACAACCACACAGCACAGTTAACAGCTCGACAGTTACATGAACCACACACCAAGAATTAACAACTCTTGTCACTTCCATGAACCACACAGAACATATATACTAGTGTATCTCAACTTATAAAGCTAAAACATGCACATCCACTGGACATATAATTTTGTGCACAATAATGCTAATTTGCTGAACATGGGACAGCTGAAACTATATGAGTCTACACTAGATAGATATTGTTCAACTGTGAGTTGTATGTCAGCGCAAAATTGACCATGATGGCCAGCACAAAACATGGCTTATCACCTATGTCAGGGAGGAAAAAAGTACCAATGGATGCTATTTGCGGTGGCAGCAGTGAGAAGAGGACAGGAGGCATTGCTCCTGCCATTCAAGTTTTTTTTTCTTGATTCAGTATTGAAGGCATGAATTGGCCTTGCCTATGCAGTCATCAAATGAAAGCCCCCTACCATATTGTTCCACTGAGAACATTTCTTTGTAGCCACTTAATTACCATCCAGAATAAAGAAGGTAAACTTGTTCTCTTCACCGCACACCATCATGATAGGAATCACTATGTCAAAATCGACAAGCAAACTAACAACCTAAACAGGTTGTCATGGTTAATGTTAGACTGCATACTGCAGCGCTACTAGAGCTCCACTATTCTGGAGTCATTCACGTAGAGCATCACGCCAAAACCCTCCCCATGCATGACCGCTCATCTACACACACAAAATACCAACAATGGGATGGAAACCATCTGCTTCACATGCAAGCGCAGCAAACAAAATTCATATATGTGCATACCTCTTGGATCACAGTACAAGACAACATTACATATCATCTTATCTCATTGATACACACCACAATCTGTATGACCATCAAGGCATCATTTCCTTAAATACCTAAGTTGTCATGGCTCAATGACAAGGGGGAGAATAGAGGAGGAAGAAAATTTGGGAGGACTCACTTACTATTTGTAGCCAAGGCGGAACCACAACGTCACCGTCACACCATGACGGTGGAGAGCTGGACGAAGATGAGACCGAGTGAAACCTCTTGGCGACCGTCTTCTCCTTGCTCTGAGCCTGCCATGCCATCTTGGCAGAGCCATGCCCAAAACACGCGATGTACTTCTTCATCGACACAATCTGGTCTTGCTCCCATCTATACTGTTTCATTTGGTCCTCCTCTAGTTCAGATAGTGTTTGAACATACTGGTCGAAATTCCCAGTGTACAGCTTAAGCTCCATGCTCTGCATGTGCATGATGTTCATACAGACTCCATTCAGAAAGTATGAAGAGTGTCATATCATAGCAAGTATAAGGTCGAATTTTTCAGTGTTTCTTCCAGCCACACGAATGACGATCTGCAAATATTGCCAATTATTATTAGTTCACAAAAAACATATTTATTTGGCTTCAGAAATCATTTTTACTGGGTACTATATTATTTCAGTCAGTGCCAACTCAAGCATGTGTCAGTTTTTTCAGAGAAATTAGGCACACAACAACTAAACAATAATCATGCTATTTTTACAAACGTTACTAAACATGGTATTAGTTTTACTGAAATCACTTACCGGGTACTATATATGTATCAAAGTTCATAGTGATATATATGGAATACTTACCAAAGAAAATCAGGAATTAAAACCGAAATGTGTAGAGGCAAGTATAGTCAAAATCGGCAACAACCTATGTTCAACATTGACGCTCAAACATATATGGCTGAAAACAAAAAGGGGCATGCTTTCTAAGAAAAGGTGATACCCAATCAAATGTCGAAATCATTTTCTTTTTCTTTTTTGCTTCAGAGATCATTTACAGGGTACTATATCTCAGTCAACCTAAATCAAACATATCTCAGTTTTTCAGAAAAAAGCAGGCCCATGGCAGCTAAAGCAGTAATCAGGCGGGTACTATATCTAAATTGGTGTCAACTCAAAACATGTCTCAGTTCATAGAAAACAGGCAAATATCAGCTATGCGGTAAACATGTTTCTGTTCATGATCTTGGGAAGAGTGTGATGATTATGGCATACTGTACTACCTGCCGTAGTTTAGCTCCAGCTCTGTATCTACATCTAGATCATGTCCGTGGAATGTTAACGTGGGAGAATTGAACTGCAAGTGGCATTCAACTGCCAACACAGAAAACAGAGTTAGATCATTAAATCGTTTACCTTTCTTTAGGGGAAGAGAGGTATCAGGCCTATTGCAGAGATGGAAGGTTGTGGGCATTGAGAAGCACCTTACAAATTTGCAGTATTTGTCAACAAAGTTGGATCCTTTGTTTAAGGAGACACCAGAAAAAATCATTCCTACTGCTGGGAGTAGGTTATGCAAAAAATTCTAAGATTATTATTGCTAAATTATAGCAAGTTCACTTGAATAGGTAGGTGTTCAAGTTCCAGCAACCTACTCTTATCTATGTCTAGTTATGGCCAATCAAAAAACAGATACAGAATAAGCCATACTGCTTACAAAGCAGTCTACTCAATTGAGAGCTTAGTTCAGGTTTACACCAGTGGACTACAACAGTTCGGCTTCATCCTTGGCCCAGGATGCATGTTAGCAGGTACAAGGATGTAGTTGAAAATTAACATGCCAGACAAACAAGGCGTGAGCATAACAAATCAGATCGTGACATATTACACATAATAACTAGCTAGCTTCGTGGACTCAGACACCAACTGTAGAGTCAACTCACACACTAGTTGAATGAAGTCTCTTCCTAAAGTTGTATGTTGCTCCAAACGTCTAACAAAAATACTTTATAGTTTCTCGAGCATAAAATTCACATCACATGAAAATGCATTGCAATACAAGAACTAGTACAAGAACACCACCAATGTGCTGCTATGCTAGCTACTATAAGGTTTCTACTTCATGTAGTGCTACTATAACCAAAAACCAATCCCTAACCAAACATGGCTAAGGCACATAGGCCATGAACCCGGAGCAACATGGATCAATGGCCACGAGCTCAGAGCAACTGGAGCAAAGAAAGGAGAACACCCAGAGGAGCTCACCATGTGAGTTTTGTAGCCGATGCCGAACAGCACCGCCACCATCACACATCGCGGGTCCATCGGAAGATGCCAAGGCCGGAGACCAAGCCTACCACATCGCACCTTGACTGGAACAATGAATCCGGCCCTTTCCGGCATTGGTCATGATGTTGTACCTAATCATGCACAAGGACAAGACAAATAAGAAATGTTTGAGCTCAAATCCATAAACAAAAATTAGAAATTACGGGATCCAGAAAGAAAGAGCAGCTAGCTCACCTGTACTTGATGCTGAAGCAAGGTTCCATGGACTCGAACTTGGCAGCGATGCAGACGTTGGTGACCTTGTTGAGGTACACCAATGTCATGTTCCTGATCAGCTACACAAGCATCGCAACACGGAGGGAAAAGTCTGAATATTGAGAAATTCAAGTCTGTATCACATAAGAAACATAAACAAGATCATTATTTGTTAGCAAGGAAAAGCTGGAAATATACAAGACCACACTAATACATGATGTTCCCTTATGAGTAACACAAGCACACACTACTCACACATTTCCTTGTACATCTAATGAGCCATTATTTGAAAACTAAGTCGTTTAAGAGCAACCATTCGCAGTTAGCACATCATTTACCGAACCAGTTGAGGCCATCAAGTGGAAACCTAATTAACTAGCCATGGCAGCAAGGCCATGACCGCCATGTGCATAGCTAGCTATATACGCCCAGAGCAGGTGGAAGGAGAGAATCACCTTTGATGTCGGGAGCCGATGCCGAACCACGCCATCCCTGCGGTGAAGACGACACCTCAGCCACCAGCCATGGCCATGAGGCGTCACCTCGCCAATGAGGCCGGGGAAGATCTCCTTGAGGCGCTGGCGTCCGTGGTGGCGGCTAGAGTTATCATATGGACCGCACAAGAGCACTTGTCAAAGTCAGTAAGGTAGACTCAGTGTGCAATTTATAACAAATAAAAACAGAATGTTCTTAAACGGAAGAGCAGTCATACTGGGATATCACTTCAGATGGCTATATTTTATATATTAGTAAGTATGTTGTGGGCCTCAATACATAAAAACAAAATATTTGCTGGAACCAACTAACCTTGTCGCAAGAGCGCATGCTCATAATCTCCAGGTATAATATTCTTTCATTTAAAGTTCTGTCAAACTAACCACCGCGATATATTTTCATAAGCTCAGATTTAACTATCGTTAGTTTATTAAGACCGCTGTAAATGATCCCATAGGACCAAATTGTTACCCTAATGCATGTCAACTACATTTGATGGCACGTAGCTTGCACCATGATGCATGTTAAACTGCATTCCATCGTTTTCTGCAGGTACACCCCTTGCACATACAGACTCTGGTTAGGCTCAGTGCCTGAAGTGGCGGACGCCGGTGAAGAGGAGGGAGACGTCGTACTTGTTGCAGCAGTCGACGGCGCCCTTGTCCCTCATGCTGCCGGTGGGCTGCGCGATCGTGCCGATGCCGTTCTCGCATGCCTCCTCGACGGCGTCCTTCCAGGCTGCAGTTTCACTCAGGTGGATCAGTTGTAAGATATCACTTGGTTGAATCAAATGGGGGTTGTTGTATTGTCCTCACCGAACGGGAAGAAGGCGTCGCTGGCCAGAACGGAGGGAGCATCTTTTATCTCATTATTAGGATTTGGCCAATTTTTACTGAATTAATTGGAAGAAAACACGTGATATGACTGCCACGGCATCAGGAACTCTTAGCTATGTCCTTCTTGGTCAATGCTTTCATTTAAAGTTCTGTTGAACTAACCACCGCTATATATTTTCATAAGCTCAGATTTAACTATCATTAGTTTATTTAGACCGCTATAAATGATCCCAAAGGACCAAATTGCTACCCTAATGCATGTCAACTACATTTGATGGCATGTAGCTTGCACCTTGATGCATGTTAAACTGCATTCCATCGTTTCTGCAAGTACACCCCTTGCACATACAGGAACGAGAATCAGTTTCCGCACTTCAACTTTCATCAGGATCCCTCAGCCGAGTACGATTTCTGGATAAATACAATGGGGCTGAGGGATTATTCACGTATTTCGCTGGAAGCATACGTACACCAGTACCAAGAACTGAAATGTCCACACCTGAAGAACACAACCGCGAACAGTCTCCTAGTAAAAATTGCTGAGTTGATCGCGGCAGATGACGGTCGCTGAATAAGTTTGTGTTCCAGCGCGCTTATCATCAGGTAAACACAGAAGGTTTTTTTATAAACAAAAGGAGAGCAATTTCAACCAATTTTTTTAACAAAAGTTGTATCAACGAGAGAAGAACGCATCATGTGTATCAACAACATACATATGTACGTTACATACAGAGAAAGCATCATACTGGGAGTGATTCACAGAGAGAGCATCCTCTGTTGCTGTTGTATCAACAAGATAAGATGATAGATTTGGTGGAGAATGGGGATGAAGAGGGCACCATTGGTTGCTTGATGGGTTGCTGGGTCGTCCTTGGTGTTGAGGAAGACAAGAGACGAGGTCGTGAGGGTCGACCATCAAGGGTGCTTTTCCTCCTCCTTCGTCCTGCAAACAACACCACCCAGCCCAACCCATCAGAGAGGAGAAGGATGCATTGGGGAATGGAAGGGGAGGGGAGGAAAGAAGAGGAAATCGGGAGATGGGGGGTTAGGCGCACCTTGATGCTGCTGATGCTGCTGCTTGTCCTGGGATTGGGACTAGTGGAGGAAGAGGGACGTTGACGAGCACAGGAGCGACGTCCCGGGCGGGCAGAGGAAGCTCTGCTCCATGGCACCAACCTACGCAGACGACGAAACGAGACGAGGGTCAGAGATGGAGAGGGGTCAGATAAGAAGAAGGAGAAGAGGGACTATACCGTAGCACCGCCGTTGAGGCCCTGTGGCTGCGGCCGGTCACCATGGCCGGCGGCTAGGGTTTCCGGCGCGAGGAGGCATGGCGAATCTGACCACGGGGTGAGCAGCTGTAGCGGATCAGCGTCCAGGGCGAGAGGGGGACGGGCCGCCGCCGGCGAAGTGGAGGCCGGGGTCGGGGGAGGCGACGGAGTTGGGCGGCTGCTTGGGGAGATCGAGAGAGGAGTTGGGTGGGGATCGAGAGAGGAGTTGAGTTGAGCGCAGGGAAAAGGAACTCGACAGAAGTCGACGAGCCAAGAGCCCTCATTGGGCAGGCTGCGCCTAGCTCCCACGGATCGTGGGTTGCCTAATTGATCACAGCCATCCATTCATTTTTTCCCCTTCCAGATCCGATGGCAGCCATCACGCATCACGCGGATCGTGCTTCTTGCTCTCTTATATACAACCCGATGACCTACTCGAGCCTCATGATTGGCCAAGCTCCACCTCCCATGGATCATGGATTGTCGAGTCGATCCTAACCGCTCGTTCATTTTCCCTTGTCTCAGATCCGACGGCAGACACCATACGTCACGCGGATCGTGCTACTTGCTCCTTCCCCTGTAAATAATATCCGTCAACCACTCTAGCGGTGAACGTTGAGAACTTGGCGGCGAAGTAGACAGGGATCATATCCAAAATGCAGACATCTTAAAGTCAGCAAGATAGCGGGACATGAGGTATGACCGACTACTCAAGACTGGCACGACCACTAGCTCGCCATTCTTGTCATACTTGACACGGAACATGGCCACTTGTAATAGACCCTAGAATTTTGCAGCGGAGACCCTAAATGTTTTGTTTCATTACAAACAAGGCAAAAATTTTGACAAGTCGGGAGAATTTGGGATAAAAAAATTGGCAGCATAACGCGTTGGTGAGGAAGCATCCAAATCAATACGAATGATGATGTGCTATTCATTTCAAAATTCGTTCATGCCCTTTCTTTTTGAAGGGTAATACAGTGGATGGACCTCATATCCCATTCTATCCATGTCGCCATCCTACCAAATCACGTACACACACAACTAACAAGCTAATCCAACACAACCTCAAAAATAAATAAAAAAACTCTAACAACTTCCACTACTCACTGCTGGCCCTTCCTTCTTGTGTTGTCATTCTTCTTCTCTTTGAACGAACATCATCATTAAGGGTATTGACCAACAAGCGGGAGCCGCAGCGGCAACGGCCTAACATGTTGCATCTGTCCCGAGACCTTCCCAGGGGCCACAACACGACTGTTTTGAAGCCCTTGGGTTGACGGAGCAGTTCCAAACATTGTGTGTGGCCTATGCTTCCGAGATCCTTGGTTGTTCTCTCTCCAACCAACCTCTCTGCCAACATTTAACAACAAAGTTAATAAAACCTCTCGCGTGAAGGACAAAAGTCACAATCACAAGTTAATAAAAGATGGCAATAATAAAATCTTCAAATCAAGACAGCCGCTTACAACATATAGGCAACAATGGTAGTAAGAGCAGGTGACAACTATGTATACGGTAGCAAAAATGCCTCCAGTGAACATTTCAACACATAATAAGATCAAGATCCATCATATTCACCAAATGTTTGATGAAATACTCGGAAGGAAATCGATAAAGGACCAACGAAACATTAGATCCACATTGGTGAGCATCAATAAACGACCAAATGAACAATAAATGATCAGTACAGTCAAATATCAAGTAGATCCAGCAAGTGTGTACTACTAGAAAGCATATCCTTAATCACAGGAAGTCAATAAATCTATCAATCGAGTCGCTTGTATGGGGGACATTCAACCTATCAGCCCTAGTAAAAATCCAAAATCTTTCAGATTTGTCAAGTATGGATGAAAGAACGAACCAAAGAACTGGTGATTCCACATGGAAGCAAAGTCTCTCTCATATCAGATCCTACAAAGCTATGGACATTGCTTTGGACACCACTAACAACAGAACATTGATTTGGACAAGTATAGCATTCCAGAGCCCATATCCAGAATATAGTTTGACTTCAGATATATTCAGCTGCCTAATAGAGACTAGTCAACAACTTCAATATTATTTCAACATAAGCACGGGCCAATAATTGATCCATGTCATTGTACAAGAAGATCCACAAGAAGACAACCAACTAGCTCAACAAATATTTCGAAATACTATACCTGCTGGCGTGCCAAGGCGCTCTCCTTTCGTATCATTCGTGCAAGCATACGAGTGTGATTAGCCGAATACATAACTGCTTGTTGTTCCTAACATGGAAAATTACAACAAAGGTAATAGTTGAAACATATAGCAGAACCGCAATAGGCCAAAAATATAGAGCAGTATGAATAGAAGGCCCAGCTTATATCAGTGAGTTACTGGCATTTGATCATCAACACAAGCATCATGAACAGGAGCAAACAAACTTAAGATGAGTGAAGCACCACTATCTACATCGGTACTGGAGGTACAACTGAAGATATGACAGAAGCCACTTCACGCCATGGAACTTTGGAGACCATGTCGATTTATAGTAGTAACTAGTCTAGCATTAGAAACTAGTCCAAAGTGTCGACACGAGCACGATGTGAGTGCCTCGAAACTATGCTAGAGGCAGAGTGGCAATAACTTGAAAAAGGGAACCACTTGGTTGGGAGTGGGGAGCAGAGAGGAACCTTGTGCGAAGAGTCAGCAACGGCGTCGCCTCAAGGTTGAGTTACGACCCAACGATGTCCTTGTTGAGCTCAACAACTTGAGCGTGTGGTCTCGCATGTTCCTCATCGACGTTGTCCATGGAGGGCGCCTGCTGGTCTGAAATCTGTGGAGACAAGAACTCCAACCAAAACTCTTTTCAGTGAAATCTGTGGAGGTAGCACAACAACAATCGGTGCAAACGACAGCTCTACTCATAGACAAGAAAATGTAGACAAAGGAAAAAAATGATGGCTTTGCATGCAGTAAATTCCTGTAGCTCACTCCTCACGTGCAAACACTTGCAGGGAAAATAAATCAAGATGCCTCACAATGGATCACATCAATTTTTTTTTGCTGATTAATACATCTTAAAATAAATCAAGAAAATCAAAGCCTTTCTATGCCAGGAGCATAGGAAACAATGTATTTGTTGCTGAACTTCACAGGAAACATCACGAAAGCATCATGCTCCAAACAGGGTCACATAGTATAGAAACTCATGCGGTGCATGCAAGTTCGTCGATTGGTAGCAGCAACTAGGCTAGAGCTAGAAACTAGTCCAATGTGAACAGGAGCATGATGTGAGTGTCTGGAAACTATGCTAGAGGCACAACAACGACAACTGGGGGGGACATCTTGGGCGGGAGGACAGAACAAAGAGCAACCTTGTTCGGGAAGTCGGTGCCATTATCGTCTCGAGGTTGAGGTATGACCCGATGATGTCCTCGTCGAGCTCGACAGCTTGGGCATGCGGTCCTGCATGTTCCTCGTCAATGTCGTCCATAAAGGGTGTCTGCTGCTTTGAAACGAACAAACAAATAATTTAGGGGATCTGGGAGAGACTAGAAGTCCAAGCAACACTATTTTTAGTAGAACATAGAAGCCACCCAAGGGTGTATCGTCCAACAAAAGAGCCTAGCTAAAACATAAATGCCCACCACCCTAGCAACAGCAAGAGCATGACTATAAATCGCACTAAAGGCATAGCTACAGGACAAGACCACATTATTAATGGAGATTAGCTTTCACATGAATCAAGCTTATCTAATACTTTCATTAATGCTGATGAGTAAAGCCACTGTTAATGCCAAGTAGGCATTGACATTTCTTATTTTTCTTATAAGAAAATAAAGTTCCACATATCTCATTAAAAGAAGGACAAGCTAAAGTTCCAGCCGGAAGGGGGGGGACTCACCTGTGCAAGTTGTAGCCAAGGCCGGACATGAGCACCATGGTTGCGGCATGCGAGCAAAATCAAAAAAGGTGTTACCATTTCCAGTCTACCTTAGCCATCTTGGATATGATGGGACTTGGCCAAATTGCATCAAAGATACCGTTCCAATCTACCTTAGCCATTGTTCCTTGTGTTGTCATTCTTATTCTCTTTGAACGAATGATCACATCACAGGTATCGACACAACAAGAGCACAAGCATCAACAACAACAGCATGGGATGGTATTGACTAACAGCTGGCAGCGGGCGGCCTAACATGTTGCATCTGTCCTGAGGCCTTCCCAGGTGCTGCAACACCACTGTTCTGAAGCCCTTGGGTTGGAGGAGTAGTTGCAAACTATGTGTATGGCCTGTGCTTCCGAGATCCTGGGTTGTTCACTGCAAGCATACTCTCTGCCAACATATAAAAACAAAGTTAATAAAACTATATGTGAATGAAGAAAGTCACAAGTTAAAAAGTAGTAATAATAAGATCTTCAGCATATAGGCGGCAATGGTGGTAAGAGCAGGTTACAACTATGTGATATAGTAGTAAAAATGTCTCTAGTGAACATTTCATCACATAATAAGATCAAGATCCATCATGTTCACCAAATGCTAGATGGAATACTCCGAAGGAAATCAATAATGGACCAAAGAATAGTAGATGGTCAAGTCTCAAGTGGACAGTACAAGATCAAGTAGCAGCAACAGTAGATGATCATAGCAAACCAGCAAGTGTGTACTACTAGAAAGCATATCTTTTCTCATTTTTTTGAAAACAAAAGGACTAGAGTGGCAACTATGAACTACCCAAAACGTCATATATTAAGGAACGGAGGGAGTAGGAGGAAAGGAGCGCATATATAGAGATGGATAACAACATCAATTGTTTTCCAATATCAGGCATTCAAGCAACACAATCCTCTTCTAAAGATTGCAACACGCAATGGAACAACTATATATAAGGAGGCAAAAGTGTTCATCATACCGTATATAGCGAGCCGAGCCATTTCAGCTTGACGAGCAACTCTAGGTGGCCCTTGGGAGCCTCTAACAGACATGACTTCCAGGCATTCTTTTTCTAGATTTAGATATATATGCTCTCCCGCCTGTAATGGTATCCAAAGAACCGAGTCAGGTTTCTTGTCTATAAACACAACACAAGATGAAGATATGGTATAACTTCTTTGAGCAATGCGAAAGTACACTCTTTTAGCACAAGCCACATTTGAAAGAAATGATCAATAGAGGACCAAAGCAACAGTAAGTAGATGGTCAAGTAAATAGTTCAAGATCAAGTAGAAGCAGAAGTAGATGATCAGATCAAGTAAGGATTAGAGATCTTGATTAAGCCAGTGTGCATCCATCCTAGAAACAATTTTTTATGTCATGGTCAAGACATACGGCCCAAGAAGAGAACTTTTGATGATTTCGCAAACTTGTAAGGCTGGAACTATACAAGTGCAGGGCTGGATGTGTTTCTTTTTTTCTCCATATGAAGCAACAACAATAAATTGCTTAAGGTTCCACTATGGAAGAAGCACATAGTTTAGCAACAAAACCATCAACAAAAAAAGAGAACTAAAAGGAAAAACATCATCGACACCCAGCTAATCTGACCATCACTCCTGTACAAGTAGGAACTACATGCAACGCAAGCTCCATAAGCTTTCCAGCAGAAGGCTGGAGACTGTTGTCACAAATAGCCCACTCTAAAAAGGAGCACAATGCGAGTGTCTAGAAACTAGGCTAGAGGCACATCAATGATAACTTGTTAAAAAGCATCTTGGGTGTGTGGGCGGATCATAGGCAACATTGAGGTATGACCTGATGATGTCCTCATCGAGCTCGACAGCTTGGGCGTGTGGTCCCGCATATAACATCGATGTGGTCCTGCAAGGCTCCATCGACTCGAGTTGGGCGGCGACGCAGCCGTTGGTTACCTTGTTGAGGTACACCAATGGCAAGTTCCCGATCAGCTGCACAAGCATCACAACAGAGGGAAAGAGTTTGAATATTGATAAATTCATGTATGTATCACATCAGAAACATAGAACGGATCATTATTCGGTAGCAAGGAATAGCTGGAACTATACAGGACTACACTAGATACATGATGTTCCCTTACAAGTAACACATGCATTCATATATCACACGAGTGAACAAGATGTGAAGTAGACTGTCCAAAACTCCTATATATTTTCCCCTTCTTTTTTATGAAAACAAAAGGACTAGAGTGGCAACCAGAAAGGAAGGAGAACATATATAGAGATGAATAAGAACATCTATTATTTTCGAGTGTCAAGCAACACAATCGTCTTCTAAATACAACAACATGCAGTGCAATAACCATATATAACAAGAGGCACATCATCACTAGAGGAAAAAATGTTCATCATACACAAACATGGAGAAAACTAAGTTTCCTTGAACCAAAATATGTTGCTGCATATTTATTCACTGAAGAAAGTGAACACCCAAAAGGGATGCTCTAGTACAAACTGAACCAAAACGTGATGTGCATAACATCCCAAAAGGGAACATCGGTAGAATTGCAAGTGCCATCCAAGTCAGATCTGGGGGTGTAGGTGAGGGAGAGAAGCTCACCATGTATGGCCTTACTGGGAGGGGAGGAGGAAGCATCCATCGGTCGCTGCAGAGAGGAGGCACGGGGAAGAGCTCCTCTAGCCATCACATGTGCTCCCCACGAATAGCCCCATGGCATCGAGCCAGATATGCTCTCCTGTAACAATAATAACATCCAAAAAACGAAAGTCAAGTTTCTCTATGAACACAAGACAAGGCATTTTACCCAGCAATAATCACCTATGGGAACAGACACCAGAAAGATTGATCTTTTAAGCTCAGAAATGAAAAGTCGTTCACAAAAGCCGTGTTTTGAAATTCCACCCAATGAAATGAGATATCAACTACCTAAGCAGATCAAAACCAAAGCAATTTTTGGGTTGTTCGGTCCCCGGATAACTTGAGATATCTTATAATCATGCAAATGAGTGCTCCATCAAGCACAACGCACTGATGAACACCACCGGGATTGCAAGCCTGATACAACATCCAGGTTCTTAGCTTGGCGCACGAACACTAGACACACATGAGTTCATCATAACAAAGCATCCATCATATTATTCCAGTAGTAGATAGAGCATACATCTCCCTGATTGCAAGAGTTGTAACCTTAGTCAATGTTTAAGTATGCACATACAAACAAACTGAACCAAAATTACTTTGGCACACATCATATGTGGAGATGAAGAAAACCAAAAGAAAAAGAGAAGGTGAGGGATGCATACATATCCATGTTGATGCTTGGGTGGACAAGGTGATGCGGAAATTTTGTAGTTATCATCGCAAAGGGTGCTCAGACCACCAAAGATGCATGCCTGCTAGGACGGCGTAGCTCCTATTATTGTCGGTTCACATGCTTGATGTGGATGCCGCCGTTTGAACCGGCAACTCCAGTGATCACGTCGACTGCTCCAGGGCACTTGGGGTGAACAGAGCATGCTCTCCTGTGCTAGGACCCTGCAGAAACTCAAATATGTCAGTTAGTTACACGAACAACGCACAACATGTGTACTCGAGTGTATCTCAAACTTAGGAGACTAAAATATGCTTTCCATTGGACATGCACAGTTTTGTTAAGAAGGATGCTTAAACCAAAAAAAGGTCATCCTACACAAAAAGGGAGAAAACTAAGTTTGCTAGAAACAAAAAAAAGTTATTCGTATTCTTTCATTGAAGAAAGTGACATCCAAAAGGGATGCTCCAGAAGAAACCGAACAAAACGTGATGTGCATAACATCCAAAAGGGATCATCAGTACAATTGCAAGTACCATCTAAGTCGGATCTGGGGGTGCATGGGACGAAAAGAAGCTCACCATGTACGGTCGCTAGCAAGGGAGAAGGGAGCAGCCATCAGTCGCTAGAGAGAGGAGGCAGGGACAAAGAGCTCCTCCACCTCCTCTAGCCGTCACACACGCTTGGTGACGAGGTGCTCCCCACGAACAACCCCATGGTGTCGAGTCACATATGATCTCCTGTATCAATAACAACATCCAAAGAACTAGAGTCAAGTTTCTATATGAACACAAGACAAGGCATTACGTCCAGCAATAATATCCTGTGGGAATGGACACCAGAAAGAGTAGTCTTTTAAGCTCAGAACTGCAAAGTCATTCACAAAAGCCATATTTTCCAATTCCGCCCAAAAAAAATGAGGTTCAATTTATTACATATTTGTACCTAATCAGATCAGAATAAAAGCAAAGTTTGGGTTGTTGGGTCCCCGGATAACTTGAACTATCTTCTAATCATGCAGATGAGTGCTCCAATAAGCAGAATACAATGATCACTCCCACAGTCAGCCAGAACAAACAGGCTTGTATATGATGCACGTTTTTATTCCACAATCCAGAGCTCCCAGTCCAAAACCTAGAAGGAGAGATCAGGGACTCACAGCAGCCTAAAAACCTACATATGCACTATCGTTGGTTGATAGCAACACCACCAAAAATGTATCAACTACAACTATGATGTCAGCAGTACCATGTTTAGTTTGTCAGCACAGGTGATTGAAAAAATAAGGTAAAATCCAATTGCCATTTCACAAATGAACGGCAGTACACGGTGCACCAATGTTCTGTTGCGGAATTTCTAATCATAGATGCATTTTCATCTTCTCTGGAAAAACAATCAACGATTAAAACCAAATAAAACATTTGATAATCATGAATTCAAGGGATAGGGAGCAATCAATATCTCATCGACAACCATTCTCTCTCTGTTTAAGAGGCAAAGTTGGAGGGTTTAGCTTTCACATTTTGAATCCACCTATAAGCTCTTTGCTGCCCAAAATCCTTCACATTCTGAAATAGGAACAAAATTCATCTTTCCAGCCACCAAATCAGTGCTACAAGGGAAATAAAGCCCTGGACCCTGAGGCAGTAAGCTTGAAAAAACTCTAGTTCCAAAAAAAAACTCTAGACTTTGAAACGTCTACCGGATAAGTATTCAAGTGGTGCAAGGAAGACTACCAGACAAGCAAATGCAACAATATTGGATTAATTTAAGAATAATGATTGCTCTTCTTTGATTTTGGAGATCATAATAAGAGGTAGGCTAATGCTGATAAAATTAGGTCCCATTGTGACGTGATATAATTAGTTAACAAGTACAGAACATTGGACAATTTTGTAGGAAATTGCAGCTTCAACTGTTCTAAATTGGTGTACTATATCTAAATTGGTGTCAACTCAAAACATGTCTCAGTTCATAGAAAACAGGCAAATATCAGCTATGCGGTAAACATGTTTCTGTTCATGATCTTGGGAAGATTGTGATGATTATGGAATACTGTACTACCTGCCGTAGTTTAGCTCCAGCTCTGTATCTACATCTAGATCATGTCCGTGGAATGTTAACGTGGGAGAATTGACCAGCAAGTGGCATTCAACTGCCAACACAGAAAACCGAGTTAGATCATTAAATCGTGTACCTTTCTTTAGGGGAAGAGAGGTATCATGCCTATTGCAGAGATGGAAGGTTGTGGGCATTGAGAAGCACCTTACAAATTTGCAGTATTTGTCAACAAAGTTGGATCCTTTGTTTAAGGAGAAACCAGAAAAAATCATTCCTACTGCTGGGAGTAGGTTATGCAACAAATTCTAAGATTCTTATTGCTAAATTATAGCAAGTTCACTTGAATAGGTAGGTGTTCAAGTTCCAGCAACCTACTCTTATCTATGTCTAGTTATGGCCAATCAAAAAACAGATACAGAATAAGCCATACTGCTTACAAAGCAGTCTACTCAATTGAGAGCTTAGCTCAGGTTTACACCAGTGGACTACAACAGTTCGGCTTCATCCTTGGCCCAGGATGCATGTTAGCAGGTACAAGGATGTAGTTGAAAATTAACATGCCAGACAAACAAGGCGTGAGCATAACAAATCAGATCGTGACATATTACACATAATAACTAGCTAGCTTCGTGGACTCAGACACCAACTTTAGAGTCAACTCACACACTAGTTGAATGAAGTCTCTTCCTAAAGTTGTATGTTGCTCCAAACGTCAACCAAAAATACTTTATAGTTTCTCGAGCATAAAATTCACATCACATGAAAATGCATTGCAATACAGGAACTCGTACAAGAACGCCACCAATGTGCTGCTATGCTAGCTACTATAAGGTTTCTACTTCATGTAGTGCTACTACAACCAAAAACCAATCCCTAACCAAACATGGCCAAGGCACATAGGCCATGAACCCGGAGCAACATGGATCAATGGCCACGAGCTCAAAGCAACTGGAGCAAAGAAAGGAGAACACCCAGAGGAGCTCACCATGTGTGTTTTGTAGCCGATGCCGAACAACACCACCACCATCACACAGCGCGGGTCCATCGGAAGACGCCAAGGGCGGAGACCAAGCCTACCACATCGCACCTTGACTGGCACAATGAACCCGGCCCTTTCCGGCATTGGTCATGATGTTGTACCTAATCATGCACAAGGACAAGACAAAGAAGAAATGTTTGAGCTCAAATCCATAAACAAAAATTAGAAATTACGGGATCCAGAAAGAAAGAGCAGCTAGCTCACCTGTACTTGATGCTGAAGCAAGGTTCCATGGACTCGAACTTGGCAGCGATGCAGACGTTGGTGACCTTGTTGAGGTACACCAATGTCATGTTCCTGATCAGCTACACAAGCATCGCAACACGGAGGGAAAAGTCTGAATATTGAGAAATTCAAGTCTGTATCACATAAGAAACATAAACAAGATCATTATTCGTTAGCAAGGAAAAGCTGGAAATATACAAGACCACACTAATACATGATGTTCCCTTATGAGTAACACAAGCACACACTACTCACACATTTCCTTGTACATCTAATGAGCCATTATTTGAAAACTGAGTCGTTTAAGAGCAACCGTTCGCAGTTAGCACATCATTTACCGAACCAGTTGAGGCCATCAAGTGGAAACATAATTAACTAGCCATGGCAGCAAGGCCATGACCGCCATGTGCATAGCTAGCTATATACTCCCAGAGCAGGTGGAAGGAGAGAATCACCTTTGATGTCGGGAGCCGATGCCGAACCACGCCATCCCCGCGGTGGAGACGACACCTCAGCCACCAGCCATGGCCAGGAGGCGTCACCTCGCCAATGAGGCCGGGGAAGATCTCCTTGAGGCGCTGGCGTCCGTGGTGGCGACTAGAGTTAGCATATGGACTGCACAAGAGCACTTGTCAAAGTCAGGAAGGTAGACTCAGTGTGCAACTTATAACACATAAAAACATAATGTTCTTAAACGGAAGAGCAGTCATACTGGGAAATCACTTCAGATGGCTATCTTTTATATATCAGTAACTATGTTGTCGGCCTCAATCCATGGAAAGATACTATTGCTCGAGTTGCAAAAAAATATTTGCTGGAACCAATTGATCTTGTCGCAAGAGCGCATGCTCATAATCTCCAGGTGTAATATTCTTTCATTTAAAGTTTTGTCGAACTAACCATCGCGATATATTTTCATAAGCTCAGATTTAACTATCGTTAGTTTATTAAGACCGTTGTAAATGATCCCAAAGGACCAAATTGTTACCCTAATGGATGCCAACTACATTTGATGGCACGTAGCTTGCACCATGATGCATGTTAAACTGCATTCCATCATTTCTGCAGGTACACCCCTTGCACATACAGGAACGAGAACCAGTTTCTGCACTTCAACTTTCATCAGGAACCCTCTGCCGAGTACGATATCTTGATAAATACAATGGGGCTGACGGATTATTCACAGATTTCGCTGGAAACCTACACCAGTAGCAAGAACTGAAATGTCCAGACCTGAAGAACACAACCGCGAACAATCTCCTAGTAAAAATTGCTGAGTTGATCGCGGCAGATGACGGTCGCTGAATAAGTTTGTGTTCCAGCGCAAGAACACAACCGCGAACAATCTCCTAGTAAAAATTGTTGAGTTGATCGCGGCAGATGACGGTCGCTGAATAAGTTTATGTTCCAGCGCACTTATCATCAGGTAAACACAGAAGATTTTTTTATAAACAAAAGGAGAGCAATTTCAACCAACTTATTTAACAAAAGTTGTATCAACGAGAGAAGAACGCATCATGTGTATCAACAACATACATATGTACGTTACATACAGAGAAAGCATCATACTGGGAGTGATTCACAGAGAGAGCATCCTCTGTTGCTGTTGTATCAACAAGATAAGATGATAGATTTGGTGGAGAATGGGGATGAAGAGGGCACCATTGGTTGCTTGATGGGTTGCTGGGTCGTCCTTGGTGTTGAGGAAGACAAGAGACGAGGTCGTGAGGGTCGACCATCAAGGGTGCTTTTCCTCCTCCTTCGTCCTGCAAACAACACCACCCAGCCCAACCCATCAGAGAGGAGAAGGATGCATTGGGGAATGGAAGGGGAGGGGAGGAAAGAAGAGGAACTCGGGAGATGGGGGGTTGGGCGCACCTTGATGCTGCTGCTGCTGCTGCTTGTCCTGGGATTGGGACTAGTGAAGGAAGAAGGACGTTGACGAGCACAGGAGCGACGTCCCGGGCGGGCAGAGGAAGCTCTGCTCCATGGCACCAACCTACGCAGACGACGAAACGAGGCGAGGGTCAGAGATGGAGAGGGGTCAGATAAGAAGAAGGAGAAGAGGGACTATACCGTAGCACCGCCGTCGAGGCCCTGTGGCTGCGGCCGGTCACCATGGCCGGCGGCTAGGGTTTCCGGCGCGAGGAGGCATGGCGAATCTGACCACGGGGTGAGCAGCTGTAGCGGATCCGCGTCCAGGGCGAGAGGGGGACGGGCCGCCGCCGGCGAAGTGGAGGCCGGGGTCGGGGGAGGCGACGGAGTTGGGCGGCTGCTTGGGGAGATCGAGAGAGGAGTTGGGTGGGGATCGAGAGAGGAGTTGAGTTGAGCGCAGGGAAAAGGAACTCGACAGAAGTCGACGAGCCAAGAGCCCTCATTGGGCAGGCTGCGCCTAGCTCCCACGGATCGTGGGTTGCCTAATTGATCACAGCCATCCATTCATTTTTTTCCCTTCCAGATCCGATGGCAGCCATCACGCATCACGCGGATCGTGCTTCTTGCTCTCTTATATACAACCCGATGACCTACTCGAGCCTCATGATTGGCCAAGCTCCACCTCCCACGGATCATGGATTGTCGAGTCGATCCTAACCGCTCGTTCATTTTCCCTTGTCTCAGATCCGACGGCAGACACCATACGTCACGCGGATCGTGCTACTTGCTCCCTCCCGTCGACCAGCTCTACCGACGAATCCTGCTATTTCCCCTCTCAGATTTTTATTTTGGGCCGTATCGCGAGGCACGCATCGTACGGGATGCGTCCATTTAATAACAATTTAATAATTAGGGAAAAAGAAGAAGAATGAACTGGGTGGATTGAAAGGAGTGCGGAACGGAGCTTGGGAGGCAGAGCCATCTCGATCGATCCAGAACCTAGGTCAAACGAATTGATACATACCTAGGTCAAAAGAGCTGTCAAACGAATTGTTTTTTAAAACAGAACAGCTGAACGTTGTACGGGCGTACTGATGCGAGTTGTACAGTCTCCCAAAGATTTGGAGACGTTATGCTCACAAAAAAAAAAATATTGGAGACGTTCACGCCGCGTCGCGTCGGTGCAAAAGAGGCCAGTGCAACTACGTAGTAGTAGTAGGTTGTATAAATCGAAACGAGCCTAGGTCACCTCTTGCTAAGCCACGTACACAATCTGCACATGCATCTGCCGGAAGGATTGTCGACTCGTCAAGTGAATACACGGTGTCCAATGAGCTGCATGTGCGTGACATTGAACGTACGTTCGGTTTCAGTTCAGTTACGTCTTTCCTTCTTCGGATGCCTGTCCATCGTTCGCACCGATCGGCGGAGGATTCCGTCGTCCACTCCAATTCGGTTCACTTAGTTGCGGCCGTTCCATAACTAGGTAGGCAATAGCAAACCAATGCCGTCAAAAACACACGCGAGCGCGGCTGATGTCGCCACGAAAACGCCAGCGAAGTGACATATGTACGCAGACTCCGATGGCGATGAAGACCACGACAACGCTGCCGTCTGATCTCTTGCTCGAGATTATGGCGCGCACCGACCTTCTCACGGTCGTCCGCGCCGCAGCCGTTTGCAAGCACCTCCGTAGTTATATCCTATGCCCGTCCTTCATCCGCCGCGTCATCCAACAAGTGGCTCCAAGCATCCTCGCACTTCTTTGCACCTACGCCGAGAGACCCCTCACCCTGGTGTACTCGGCTACGCCTGTCGCTGCATCTTTCTGCCACAACAACCTCTCGGCATCAATGTTGTGCAATGCCGACAAGGACATCCTTGGTCCATACTACCCCGTGGCATCACGTGCCGGCCTCGTTGTCCTCAACATGAACATGTGGCCCAAGTCCAAGGACTGTTTTGAGCTATGCGTGTATGACCCCATGATGGATCAATGCACATTCCTCCCAAAACCACCTAATGAAACTGAGAGTAACATTTGCAATGAGCACAAGTACATCCTGCTCACCGCAGCAGATGGCATCGATAGCTCCTTCATGCTGCTCTATGTCGTTTTCAATAGATCGAGCATGAAAGTACGCACTGCAACATCCTCCTCTCCTACCTGGGGGCCTATCACTTGTGTGAGACACCGTGACTTCACATGGTGGTCCATCAATGGCTACAAGGACCCTGCAGTCCTCCATGGAGGCGTCATCCACTGGCTGAGATACACCGGCGACCAAATTGTCACCTACAACGTGCGCACAGGGACACCAGGACTAGTGAAGCTCCCACCTACAAAACACAATGCAAGGCAATTCCATTTGGCAACCTCCTCGAATGGGAACGTGCTCAAACTGTTGGATGTAGATGGGTTCAAGATATCAGTGTGGCTACAAACCCCTATAGGCCTAGAAGGTGGTGGCAGTGGTTGGGCACTGCAAACTGTGATCGACATAGAGGAGAAGCTATTATTTTTGTACACAAATATCCCAGTCGGGGTTGGCCCCGACGCACTAGTTGAGTTTAAGGGTTCCGGGAAGAGCAGCCGTCACATGGTCCTGCTAGAGGCACGATACAAGGAAGGCAACATAGTTATTGATTTGAAGAAAAGGGAGATGAATGCTCCCAAGCAGAGATCCACCGTGCTGGAGGCTGGCCTACTATCTCGCCTACAGAACATGAAACTGTTCTCCTAGCAAAGTAGCGATGTAAGCATGGTAGGACACAAATGAAGTTTACCATCTCAGTTCTCATATTATTTTGTACTTCATAATTTATGTCATAGATTTTTTTAATTATTTGTCTATGAATGTATAACATGAATATAACCACTTGTTTTGTAAAAACTAAATTAAATTGGTAAAACATGATCACTATGTAACATGTGAACCTGTTCGTGTGCCTATTTTTATGAAAAAATTGTCCATTTTCGATAAGGTAGCTAGCAGTGCACAAAATGAATTATGTCAGCGATGGATTTTTTTGTTCGGGGGGGGGG
>LR738714.1:853206802-853228743 GCA_902687465.1 Secale cereale | reverse complement strand
GAATGAGCACTGAAATTCCCTGTTGCTACATGACTCGGCTCTTCAAAGCTGGCCCCAGTCCAGCACACGACCGTTTCTACAAAGGTGCAGGAGTGGTCAAATCCGGTCTGAGGTCACCACCAGGAAAATGTTGGTGCTGCTACTACTTTAATCTGGAGAAAGGCTTTGCGGACTCCGTATTTGGAAAGGCAGATCAAGTAGTTCTGATGATCTAGTACAAAGGGAAGGAGGAGAGAGCCAAAAGAACCGCCCACAAGAATCAACACAAGGCAGCAGGCCATGCGGCGGATGGGCACGCCGCTGCCGCTGCCACCGCGCCTCGCCAGAATCAGATGGCTAGTAGCGCTTCTCCTGCTCTCCGCCATGGGGGCGACGCGAGCGCACGGCGGCGGCGATGAGAGAGCTCTCCAAGCTTTCAAGGAAAGGATCTCGGACCATTCCGGGGCGCTGGCCTCCTGGAACCGGAGCATCAGCTACTGCGCCTGGGAGGGCGTCACGTGCAGCCGGTCGAGGGTGGTCGCTCTGGACCTCAACTCCCGGGGGCTCTCCGGCGCCATCTCCCCCGCCATCGCCAACCTCACGTTCCTCCAGATGCTCAACTTGAGCTTCAACCCCTTGTACGGTGAGATACCTCCCAGCATCGGCTCCCTCCGCCGCCTCAGGTACCTTGGCCTGCAAGGGAACATGATCACCGGTGCGATTCCAAGCAACATTAGCCGCTGCACCAGCCTCAGGTCGATGACAATCGCCAACAACAAGGGGTTACAAGGAAGCATACCTTCTGAGATCGGCGACATGCAGTCGCTGCGCGTTCTACAGCTATACAACAACAGCCTCACTGGGAATATCCCGTCGTCGCTCGGGAATCTCTCCCGGCTGGCCGTCTTGTCCCTGGCAGCTAACCATCTTGAGGGACCCATCCCTGAGGGTATCGGGAACAATCCACGTCTCGGGTTCCTTCAGCTGGCCATGAACAACCTTTCGGGTTTGTTTCCTCTTTCCTTGTACAACCAGTCATCTCTGTACATTTTTTTTGTGACGGACAACAACCTGCATGGCCGCCTACCGGCTCATCTGGGGATAAGCCTTCCGAGCATACAACAGTTTGGATTTGGGAATAACCGATTCACTGGAGTCGTGCCTCCATCGCTGACTAATATCTCCGGACTCCAGCTTTTTGATGTTGCAAATAACGGATTCAGTGGGGTTGTCCCTTCAGACTTGGGGAAATTGCAGTATCTTAGATGGTTTAATCTGGTTGGGAACAAGTTTGAGGCAAACAATGAACAAGAATGGCAATTCTTTACTTCCTTGACAAACTGTAGCAGATTGCAACTGATGTCTATAGAACAAAACAGGTTCTCGGGACAATTGCCAACCTCGTTGTCTAACTTGTCCACAAACATCCAAGAGCTAAACATCTTTGCCAACAATATATCTGGTACCATCCCATCGGATATCGGAAACTTGATAGGTCTGGAGGTGCTTGTTCTTGGCCGCAACTTACTCACTGGGATAATTCCTGAGAGCATAGGGAAGCTTACACACTTGAAGGAGCTATACCTGGGATACAACGACTTGTCAGGATTTATCCCATCCACCATCGGAAACCTCACTGCTCTGTCTAAGTTTGGTGCAAGCATCAACGGCTTGGAGGGACCAATTCCATCAAGTATTGGAAAACTGACAAAACTTTCACAGCTAGGTCTATCAAGAAACCATCTTAATGGCTCAATTCCAAGTGAAATTATGCAACTACCATCAATGTCAATATATTTGGCTTTGTCTTACAACTTGCTAGAGGGACCTCTTCCTTCAGAAGTTGGTAATTTGGTAAATCTAGGGCAGCTTCTTCTATCCGGGAACCAACTGTCTGGCAAAATACCTGCAACCATTGGTGGCTGCGTAGTCCTGGAAACCCTCTTGATGGATGGCAATTCATTCGAAGGAAACATCCCTCCCAGTTTGAAAAACATCAAAGGGCTTACCATACTGAATTTGACAAACAACAAACTGAACGGCAGCATCCCGCGCGACCTGAGCAATATTACAAGCTTGCAGGAACTGTATCTTGCACATAATGATCTATCAGGGCCAATCCCTGAACTCCTAGGTTATTCAACGTCGCTGTTCCACCTCGACATATCCTTCAACAATTTACAAGGTGAAGTACCAAAACAAGGGATTTTCGGGAATTTAACTGGATTATCAATTGTTGGAAATAATGAGTTATGTGGCGGAATACCACAGCTTCAACTGCCAAAATGCCCAAGCTCCAAGAAAAGCTTGCCAAAGTCCCTGAGAATAATTGTCCCTACAGCAGGAGGTATCCTGGTCTTACTTGCAGCTCATGCTTTAGCTGGATTTCTGTACAGAAAATTTAAGTCAAGGTTGAGGAAAGAACTACTGTCACCTCAGACGAACATGATTGACCTTCCAATGGTTTCATACAACGACATACTCAAAGCAACGGACGGGTTTTCAGAAGCCAATCTGCTCGGGAAGGGAAGATATGGTACTGTATACAAAGGCACTCTAGAAAATTTTGCTGCGGCTGTGAAGGTGTTTGATCTGCAGCAATCTGGATCCTACAAGAGCTTCCTGGATGAATGTGAGGCACTAAGAAGAGTTAGGCACCGTTGCCTTGTAAAGATCATCACATGTTGTTCAAGCATCAACCACCAAGGCCAAGACTTCAGAGCGCTAGTCTTCGAGCTCATGCCCAATTTCAGCTTAGACCGCTGGATCCACCCAGATATAGAAAGCCAAAACAGAATGGGAACACTCAGCTTGGCACAGAGGTTAGATATCGCCGTTGACCTCGTGGATGCTATAGACTATCTTCACAATGGTTGCCAACCTTCCATCATCCATTGCGATCTCAAGCCAAGCAACATTCTTCTCACAGAGGACATGAGGGCTCGTGTTGGGGATTTTGGCATTGCTAGAATTCTAAAAGAAGCTGCAAGCGAAGCTTCTGCAAGTTCCCTTAGCTCCATGGGAATAAGAGGATCCATCGGATATGTTGCTCCAGGTAACAGAATATGCTCCCCCTATGCTTGAAATGAACATTTCATTAGATATATGTTTTTAAGGCCTAATTAGATATATGTTTATGAAACAACTTCTGTGCATACCTGTTTATACTCCGAATTGTTTCAATCCATTGTAGAATATGGAGAAGGGCTTCCGGTATCTACTTACGGTGATGTGTACAGCCTTGGGATCACCTTGATCGAGATGTTTACTGGAAGGTGCCCGACAGATGATATGTTTAGAGATGGGTTGACCCTGCAATACTTTGCAGAGGCAGCAAGTCTATCTGGGAATGTCATGGAGATAGCAGACTCCAACATCTGGCTGCATGATGAAGCAACTGATAGCACTAATACAGAAAATATAACCAGAGCCATGGAATGTTTGGTTGCCATCTTCCAGCTTTGTGTCCTATGCTCAAAGCAATTGCCCAGAGAAAGGATGTCAACAAGTGATGCTGCTGCAGAGATGCATGCTATCAGAGATGCCTACATTTGTAATCAGAGATGAATTGCTGTCAAATGATATAAACAAACCACTACCACATGCCGGCTGGGTCCTCTGAATTTATTCTTGAATCTGCAGTATATTGTGATGTAAATTATCGGCTGGTACTGTATTGTTCACTCTATAAGTCTATATGCATTAACATTTGTGACAACATTTCGTGTGGCCTTGGGTGTAAATAAGACACATATGTTCTCCATCAGTTTATTCAGTCAACCCTTACCTGAATCAATCAGCCTCTAACTGTGAGATGCTCATGATTTAATATTTGTGTTTTTTATGGGTGCATTTTGTTTCTAGGCTAGGTTCTGAGTTCTGACATTGAGAATGCTCCATTTTCCTCCACATTCTTATGCATAATAACTCCATGCTTATTGGACCTGTAATACATATAGCAGAGCATAAACAGTTAAGCTTCTGAACATTTATTGTTCTGTCAGTTCATATTCCATACAAAACCCAGTGTATTCTTGAGTCAGCAAAATAATATTTACTATGTTGTGACTTATAAATCACTGTGGGTGTAGTTGATACATGAGTAAGAGCTAGATTACTAAGCACAAGAATGAAAAGAATATGATGGTGAACAATGTTAGACAAACCACTACTCTACATATATTCATTATTTGCTTGCGTAGCAATGTCGAATGTGCAGGCTGTCAACATCGTCATACTTGGACCAGTAGGCCCTTTACTTGGAAATGGCAAGGTCCAGCCAGGGCTTGTAATTCCAGTTGTAATGGTGTATGTGCATTCTCGATTTCAGCAATTTCAACAGCTGGATCATAGCCAAGGCCCAAGACATGTGAAGTGTGTTCCAATGGATTTGTCAAACTGTGGAAGGTAATTAGCCTGGAGGCAATGTGCCCAACTTCCACAACTTTTGCAACATGACTCAGCTCTTCAAAGTTACTTTTGTTGCTCCAGCCCCCTTTGTTGAAGCATAGTTGTCCCCTGTTGGCTCAGTTTCTTGCTGCAGCTTCAGGCTCAGGGCTGATTCAAAGGGGATGAATAAGCACTGAACTTCCCTTTTCCTTAGAAAATATCCAACAGACACTAGCAAAGCAGCCACCTGTTCTTTCCTTGTCCATTCTCAGCTTTCTCTTTTCTTACAGAAGGGCATAGAAAAATTTATCCTTGGTTCCTACCTGATTGCTTTATTCATTGCGGCGTACCTTGATGGATGGATCACTGGGACCTCCATGGATATCAGCATCATGGATGCATGGGACCAGGTCAATTTAGCAGCACTTAATCTGGTCAACAAAGGTGCAGGAGTGGTCAAATTCGGTCTGAGGTCACTAACAGGAAAATGTTGGTGCTGCTACTATTTTACTCTGGAGAAAGGCTTTCTGGACACCGTGCCAACTCCGCATTTGAAAAAGCAGATCATGTTGTACCTCAGATGAATTATACCAAGGAAAGGAGTAGAGAGCAAAAAGAAACACACGAAGAACCAACACAACACAGCAGACCATGTGGTGGAGGGGTACGCTGCTGCCACGGCAACTCGTTCGGTTCAGATGTCTTGTGCTTCTCCTGCTCTCCACCATGGGGGCGACGTGCACACACGACGGCGAAGAGAGAGCTCTTGCAGCTTCAGGGAAAGGATCTCCGATCATTCCGGGATGCTTTAAACTATCTTCACAATGGTTGCCGACCTTCCATTATCCATTGCGATCTAAAGCCAAGCAACATTCTTCTCACCGAGGGCATGAGGGCTCGTGTTGGGGATTTTGGCATTGCTAGAATTCTAAATGAAGTTGCAAGTGAAGCTTCTGCAAGTTCCCTTAGCTCCATCGGAATAAGAGGATCCATAGGATATGTTGTCCAGGTAACTGAATATGATCCCCCTGTGTTCAACATGATCACATATAATTAGATATATTTTCATGAAACAACTTCTGTGCATACCTGTTTATATCTGAACTATTTCAATCCGTTGTAGAATATGGAGAAGGGCTTTCGGTATCAACTTATGGTGATGTGTACAGCCTCGGGATCACCTTGATCGAGTTGTTTACAGGAAGGTACCCCGACAGAAGATATGTTCAGAGATGGGTTAACCCTGCAATACTTTGCAGACGCAGCAAGTCTTCCTGTGAATGTCAAGAAAATAGCAGACTCCAACATCTGGCTGCATGATGAAGCAAACGATAGCACTAATACAGAAAATATAACCAGAACCGAAGAATGTTTGGCTGCCATCATCCAACTTGGTGTCCTATGCTCAAAGCAACTGCCTAGAAAAAGAATGTCAACAAGTGATGCTGCTGCAGAGATGCATGCTATCAGAGATGCCTACCTCAGTAATCAGTGATTAATTTATGTCAGATCATATGAATAAACCACTACCATATGCCGATTAACAAGGGTTCTCTGAATTTATTCTTGAATCTGTAGTATATTGTGATTTAAACTATGGGCTGGTACTCTATTAACGAACAAAAAATATCACTATCAGATGAGGTGAAAAAAGGTGCTACATGTGAAGAAAAAACTCAACTAAAATGGGTGCTGTAAAAAGGTTCTACATCACTAGACATAACCGACTCAGTTCTCCAGAGTTACCTTTTGTTGCATTTCCAGCCCCCTTTGTTGAAGCACTATCCCTAGTTGACTCGGCTTCTTGCTGCAACTTCAGGTTCAGTGCTATTTCAAAGGGAACGACTTCAGGTTCGGTTCTATTTCATAGGGAATGAGCACTGAACCTTCCTTTTTCCCTACAAAAAATTCAGCACAAGCTCTACGCAAACAGCCACCTGTTCATTCTCCACTCTCAGCTTCTCGTTTCTTCTTACAGAAGGTATAAAAAATTAATCCATTTCTTTCCACATTCTTACGCATAATTACTCCATACTTATTGGGCCAGTAATTCATATACCAGATAATAAACAGTTGGGTTTCTTTATTATCTTGTTGAACATTTACTGTTCTTTCAATTCATTTCTGTATCCTCGAATGAACAGAAGAATATTTACTATGCTGTGATTTACAAATCACTGTGCATGTAGTTGATACATGAGAAAAGGCTAGATTATAAAGCACAAGAATAACAAGATTATGATGCTGAACAATGTTAGACATATCACTGCTCTACCTAACTCGCTACTGTTGAAAACTCATGGCACATAAGTACCAAAACAGAACGGTACATATGTCATTGTTTGCTTGCGTAGCAACGCTGAATGTGCGAGCTGTCAACATCAACATACTTGGACCAGTAGGCCTTGTACTTGGAAATGGCAAGGTCCAGCCAGGGCTTGTAATTCCCATTGTAGTGAACTACAGCTGCATTCTCGATTTCAGCAATGTCAACAGCAGGATCATAGCCAAGGCCCAAGACATGCCAAGTGTGATCCAATGGTTGTGTCAAATTGTAGAATGTAATTAATCCAGGAGGTAATGTGCCCAGCTTCCACAACTTGCGATCCTCATTCTGCAAAACAGCTTCTCTTAGTGAGTGAAACCAATAAAAGCTACTGACAAGAGATCGTTGTAAGATGACACCGTAGACATAACATATATGGTGGGATAAATGTAGTTTTTTTTTGCGAATAGGGATAACCGGATAAGTATAGTTCAACAATGTAACAACATTTTTTCACTCCATTACTTACCAAATTTTGCCAATAGTGGTATATTCCAGTGATGTTTCGCTTCTTCCACTCCTTCAGGTCAAACATGTTCATTCCAAAAGCCCAACCACAAGCACGTGGATCAAAGTTCTCAGAGATCTTAGGATGTGAGAAGTTCAGATAAGTGTCGAAGCGATGGAAACTTTCTTTGCAGGTTTCAACAGCACCATTTACCATCCCTTTAAGATCAACATCCCAGAGGGGTGTCAAGTCCTTCTGCACAACAACATCATCGTCGAGAAACAGTATCTTGTCAAGCTTGGGATGTATCTCTGGCATGTAGAACCTCAGATGGTTGAGCATAGACAAATATTTTGGGTTCCTGTACTTCAGATTTTCATTCCCATCAGAGAGTGATGATGGGTCATGTGCTTTAAAGTAAAATTCCTTGAGACGAGCTGACTCAAGTTGCTGCATAACCAAACAATAAGACGAATTGAGCCACTTGAAATTGTCAATGTTCTCCACGTGGACAGTAGCAGGGCGGGGAGAATGACTGATGAACCACATCTTCATAGCTGCAAAATTAAGCTTGTCGGTGACGATGTGGAACACATGCTTATTTGGCTCCTTGGCATTTGTCACGGTTGATCTGACAACTACTGAGGCTGCAAGGACATTATCAGAAAATATAGCATAGTGATAGAGTGACCGATCCTCGAGCTTTGCTTTATCTTCTTCGTCCTCCAAAGCAGCAGCTTGAAAATACTCCTTGATCACACCATCACGGAGATGATAATCGGTTATCAACTGCATATGTAGGCAGTGCAAGGGCATGGGAACCGTCTTTGCAGCATGCTGAACCAGGAATGTGTTTTGCTTTTTCACAGTGTCGATATTAAGTTCCGCGGACTGCAGCATAACACGCAATCTTCTTGATACTTCATCAGAGTTGTACAGAACATCTCTAGCTGAAGACAAGACATGCCCCATTGCTTTCGCTCTCTCTAAAGCGCTGCAGAACAAGAGAGGGTGATAAATATTATACATCGTTCGATGCCAATGCGAACAAGAAACTGAAGAAAAGTCTGAAATTTTCAGAGGTGTTAATGAAGTACCTTGAATCCAGTTCACTGTCCATATGTGCATCTCCAATAGTTGCCTTGCTTTCTTTTATGCACTTCATGAGTGATGCATACAGGTCAGGCTCGTTCTGGGAACGTGCAATGGTGGCGTACACCTTTGCCATTATTATCTGATCTTTCATGAGCTTCACCGTGGAGTCTGTATTTGTGTGGTGGAACTCCTGCCTCCATATATTGTAACTGACTTTCACTTTATTATCAAAGTTCATCGAGCTGTTTGTGGCCGCATTTCGCATCTGGAGCTCGGCCTCCTTGTCCATCTGAAGCAACTCTTGAATCCGCTGCTCCTTTCTTCTACGTCGAAATACCTGCATGAACCGTGATGTTTACAACAAGGTGACAACAATGAATAAGTGTTTGACAATTTAGAGACTGAACCAGAAACACTTGGGCGTAAAGATGAATATCCACCATCTTACAAAACAACTATGTAAGCAAAATAATGTTTGACCTCTCGCTTTAGTTTTATCGGATCAGGTCTTTGGGTTGCCGAAACCGCTGCACTTGAAAGATTGTTGGCTTCTGATCCAGTGGCCAGTGGCCGCCCCTCCGCAGTTTCTTTCTACCATAACACAAGAAGAACCACCGCCGAGAGTTAGAAACTAAAAATAGTTTATGCAATTTTTCTTCATGTCGAAACATGCTTGTTCACGACATACAATTTCGGCAAGCGGCTGGCTATTTTTGGGCAGCAGAGGGTTCTCCCAGATAGAGGACGACGCGAATTCCCTGGCGGTGACCTTGAACAGCTTGATCCGGCCATCCTGGTCCGTGTAGGCGATGGTCTTGTTGAAATCCTCCAGGTCCTGCCCAAGCAAACATAATCCCACACTGTTTCACATTGCACAATCACAGGCACGGTTCCAAATCTCCTGGTCTGGGAAGTGAGGTTGAACCTGAATATCGCCGCACCCAGGGCAGCTCCGGTGACCGGCCTCGCGGGCGCTGGGGATTCACGACAGCATCAAAGTTAGAGCATCTATTTAAGCGCGGCGCGGCGCGGGCGGCGACGGCGGTACTTACGCTCGGTGGCGGTGGTCGGAGAAGAGCCGCCGCGACACCGCCGATCTGACCGAGGGGACGTGGACGACGACCTGCGGGGCCGGAGCGGGAGGAACGGTCAGGAGCGAGGAAGGAAGGAGGGAAAGAACCCCTTTTTTTCCGCGGGCTCGTGCTGCGCCGCCGCATTCCGCCATTGCGGCCGGCGAGGGCAGGTGCTAAGAGTGCGCGTGCGTGCGGGCTGATGAGTGGTGCGCAGGGGAGGGGAGGGGTACCTGGAAGGAGAGGAAGAGGAGGAGCAGGAGGAGCGCGACGAGGCCGGAGCGCCGCCGCCACGCCGCCGCCGACGAGGGGTTGGGGGCCAGGGAGGGGAACGCCATGGGGGAGTGGAGGTGGAGTGGTGGGGGTGGTGGGGCCGGCGTCGATTTTTCGGGGGACGAATAGCCGGGTGGCGCTAGCGGGAGCAGGGCGGCCGTTTTTCCGTTCGGATCGCAACGGGAATGAAGGGGAAACTGTTACGGCCACATGTGGTGGTACACCCAAGGCAGCGGCGGGGTTGATAGTACTACTAGTTGTTCTTGAATTTGAGAAATTATTATGGGTGGAGAAAAATACCGCGAGTAAAACCACGACTACATAGCACGAGACAGAATGTCGATCTTTCCTGAAAAGATCGAGGGCGAAACCAAGATAGGCCTTTTCGGCCGACAGGGTTTGGGAGGGCACTCCCCAAGCGCAACCTCTTTGTCGTGCTCGTGCTTCGTGATTGCGATCATGGCCTCGCAGCTCTACTTGTCAACTTTGTCTTTCCGGTCAAAAAGATGCTTGCTTGCCTTCATAAAGATTGTCTTTCACAACCCTTAACTCTCATGCTCGTCGTCGGCCGATGATTGGTGGATTGTGACTATGGGGGTGTTTGGTTCCAGGGACTTTTTTGTGTTGGGACTAGAAAAAGTCCCTAGCAAACCAAACATGGTGGGACTTTTTGCTAAAAGTCCTTAGAAGTACCTCCTTGAGAGTCTTTTTCAAAAAGTCTTAGGGACTAGAAAAAGTCCTAGGACTAGAGAACCAAACAGGCCCTATATGCATCCTTGAATCACAATCAATGTATATGTCACACTACTAGAAAAAAGGTTGTTAGTGGCGCACCACATACATGGTGCGCCATTAATGCTCATATTAACTATAGCTGTTTTTCTAGTAGTGTCATGTTGAGTGTGTGGAAGGAAAGGAACATGCATGACTTCAACGTCCTTGGGTTAATCTATTTGGGGGTTGCAAACTATGTTTGCCTTAAATTAAGGAGATAAACAATTTTACTTAGAGTATGTAGGGTGTCATTTGGGTGTGGTTGTTTCACCAAAAACAAAGCTCATATGTAAATTTAACTCTATTTCGCCCTAGTTGAAAAGAATATAAACATCAGGCTCTACTTCGCCAGCACAATCTCTTTTTTTTTTTTTGCGCAATCTTCAGCAGCACAATCTTTGTTTTATTAGAAGACGTAATATTAACCATGTAGAGGATATCCAAATATTTTTTGCAGTGATGACACACACAGGTAGGTATAGTTCCAAACAAAGCTCCAACTTTTTTGACCAGCCACTCTCCTAGTGCAGTACCATATTCTCAGTTTTATTTTACTGCAAGGAAGGCATCAAAGCATGATTTGATCCTCTATCCACTGAAGAAAGCTCCTTACTTGATAATACTCCCTCCGGTCTTTTTTACTCTGCGTATTAGGTTTGTCTGAAGTCAATCTCATCCAACTTTGACCAAGTTTATATAAAAAATTATTGGCATTCACATAACAACACCAATATCATTAGATTCATCTCAGAATATATTTTCATATTACATTTATTAGATATTATAGATGCTAATAATTTTTAATATAAATTTGGTCAAACTTAGCAAAGTTTGACTTTCAGCAAATCCAATGTGCAGAGTAAAAAGGACCGGAGGGAGTATATATGATTGGCTTTGTTAGTGAGCTTCCCACTAGGAGCAAAAAAGAAAAGAAAAGAAAAGAGAGACCAAATTGATCTGAAGAACTTTGATTAGCTTCATCCAGGAGTAACCGCAGTAAGTAAAAGTCCACCATCACTTTCGGCCTCATGATTTGAAGAAATGTTTTTTCGGCAACAAAACTAAATCTTGACCGCATCAGAAATATCCTGCCAGAAAATGTTAAAACGGCCCTTTTCGATTAAAAAAAGGTGAAAGCAAGATTGTTAAGATCTGTCTTTAAACCTATATTGTTAAGATCTTTCAGGTCATGGTTCAAAGGTTTGCTTTCTTCAGAGCAGGAAAATGCACAGAACTTCAGCACTTGAACAGAACCATGCTTAAAAAAGTCCACCATCACTTTTCTGTCTCATGATTTTCAGCAACTAAACTAACATATCCAACCAGAAACGTTCAATCAAAGGAAAAATAGATTGGTGAAATCTTTCTGGTAATGAGTCAAATGTTTGCTTTCTTCAGAGCAGAAGATGTATGGAATTTCAGCACTTGTACAGATCCATGTTGTTGGCAAGGCCCAGAAAAAGGGGGCCCTTATGTAACTGATAATGACTGAATGATGTTCTTAGTGCAACCTGATGCAATGCAACCAACCCATGGCATTTCAGTGGGGAAAAAAATCATTGAATTCATGCGTACGAGTATGGCAACAGCTAAATATCTCCGTATATCGCTACGCTATTACATTGATCATCATGATCGGCGCAAACTTCGTCATGACAACGGGAAACAATGGTGTGGTGGTCTACCTTTACATTCTCGAAATTTATATCAGTTACATGTGGTTACATATCCTATAGACACTCCTGATCATGATCATCTGCCCCTAGAGTTGGTCCTAGCACCGTCGCTCCTCGGCGAGTTCCCCCGGCCACGTGGCATCGACGGGCTGTCTCGCCGAGCCTCCCTCGACTTGGACTTGCTCTTCATCGCCTCGATCTGCTCGAGCGCCTCGACGACCTCCTTCATGGACGGCCGGCTCTTGGGCTCGCCGGCCAGGCACTTGAGAGTGAGCTGAGCGGCGCGGAAGGCCCCCCTGGCATGGTATTGCCCCTCGAGCCGGCTGTCCATCAGTTGGGTCAGCCTCCTCCGGTCCGACAGGAGCGGCTTCGCCCAGTTCACCAGGTTGAGCTTCTCGCTGGGGCGGCTCGGGTCCAGCGCCCTCAGGCCACAGAGCATCTCGAGCAGCACGACGCCGAAGCCGTACACGTCACTCTTCACATATAGGTGGCCTAGCATGAAAGGTGGTCAGTGTTAAGTAACCAGTGCTATGAACAGATGATGCACAGTGTTAGTTTGTAATGTGACTGTTAACTGACGAACATACCGGTAGAAACATACTCCGGAGCGGCATACCCATACGTGCCCATGACTCGTGTGGTCACATGAGACTCCCCATCATCCGGGCCATGCTTGGCCAATCCAAAATCTGAGAGCTTCGGGTTGAAGTGCTGGACATAACATAGTTGCAGGGTGTTAAGAGAATTATCCAAGATCACAGACAGTGTTATTAATCGCTCTTGGAATAGTACATACTGAATCTAACAGGATGTTGGAAGCTTTGAAGTCCCGGTAGATAATCTGTCTTTCGGACGAATGAAGGAAGGCGAGGCCACGGGCTGCACCGATGAGAATCTTCAGCCTGAGGCTCCAAGGCAGTGGCTCATAGATGGCCCCTCCTGATAACATCAATGAATTAGTACCACAACTGAGCTAAATGGTAAATTTGATCACAAATAATCTTTGACAGCTAAGCAAAAAGTAGAACAGGGGAAAAAAAACCAAGTCCTACTTTTGACCCTCTATTGCAAATTGACATGGCAAGAATGATGGAAGGCAGCAGCAGCAAGAATTTGGCTAGGTTCAGACAATTTAGTGGATGCTCGTGCCCTAAAAAAGTGCTGGTCGTTAGTTGTATAGCACTATGGACTATGGTGCTTGATATATAATATGCGACGAAAACGATGTTGCAGTTTCACCAGCATCTGCAAGGCGTGCTACTTTGCGGACCAAGTCGGCATAAAGAGGAAAAACAGTTTGACAAAAGGAGCACTGCTTCAGATATTTATCGTTTGGAAAAGGCCGTCTGCTGCCGAAAGAAGACTCACTTCTGAAGAGGTGGTTCTCCAAGCTCCCCTTCGCCATGAACTCGTACACGAGTAGTAGCTCGTTGTCCTCCATGCAGTAGCCCAACAGTTTGACAAGGTTGGGGTGTGAAATTCTCCCAAGGAAATTTACTTCAGACTGCATCAAAAGGACATGATTCCTTTTTAGAAAAATGCATAATGAAGAATCTTAGAAAAATTGTACTACTTCCTACGTTAGCAACAAATAACTAACTAAATAAGCTGAAAACAACAGCTACCAGACAAATTCCTACTGTCTGCCAATAAGCAGAGTACTAGTTCTTGCCAAGAATAGCATAAATATGAAGTGCCCAATAAGTAGTGAGAGCAGAGTATTGGAATATGCACAAAAGCAGATACGGACAATCTAAGAAAGTGGTACTACTTGAAATATTAGCAATAGAAAATGAAACATGAAAATCCTATTTGCCAATAATTAGTAACAGCACTTGCCAAGAAGGCCATAAATATAAACATTCCAATGACCAGGGAGATAATAATAGTATTGGAGTATACACAAAAGACAAGCAAGCAGAGTACTGTGGGCATGAAAAATAATGCAAAGGTTCAGCATTCTCCACTTGGCCAAAAGCATGCAAATGTGGCAATTGCAACTTGAGCAACTCCAAACTACAAGATGGTGCTATCACTGATTTTAATGAATGCAGGAACACTGAAATCTGCCTAAGAACTGAAAGCACCAATTTTCTTATTTTAACCACTGAACTTTTAATAAAGTAAAAGAAGAAAAAAGATATGCAGATAACCAATTTATCAGGATAACAATCACCTGCCATTGCTCCATCCCTTGCACGCTCTCGGGGTTGAGCTTCTTGACGGCAACGACCATGGCGGTGCTTCCCTTGGCCGGGTTCACGTCGATCCACCCCTTGTAGACCTTCCCGAAGCCGCCCTCCCCGAGCACCGTCTCGGGCTTGAAGTTCTTGCAGGCGCCCCTGAGCTCGGCGAAGGTGAATATCCTGAGGTTCGGGGACTCGAGGATGTGGCCGTCCTCCACGTAGCCGTCGTCGGTGCTGCCGCCGCTGACCGTCGACGCCATGAATGTGCTGGTGCTGACCGTCGACAGCTTCCCCGTGGTGGCGGTGGTGGAGGAGCTCGTGGTCCTCTTCGACGCAGACATCCCTATAGAGCATATAATTAGCAAATGTGAGGTGCTGAGTTGATTGGAAACTAAATTGCAGTGCTTTTTCTTGTGTTCTTTGGATGTACCAACGCATTTGATGCTGTGAGTAAAAAAATTGAAGTAAAAAAGTTCAGGATGCTGTGAGTAAAAAGAGGATGTACCAACGCATTTGATGCTGTGAGTAAAAAAATTGAAGTAAAAAAGTTCAGGATGCTGTGAGTAAAAAAATTGAAGTAAAAAAGTTGAGGATGCTGTGAGTAAAAAGATTGGAGTAAAAAAGTTGAGGAAACTGAATTAAGATCATTGGGACATACAGTAGTTTTTAATGTAGGTATTCATGATGAAAGAAGGGGAAAGAAATCAAGTGAAGCCATAGAGGGCACAGCAAGTAAATTTGGCATGCAACTTGTGCAGAAAAATTGTGCGGTTGGTGGTTGGCAGGCAGCGATCAAGATAATTGATTTGAAGAGCAAGAATGTTGGATTCATTGCAGCCACATGTGTAGGCATGCAAGTTGGCCCCTACGCACATACATAATCATATATCGGTGAAGTATGCACCCCAATACAGTAGTGGCAGCAGGAAGAGGATAACTACTGGAGTAGTAGTAGTACTACATGGCCAAATCAATCAAGGCTAGCATCAAGTTGGCCACAGAGATTGCTGTAACAAGATTTAAAAATCTGACCGCACAGATTTGTGAGGAAATCAGTGAGTAGAGGGAGGCCTGAGCAAGCCCAAGGAGTGGGATAAAATATTCTTGTCTTCTCGCATGGAAGGGGGCGAAAACAAGATAAGGCGAATGAATCGGCGGTTAGCATCCGGGCGGTACCTGCGGGATTGGCGGCGGCGGCGGGCTTGGCGCCCCAGCCCCAGGGGATGAGGCCGTCCATGGCGCTGGCGCAGTTCCCCATCGCCCGCGGAGGGAGGGACGGGGAAGCTGCCGGCGACCCTGCAGCAGCAACCGCCCACCAAGAAGTTCCAATCCGGCCGGCCGGGGCAGAGCCAAGCCAAGAAGCAGAAGCCAACAAGGAAGGGGGAGGGAAGCGGCGAGGAAGGTGGGACGAGGAGGAGGAACCACCGCCGAGCGGGCGGGCGGGCGAGCGAGGGAGGGAGTTGCTCCACTCAGTTTCTTGATTTCTTCTTCCACTCTCCCTTCACTTTCAGACAGACAGAGAGAGAGAGAGACGAGAGACGAGAGACGAGGAAAAATATATACCCTGCCGAATTTCGCCGCGCCTGCGCTGACGAGAGGGGCACGCCCAATCCAGCGGCTGGCGCGTGGGGCCCCGGTGATGCGCGGGTGCGTGCCGTCTCCTCGGTCAACGGGGTCAACGGCCGACCCCGTATGATATGATATGATATGATAATGGTGGTGGCGGTTTTTCGTCGTGTTTGGCTCGGGCTCGCGACCGCCGACCGACGACGGCGAACCCGTCCTGGTTCCCGGCGAGCAAGGCAGCGCTTGGTCCTCGTCGATCGACCAAACACCGTACGTACGGTTTGGTAACCAAGCTTGGAAGCTTTGAGAAACAACATGTGAAAAGGAAAACGAGGGGCGATGTTATGTTGTCATGCGAAATTAGAATTGATAGTCCATCATCGTTGACCATGAGACCGAGTGGATGGTGCGCCCCGACGTTCCCTACCGGAGCCGGTGAAACCTTGTTCATCGCGGACGGGAAGTTATCGGCACTTCAGCTTTATGGGGTCAATATTAAAAAAATCAAAGTTATTGCCAAAAACACGGGGAATGCCGGCCCAGAGACTCGAGCACTGTTATCAAACCAAGCACCCTTCCCCATCCCCCGTCGGAGATAAAGAAGGGAGGCAAAACTGTTAGAGTATTACGGTTTGGACTTGTATTAGGTTTCTTGCCCCCCAAGTTTGTACTCCTTTATATACAGCCCTTTGAGGCAATAATCAATACACGCAATATTTCCGCAATTCTACATGGTATCAGATTAAACAGATCCTAGGGCATGGCTGCCCCGCCTCCGCCGCCGCCACCGCCGCCGCCCGGATATTGGGCGCGCCGCGCCGCCCTGGCCGCTTCCAAGGCCGCCGCCAATCCTTCTTCCTCCTCCTCCTCCCTAGCCCTAACCTCCACCTCTACTCCTACAATGGCCACTACAATCTCTTTTGCCGATACAATCTCCGATGTTACATCGCTTATACCAATTACGTTAGATCTTGCAGCTCACAACTACTATCATTGGTGTCATCTCTTCGATATTCATCTCGGCCGCTGCAACTTACGCGCTCACATCGCCGCCGACTCCGTCCCACGCCCTGCCGATCCCCGCTGGATGAAAGATGACCTCGCCATTATCCAATGGATTTACACGCGGGTGTCCACTGAGATCTTCAATCTCGTCTTCAGGGAGTCCTCCACCGCCGCCAACTTATGGGCAGCCCTTCGCCGTCTCTTCCAGGACAACGCCGACGCTCGTATCAACACCCTCAACACCGAGATCCGCAACACCATCCAGGGCGCCTCCTCGCTTGGCACCTACTGCCAACGAATTCAGATGATGGCTGACGAGCTCCGTGAGTTGGGTGATCCCATGGGAGATCGCCAGCTCATCAACATCCTCCTCCAAGGGCTCGGCGACGAGTTCAAGACGCAAGCTGCCTTCATCACCCTCATGCGCCCCCCTCCCTCTTTCGTCGAGGTGCGATCACTTCTTCAGAGCGCTGCTGACGCCATTGCTCGCAAAGTGGCTCGGCCCCACGTCTTCGTCGCCGCGCCTCGCCCGCCACCAGCCCCTACCGCGGCAGCACCAACGGCTGGATCTTCTGCCGCGACAGCGCAGCCGGGCCACCTTCCTGCCGTGGCACCACAATCAGGCAGTTTCTCTGCCGCGGCAGCCCTGGCAGCGCACACGTCCGCAACGCACCCGCCTCCTGGATGGCGCCCTAGCCCCAATTATCGCGGGAAGAATCCCATGTATTTCCCCCCGCGGACCGGTCCGTCGCCTCGACCTGCAGCCCCGCCTCCGGCTCCACCTCCAGCTGCCTCGACATCGACACTGGCCCCGACAGCTTGGCGCCCCCCTCACGATCCATGGACAGGAGTGATTCAGGCCTGGTCCATGCCTTGGGCAGCACCATCGCCCTACGGCGCTCCACCGGCCTATACCGGCGCATGGCAGCCCGGTCTCCATCCGCCCACTGGTACTCCTGGCTTCCTCGCGCCTCGTCATCCGACGCACGCCTACCATGCTGCTCCAACATATGCTCCTACGCCGTATGCTCCATCGCCACAACAGTACTACAGTGCCGGCCAATATGCACCAACGCCTGCCTTGCTGCCGACGCCACCTTATCAGCCTGCACTGCTTCCTGCACCGACTTCAACTTCAACACCGAGCTGGGATCAAGCTGCCTTTCTGCAAGCCATAAACAACTTTGTTTCCCAAGGAACATCAGGTACGGATTGGATCTTCGACTCCGGTGCTTCTAGTCACATGTTTGCATCTAGTAAATTGCTGTCATCCTGCACTCCTTCTTCTTTTCCTACTATTACTCTTGGTGATGGTTCCACTATTCCTATAACTTGTGTTGGTCAATCACATATACCCTCATCCGCCAAACCTCTTCTTCTTCGCAATGTTCTTGTTGCTCCCGCTCTTATAAAAAATTTGATTTCTGTTCGACAATTTACTCGTGATAATCTTGTCTCTGTTGAATTTGACGCATTTGGTTTATCTGTGAAGGACTATCTGACCAAGGCCGAGATCGCTCGCTTCAATAGTTCTGGTGATTTATATTCTCTTCATGGTGTTCCTGCTGCCGCACCTCCAACTTCAATGGTGGCTTCGGTGGATTTGTGGCATCGTCGACTCGGCCATCCCAATAATACAGTTTTATCATCGCTTCTTAGTGAATTTTCAATTCCTTGTAATAGAGATTCTCATGTTTCCTCCCTTTGTGAATCATGTCAATTAGGCAAACATGTTCGCCTCCCGTTTAGTTCATCTCATTCTCATAGTACTTATCCTTTTGAGTTATTACATTGTGACCTATGGACGTCTCCGGTTTTGTGACGCCCGAGACCGACGTCCCAGAAGATTTCAGAAGATTCCAGATGTTCCGGGTTGCCCGTTTGTTCTTTGTGCTTGTGTTATTTATTTTTGCATTGCATCATGTCATCATGCCATCATCTCATTAATTTTTGCAACCAAATAAATCGTGTGGACCTTCGGTCCATTTAAATCGAGGGAGGATGACTTCTCTTTATAACATATAAAAGCCTCTCAATATTTAGGGAGCTATATTAATAAATATTCCATTTGTTGGAATTAACCCAACACACTTGCATATTTTCCTCATGTCTTTTTCACTTCGAGTTTCTCCTTCAAAAACCTTGCCAATAATTCTTTTCCGTTGTTTCGAGGTTCCTCCAAAAATTCGAACATTTTTGGACACTTCTATATTCAAGTCTTAGTTCAAACCCATTTGAATTAAATTCAAATATGTTTGAATTATTTTCCGATCTGGCCTTTTATATTTTTCTCCGGTCGTGCTCATTTTTACGAGCCCGAGAAAATTAACCTTGTCCTAATTCTTGCCTTAACCCCCCCTCCTCTTTTCCTTTTACCTTCTCTTTCGTTTTTCGGCTAAGGGAATTAAAAAGGAGAGCAGCCCAGCAGCCGCAGGAAGCCCAGCCTCATCCAGGCCTTCAGGCCTCCCTGGCCCAAACTTCCCCCGCGGCCCAACTCCTCCCCTAAGGCCTAGGCCCGCACTCCTCTAACCCTAGCTCCGAGACCGATCTCTCCCCCCGTTTTCCCAGCGCCACCCCCTCGTCCCTCTTCTCCCGATTCCCCTCGGCCCCCGACTCCCTTCTCCCCATCGAACCCCATCGCGCCCGATCCCCAGCGCCGTGGCCAAGAGCCCCTCCTCCAGCCGTGCGCCTCGCCTCGAGCACTCCAAGTCGCCATGGCGCCCGCTCCCTCCGGCCCCGTGCGGCCCTCTCCAGCGCACCCCTCCTCGTCCTGGCGCCTCGCCCAGCCGCGCCGCGAAGGCCCTCGTCCACATCTCGGCCGGCGACCGCCCCTGCTTCGCCCAGCCGCGCCGTGAAGCCCGCGGCCAGAGCGCCCCGCCTCGGCAGGTGCCCGCCGCGCCCGGCCTCGTCCCTCCAGGGCGCCGACCGCCTCGCCGAGCCCGCAGCTCATCCGCTCGGTTGCCTCGTTCCCCTGCTACGTCCCTCCGGCCTCCCGCCGGCAAGGCGCCGCCGCCGCGGCCAGCCACCTCCGCGCTAGAGGAGCTCACCGAGCGCCGTTCTCTCTCCATCTCCAGCGACCAGCAGCACCGCGGGCCTCCTCTTCCTCGCCAAGGCGCCTCCTCCGCCCAAGGCAGCGCCCCGTCGTCCCGCACCATCTCCCTCCGTTCTCCTCGAGGCCGCCGGCCTCACCAGCTCCATCATGTTCTTCCTGCTGTTGCTGTCGCTGCCATGGCCGCGTCGCCTCCCGTGCTGTTTTGTTTGTTTTGTTATGTTGCCGTGTGCTGTTGCAAGTGTCCAGGAACCGTTTCGTTTGCCAAGTGGAGACCGAAGAACGGGGATGCATCAAGTTCCTCTACGGAAAACCCGAACGTCTACGAACCGTGACGAGTACGGCTACACGACGATACGACCAAGTACCCCGACATCGATGACATGAACGACTACGAACGAGAACGACTTCATGGACAAGTACCACTACCGTCGCCGAGACTGCAAGTACCTCTACCGACGTCCCGAACGGCTACGATGGCGAGTACCTCTCCGATGAACGTGAACAACTACTTGGCGATGCGACAAGTACCCCTACGGAACGTGTACCACTACCGTCGCCCCGAAGATGTCCGACGCCGCAAGTACCACGACACGATATCGGAACGACTACTTCCTCTTCGAAAACGTGAACCACTACTTCCTCTACTTCCGCTACTTCCCCTACGACTCGATTCCGCCCCGAAACGATTGTTTCGAAGGTATAACCCCGAGACGTGCCCGTGAACGAATGTTGCTTGTGTGTTGTATGAAATGTTTCCCGTGTGTGCATCGTGCCCGTTCCATCTTTTGTCGTGCTCCTCGGTTGCCGCATCGCCGACCCGTGGGAACCCGGCAACGGGATCACCCCACCTTTCGTCTTGCTTGACTCGCTCACGCCATCTTTCCTTTTGCACCGGTCTCTCGATGAGTTACCGGAACCGATATGTTGTGTTGCATCATTTTCGGTTCGTTGCCGTGGCACCCTTTCGTTCCACCACGGTGACAAATGCTTCTTATCTTCTTCTTGGTAACCTTTTAATAAAAACTTGCATAAACTTAATCATGTCATCCGCATCATGTTAACAACATTGATATGTTTAATTGTTGTAGCTTTATAATTATTAAACATGCTCATGGGGATTTTCCGGATATGTTGTTGTTATTTCCGGCCTCATTTAAAATGTCTTAATAGTGTAGTTTTATTATGCTTCACCTCTTGCCATGTTAATAAACACTTAATATTGTCTTGTAAATAAACGAGAGTCAACTAAATAATTAAATGTGGTGTTTTGTCAATATGCAACTCGTTGCATATTGAGCTCCACTTAACTTGTAGTGTTGTTTGTGCACTTTGCCATGACATGCATATTTAAACCGGACATGCATCATACTTGGATGTGCATCGTATGCCATGTTATGCTTGTGTGTTTACCGTGTTGTTTCTTTCTTTCCGGTTTGCTTCTCTTGATAGCTTCGGTTTCGTTCCGGAGTTGTGAGGATTCTCTCGTCTCTGTTGCTCCGTCTACTTCATGGATCCGTTCTTCTCCCTTGTGGAATTCCAGGCAAGATGACCGAACCTCGATAACATTACTATCTTTGCCTATTGCTAGTAGTCTCGATCTATAGTTTTGCCTCGATGCCCATGTCTTTCCTGTCAGCCTCCTACTTGTAACCATGACCATGTTTAACCACCCTACCTATGCAAACCGTTGCTTGGCTAAGTACGCTTCGCTCAGCCCCTCTTATAGCATTGTTAGTTGCAGGTGAAGATTGAAGATGTTTGCTTCATGTTGAAGTTTGGTTGGGTTATATCACACAATATATATGCTTAAAAATGAAATCATCTATATATTGGCAAGGGTGGAAGGCTAAGCCTTTTGCTTGGTGTTTTGTTCCACTCATGCCGTTAGGAACCGTATAAACCGGTGTTATGTTCCTTGATTATGCATTCCTAACACGGTTGGGGTGTATGGGACCCCCTTGATAAAACGCTAAGTGCGAAGTCTTTTCCAGCAAGTCCCAACATTTGGTACTATTTGCCTCATAATAACAACTTAATTAATTAATTAAATTTGCATAGGGGGTCGCGTCCCCGAGGATTCTTAATTCTACATAGCAGGGGGG
>LR738714.1:853186028-853206645 GCA_902687465.1 Secale cereale | reverse complement strand
TGCTGATGGTGTTGGTCCCAAACGGGGGTCCTGCAGGGCCGCCTTGGGGAAACCCGAGGTATCTGGTATACCTGTAGCATCGCCCATCCGGTCATGTCCTGAGACTTAGATACGCGCGGCTACTATCAGGGTGTCGACACGCCGGGAGGATTTGCTGGATTAGCCTTACCTTAGTCCGGTTTAACTTGAGCACGGGATTCCGAGAATACTCGGGTCTTCCCACCTTGGAGTTGCGACTCTGCGGATCGTGGGCTTGTAATGGGTCAAGTTGGAACACCCCTGCAGGGTTTGAACTTTCGAAAGCCGTGCCCGCGGTTATGTGGCAGATGGGAGCTTGTTAATATCCGGTTGTAGATAACTTGACACAATGTTCCAATACACTACCAGCGTGAGTACCGTGACTGTCATTTTCCGAATGGGTTTCGGGAGATGAACACGGTGGGGTTATGTTTGACCGGCTTTAGTTAGGATCACTTCGTGATCATCTCTCGACCGAGGCTTTCTCTTCTCGCTCTCTATCACGTAAGCTAGTTGCTAGTTGCTGCTGCAGACACTACTCTTTTCTTCAGCCTTATCCTCTCCCAAGGCTTAAATAGTCTTGTTACCCGGGAACGGGATTGCTGAGTCCTCTGTGGCTCACAGTTACTTCATCACACCAGATGCAGGTTCAGCCGAGTTTGATGCAGGAGCTGGATCAGAACTCCACCGGGAGCTCGATGAAGAGAGTGGCCGTATGCTTGTTTCGTTCCGACGATCAGTAGTGGTTTCTACTAGGATTCGATCCTGACCTGTGGCTTTATGTTGTTTTGGTATCTTTCTTTTGGATCTTCGCCCGTAGTCGGGTTGTGATGTTTGGAATGATGTATTGCTTATGTATTGTATTGTGTGAAGTGGCGAGTGTAAGCCAACTATCTCCTTTTGCATTTTAATCCCTCTTTTACATGAGTTGTGCAAAGATACCAAACTTGAGATCATTCTAGGATGGGCTTATACCTTTAAGTCGTGCCTCGACACGTAGGAGGTATAGTCCCATCCTGGGCATTACAAGTTGGTATTCAGAGCCTTCTCCGACCTAGAAGCCCCCACTGATTGATCGAATCGTTGACGGTTGAGTCTAGGCACACACTTGAAAATGTTTTGAGTCCTATATTATATCGAAGAGTAGGATTTCTTTTGCTCCTCATCCCTTTTCACTCTGGTGAGGACTCCTGACGATTACTCTTGCCTCTTCTACTTTCAAAAATTGCACCAAATTTTTTTTAGGATCTCGCGAGTATTGTTTAGATTGTTTCGATGTCTTTGTGACGAGAACATTGTTCTCGATGCCTCCTGTCATTAGGGGTTGTGGCAGTGTCCCGGGGAGTTGAGCTCCGAGGTGTTGTCATCACAAATCCATCGCGGCAGTACTAGAATACTTAAGACGACCGACATCGAAAACTCTCCTATGCGGTTAGTGGCAAGATAACCCCGACATCACCCAGTACTGGGGAGGTAGTTCGAGAGTATTGCCATAGCTTGTATAGTGGATGCTTTTCGAAGGTCCGAGGTAAACAGTTTCCGAGAAAGACTGGTTATGTGTTGAAGGATGGATACACCTGGATGTAGGTTTAGAGTTGATTGCGCGGTGCTTCCCGTGTATCCCCAACACCTGATTGCATAACTGGAAACTTTCGGAAATTAATAGGTGGGTTCATCTAGTAGTTCTAGGCATTCTTCCAACGAATGCTCGATATGAAGTTCGGGGTTCTACATTGAGTGAAGTGGTTTTATGGACTTGTTCTGATCGGGAGTTGCATCTTAAAGGATCCTTGGCTATGCTGATCCGGGGATTGCAAAACCCTTTTGTAACACGTTCCATGAGCTTTCAGCACGAAGATGTCGAACGAAGCTTCTATCTTGTATTTGTTCTATCTGTTCCTTGTTCCTTTTTATTTACCTTTTGTTCTCCAAGTGGCTTCTCGACAAGTTGATGTACCTACAGAATTCATTCGTCCAATTCTCTGTTCGGATGATGTCGTGAAGATCATGTTGCATATCTATCCTTGTTCTTGTCTTGATTCTGGTATTCGAGTTGCTTCGATGTCAAATGTTGATTCCATACCTTTCCTAAGCGGTGTTCTCATATTTCTATGGGAGTGCTAATTCTTCTTGATCAATCAAGATGGTTATATTAATTCTTTTTCAACCGGTGTCCATTTTGTTCATCCCAAGTTGTTTTTGTTTCCCCACCCTCCCTCCTTTCTTTTCTTGGAGCCAGAATTCTAAATGAAGTATCCATTTTATTCATGTGATGTTTCTTCATTCTTTCCTTCAATGTTCTTATCCGGTGATTTATCGTGAAGATGCTCAAGAACTCCAAGTTCATCATTCTTTTGTTCTCAAATTCTGCCGGTGGATGTAATTCAAGATTTCGGTGTTGATCTTATCCTTTTTCCTCATTTCACAATGCTTTCTTATTCCGGTGCACCAATTAATCATTTTCTCCTCTTGCTATTCATATCCGGAGTGCTGAAGATTCATAATTCCATTCTTAATCCATTCAAGCTATTTTTGAGGATTATCATCTTATTCAAGTCATTTAATTCAACCGGTGCAATATCTCTTAAGCAATCTTTCCAACGGTGATTTCTTGAGTGGGCCCTAACCCACAGGTCTTTTCCCAGGATCTTACCTGACTCTTCTAATTTTTTCTGGAGTTATACTCAAATTCTTTTCAAAGTGTGACGTAAGAATGATCTTCATCAGTCACATGCCTTCTCCAGGACCGCTTTCAAATTCTTTTTCTTCGTTGGTTCAACCTTTTAAATTCTTCATTCCGGAGTGCCTATACAATTCATGGTGGTGTATCTCATCGTCTTCTCAGATTTTGAAGACCCGGAGAAGTGTTTCTCTTAAATCTTGGTCTTTTCCTTCAAAGATTCGTGGTTCTAGCTTCATGCCATCCTCATTATTGTTTAGATTGTGAGGAATTCTTTTTATACCCATCCGAAGAATTTCATGAATTCTTTTATTTGTGATCCTCCGAAGGCCATCAATTCAGAATATTTCTTCGTTCTCAGTTTTCAACTTCGTCCTCCAAATATTCTTCATTGATGCCTCTCGTTCGTCTCCATATTATTACGGTGGTTCATTCAAGATTACTCTCCCTTGTTATCATATCAATTCATTTGTTCTTTTCATAATCCTACCGGTGGTTCGTTGAAGACTTTCCCAAGCTTGTGCTACATCTCTCTTTAATTCTTTCCAAGGAGAATAAGTAGTATGCCAAATCCTTTGGTTGTCATCAATTTAAATTGGTGAAGGATATGCATGACATAACTCTTATTCTTATTCCTTCAAGGTGATTTAATTCTTTTGTCTGGAGCTTGTTCATCATATCATATTCTCGGTCTTAAGTTGTTCATCTTGTTTTCCGGAGTTCCAAGTTATTTCAATTATCATTTCAAGCTCCATCTAATTCATCACAGGCCTTGAATCTTATTCTTTTCATCTTTCACTTCTCATGCTTTCATTACCGGAGTTCTCATGGTGGTTCATCATCATTTAATTCATCCTTGAAATCTTCATCAAGATTCTTGTTGGAGCTCAAGCATTCTTCTTCATGCTTTCCAAGTGCTATTCTTCTACCTTATCTTTGAGATGGTGTTATGTCATTCTTGACAATTCCTTCATGTTTCATTATTCACGAGTTATCAAGAATGAGATATTTAAAACCATCATTTTTCCTTGTTCAGGAGATATTTTCAACCCTTCAATTTATTCATTGGAGTTATCTTGGGTTGTATTTCACCTAAAGCTTTCCCTAAGGATTATTGTTAATTATGGTGCTTATAAATGACCCAAGTTCTTCATTTATCATTCCGGTGAAATAAGGTTTTCATCTCCTTGTTGATCTCAATCCAATCAATGTTTTTCGTTAGTGGCTGGTTGTCACCTCATAATTTTGAGATGTTTTCCATAAGCCCACATGAAGCTTATTCGTTTCGTTGTTGATTTTTCAATCAACTCCTTTCATCCCTTCTTTGTAAGGAGGCTCTTTCAAATTTAATTTTGAGAGAAGTTGTCATTTTCTTCTCCGTTCTTTCTTTCCAACGATCTTGCATCTATTCTTTCGTTCCGGAGGCCTTGTGATATTGCTCTCTTTAACCATCATATCGTTTTATCGAGATCATGTTCTTTCCCTTGCTTATCTTTTAACCGGAGTGTTGTATTCTTCATTCAAGTTCTCTCATCTTATCAAGTTTGCCTCTCTTTTAACCGGAGTGCTATCTGAATCTTTCTTACACCTTTTGCTTTTCTTTTAATTGTTTCGGAGGCTATATGTTGTGGATTTCTTCAAGTATCATCTCAACTTGGCAAGTTCTTGTTAATTCCTTCCATTTTCAGTCGGAGTGCTGTCCAAATTCTGTCATTCTGATTCCTTGGCTATACCGTTGTGGTTTTGAAATTCTTCGTCATCCGTGAGCTCTTGTTTCATGTCTTTCAACCTACAAGGTTCTCGTAATGTTCCTTGTTACTCTTTTCTAACGGAGTGTTTCATCTTCGTTCATCTCCGTTCTATTCTTCTTTCATTTGTTCAACCTCTCAAGGTTCGTGGTTTTCACTCGTCTGTCGAAGAAGCAACTTTGTTTTACCTCTTCCTCTTCCGTTTTTACCCGGTGCTATCTCTAGGATCTCGGGTCGAGATCCTCTGTTAGTGTGGGAGAGTTGTGACGCCCGAGACCGACGTCCCAGAAGATTTCAGAAGATTCCAGATGTTCCGGGTTGCCCGTGTGTTCTTTGTGCTTGTGTTATTTATTTTTGCATTGCATCATGTCATCATGCCATCATCTCATTAATTTTTGCAACCAAATAAATCGTGTGGACCTTCGGTCCATTTAAATCGAGGGAGGATGACTTCTCTTTATAACATATAAAAGCCTCTCAATATTTAGGGAGCTATATTAATAAATATTCCATTTGTTGGAATTAACCCAACACACTTGCATATTTTCCTCATGTCTTTTTCACTTCGAGTTTCTCCTTCAAAAACCTTGCCAATAATTCTTTTCCGTTGTTTCGAGGTTCCTCCAAAAATTCGAACATTTTTGGACACTTCTATATTCAAGTCTTAGTTCAAACCCATTTGAATTAAATTCAAATATGTTTGAATTATTTTCCGATCTGGCCTTTTATATTTTTCTCCGGTCGTGCTCATTTTTACGAGCCCGAGAAAATTAACCTTGTCCTAATTCTTGCCTTAACCCCCCCTCCTCTTTTCCTTTTACCTTCTCTTTCGTTTTTCGGCTAAGGGAATTAAAAAGGAGAGCAGCCCAGCAGCCGCAGGAAGCCCAGCCTCCTCCAGGCCTTCAGGCCTCCCTGGCCCAAACTTCCCCCGCGGCCCAACTCCTCCCCTAAGGCCTAGGCCCGCACTCCTCTAACCCTAGCTCCGAGACCGATCTCTCCCCATGTTTTCCCAGCGCCGCCCCCTCGTCCCTCTTCTCCCGATTCCCCTCGGCCCCCAACTCCCTTCTCCCCATCGAACCCCATCGCGCCCGATCCCCAGCGCCGCGGCCAAGAGCCCCTCCTCCAGCCGTGCGCCTCGCCCCGAGCACTCCAAGTCGCCATGGCGCCCGCTCCCTCCGGCCCCGTGCGGCCCTCTCCAGCGCACCCCTCCTCGTCCTGGCGCCTCGCCCAGCCACGCCGCGAAGGCCCTCGTCCACATCTCGGCCGGCGACCGCCCCTGCTTCGCCCAGCCGCGCCGCGAAGCCCGCGGCCAGAGCGCCCCGCCTCGGCAGGTGCCCGCCGCGCCCGGCCTCGTCCCTCCAGGGCGCCGACCGCCTCGCCGAGCCCGCAGCTCATCAGCTCGGTTGCCTCGTTCCCCTGCTACGTCCCTCCGGCCTCCCGCCGGCAAGGCGCCGCCGCCGCGGCCAGCCACCTCCGCGCCAGAGGAGCTCACCGAGCGCCGTTCTCTCTCCATCTCCAGCGACCAGCAGCACCGCGGGCCTCCTCTTCCTCGCCAAGGCGCCTCCTCCGCCCAAGGCAGCGCCCCGTCGTCCCGCACCATCTCCCTCCGTTCTCCTCGAGGCCGCCGGCCTCACCAGCTCCATCATGTTCTTCCTGCTGTTGCTGTCGCTGCCATGGCCGCGTCGCCTCCCGTGCTGTTTTGTTTGTTTTGTTATGTTGCCGTGTGCTGTTGCAAGTGTCCAGGAACCGTTTCGTTTGCCAAGTGGAGACCGAAGAACGGGGATGCATCAAGTTCCTCTACGGAAAACCCGAACGTCTATGAACCGTGACGAGTACGGCTACACGACGATACGACCAAGTACCCCGACATCGATGACATGAACGACTACGAACGAGAACGACTTCATGGACAAGTACCACTACCGTCGCCGAGACTGCAAGTACCTCTACCGACGTCCCGAACGGATACGATGGCGAGTACCTCTCCGATGAACGTGAACAACTACTTGGCGATGCGACAAGTACCCCTACGGAACGTGTACCACTACCGTCGCCCCGAAGATGTCCGACGCCGCAAGTACCACGACACGATATCGGAACGACTACTTCCTCTTCGGAAACGTGAACCACTACTTCCTCTACTTCCGCTACTTCCCCTACGACTCGATTCCGCCCCGAAACGATTGTTTCGAAGGTATAACCCCGAGACGTGCCCGTGAACGAATGTTGCTTGTGTGTTATATGAAATGTTTCCCGTGTGTGCATCGTGCCCGTTCCATCTTTTGTCGTGCTCCTCGGTTGCCGCGTCGCCGACCCGTGGGAACCCGGCAACGGGATCACCCCACCTTTCGTCTTGCTTGACTCGCTCACGCCATCTTTCCTTTTGCACCGGTCTCTCAATGAGTTACCGGAACCGATATGTTGTGTTGCATCATTTTCGGTTCGTTGCCGTGGCACCCTTTCGTTCCACCACGGTGACAAATGCTTCTTATCTTCTTCTTGGTAACCTTTTAATAAAAACTTGCATAAACTTAATCATGTCATCCGCATCATGTTAACAACATTGATATGTTTAATTGGTGTAGCTTTATAATTATTAAACATGCTCATGGGGATTTTCCGGATATGTTGTTGTTATTTCCGGCCTCATTTAAAATGTCTTAATAGTGTAGTTTGATTATGCTTCACCTCTTGCCATGTTAATAAACACTTAATCTTGTCTTGTAAATAAACGAGAGTCAACTAAATAATTAAATGTGGTGTTTTGTCAATATGCAACTCGTTGCATATTGAGCTCCACTTAACTTGTAGTGTTGTTTGTGCACTTTGCCATGACATGCATATTTAAACCGGACATGCATCATACTTGGATGTGCATCGTATGCCATGTTATGCTTGTGTGTTTACCGTGTTGTTTCTTTCTTTCCGGTTTGCTTCTCTTGATAGCTTCGGTTTCGTTCCGGAGTTGTGAGGATTCTCTCGTCTCTGTTGCTCCGTCTACTTCATGGATCCGTTCTTCTCCCTTGTGGAATTCCAGGCAAGATGACCGAACCTCGATAACATTACTATCTTTGCCTATTGCTAGTAGTCTCGATCTATAGTTTTGCCTCGATGCCCATGTCTTTCCTGTCAGCCTCCTACTTGTAACCATGACCATGTTTAACCACCCTACCTATGCAAACCGTTGCTTGGCTAAGTACGCTTCGCTCAGCCCCTCTTATAGCATTGTTAGTTGCAGGTGAAGATTGAAGATGTTTGCTTCATGTTGAAGTTTGGTTGGGTTATATCACACTATATATATGCTTAAAAATGAAATCATCTATATATTGGCAAGGGTGGAAGGCTAAGCCTTTTGCTTGGTGTTTTGTTCCACTCATGCCGTTAGGAACCGTATAAATCGGTGTTATGTTTCTTGATTATGCGTTCCTAACACGGTTGGGGTGTATGGGACCCCCTTGATAAACCGCTAAGTGCTAAGTCTTTTCCAGCAAGTCCCAACATTTGGTACTATTTGCCTCATAATAACAACTTAATTAATTAATTAAATTTGCATAGGGGGTCGCGTCCCCGAGGATTCTTAATTCTACATAGCAGGGGGGGCCAGTGCTGATGGTGTTGGTCCCAAACGGGGGTCCTGCAGGGCCGCCTTGGGGAAACCCGAGGTATCTGGTATACCTGTAGCATCGCCCATCCGGTCGTGTCCTGAGACTTAGATACGCGCGGCTACTATCAGGGTGTCGACACGCCGGGAGGATTTGCTGGATTAGCCTTACCTTAGTCCAGTTTAACTTGAGCACGGGATTCCGAGAATACTCGGGTCTTCCCACCTTGGAGTTGCGACTCTGCGGATCGTGGGCTTGTAATGGGTCAAGTTGGAACACCCCTGCAGGGTTTGAACTTTCGACGCTATGTTTCTGTCCACTTCCTTCTTCCTATTCGTTTTATTCAATGCGACAATGGCCGTGAATTTGATAATATTAAAAATTGTACGTTCTTTCTCCAACACGGCATTCTTCTTCGCTTTTCTTGTCCATACACATCACCACAAAACGGCAAAGCAGAACGCTCTCTTCGAACTATCAATGATATTATACGTACTTTATTAATTCAAGCCTCCATGCCTTCTAAATTTTGGGTAGAAGCCTTGCACACCGCCACCTTTTTACTTAACATACGACCCTCCAAAGCAAATAAAACCAACACTCCATATTTTTCTCTTTTTCTTCATCATCCAAATTATGTTGATTTACGAGTTTTTGGTTGCCTTTGCTTTCCCAATATTTATTCTACCTCACCTAATAAACTCTCTCCTCGTTCTATTCCTTGCGTCTTTCTTGGTTTTTCCTCCGAACACAAAGGGTATCGTTGTCTGGATTTATTAACTGGTCATGTTCATGTGTCTAGACATGTTACTTTTGCTGAACACGTTTTCCCTTTTGCTCAACGAGATAATCCCACCTCTTCCACGCCACCAGCCCCTCCTAAAAACCTTAGTTTTCCGTTTCATTTTACGGTTCCCGACAACATACCTACCATAGCCCCAACTCCTACCACGGCAGCCAAAACCACCACTTTTCCTGCCGCCACTCACGAATCAGCTGATTTCTCTGCCGCGGCAGAAGAAGTCGTTGTTTTCCCTGCCGCGACAGAACCTTCCTCCCCCGCGGCACCAGCCTCTCCATCCACTCCTGTCGCGGCACCCGAAGTTGCTGTTTTTCCTGCCGCGGCAGCGCCCTCACCGATTTCCCCTCCCCCACCTCACGCTGTACCTACAGTTGTTCCCCAGAATGATCATGCCATGCGTACGCGTGCTAAATCTGGTTTTCGTTTGCCTACAAAACCGCTTAATCTTCATGCTGAAGTTGCTTTAACTACACTGCCTAAAAATTACAAATTAGCTCTTCTTGATCCAAATTGGGCTGCTGCAATGCAAGATGAATTCACCGCTTTGCTTGATAATAACACTTGGCAATTAGTTCCTAGACCTCCAAACACTAACATTGTTTCTGGTAAGTGGGTTTTTCGTCACAAATTTAACTCTGATGGAAGTCTTTCTCGTTACAAAGCTCGATGGGTTTGTCGTGGTTACTCTCAACAACACGGTATTGACTATGATGAAACTTTCTCTCCAGTAGTTAAACCTAGCACCATTCGTACCGTTCTCACCATTGCTGTCTCCTCTGCTTGGCCTATTCACCAATTAGATGTCAAGAATGCTTTTCTCCATGGTTCTATCCAAGAAACAGTGTTTTGTCAACAACCCTTAGGCTTTGAAGATAAAAATCACCCCAATCATGTTTGTCTTCTTAACAAATCTTTATATGGTTTAAAACAAGCCCCTCGTGCTTGGTTTCAACGTTTTTCTTCTTTTATTCAAACTATTGGTTTTGTTCCTTCTCTTTCGGATGCATCTCTTTTTATTTACCACACCAACACAGACACTTCATACTTGCTTCTTTATGTTGATGATATTGTTCTTACTGCTTCTTCTCAATCTTTCTTGAATCATATTATTACCCTTCTTCGTTCTGAATTTTCAATGACGGATCTTGGTCTTCTTCATCACTTTTTGGGTATTTCTGTTGTTCGTGATTCTAATGGTCTTTTTCTTTCTCAACGACAATATTGCCTTGATCTTCTTAACCGTGCTGGCATGCTTGACTGTCAATCGTCTCGTACTCCTGTTGACACTGGTTTTAAACTCTCTGCTGATGGTGATCCCTTTCCCGATGCAACTCTATATCGTAGTCTTACTGGTGCTCTCCAATATCTCACCCTTACTCGACCCGACATTTCCTTTGCTGTTCAACAAGCTTGTCTTTACATGCATGATCCACGCATTCCACACTATAATCATGTCAAACGTATTCTTCGTTATCTTAAAGGAACCCTTGATCATGGTCTTCACATAAATCCATCACCTCCCACTTCCCTGACAGCTTACTCTGATGCAGACTGGGCTGGTTGCCCCGATACTCGTAGATCTACATCCGGCTTTTGTGTTTATCTTGGTAACAATTTGGTTTCTTGGTCTTCTAAAAGACTGGTTACGGTCTCCCGCTCGTCTGCTGAGGCTGAATATCGTGCTGTAGCTCATGCTGTTGCTGAAACGGTTTGGCTTCGTCAGTTATTGTCAGAGCTTCGGTCTCCTATTGCGCAAGCAACTATTGTTTACTGTGACAACATCTCGGCTATCTACATGTCCGGGAATCCAGTCCAGCATCGGCGTACCAAGCACATCGAGATTGATATCCATTTTGTTCGCGAGAAGGTTGCTTTGGGGCAAGTTCGTGTTCTTCATGTTCCCTCGACGGCTCAGTTTGCAGACATTTTTACCAAAGGGCTTCCTACCAAACCTTTTACAGATATTCGTTTCAGTCTCAACGTTGTTGAACCCCACGTTGATACTGCGGGGGGATGTTAGAGTATTACGGTTTGGACTTGTATTAGGTTTCTTGCCCCCCAAGTTTGTACTCCTTTATATACAGCCCTTTGAGGCAATAATCAATACACGCAATATTTCCGCAATTCTACAAAAACATCGATCCTTGGTCATTGTAAGTGCATCTAGTGCTACCCCTAGTTGGTTTTGGAGTACTGACGACAAACCTGGTTGAGGGACTAATGTGTTTGTGAGAATTGCAGGATAACACATGTAGTAGTCCCTCATTGATTCGGTTTACCTACCGGAGATGACCCCTAAAAATGTGTGAAGACATTAACGACAATGGTGGTGTATGAAGATATTCATATTGAAGACTATGACGAGAGAAGACATTGTGTGAAGACTATGGAGCGCGAAGACTTAGACGTTTCGTTGTTTCCTTTTCTTCTTTGTTGAGTCATAGGAACCACCGTACTGTTAAGTGGGGTCCAAGTGAACAAAGTCAGAGTGACTGAAATGATGCTCAACCAAATCCTATGTCTTCGAGCGAAGACAATGAGATCAAATCTTATCCAGAGCTGGATGAGTCAGCTTTACTTGTAGCCCAAGTAAAGTTGCCGAGTGTGTTTGAAATCTGACTGTTGGAACACGTGTCAGTTCCTTAGTGACCCAGGGTCACTTCGGACAAATCAGGTCGGGTTGCCTAGTGGATATAAATAGCCCATCCTCTACACCATAAATTGGTGGCTGCTCAGAGTTAGTACACGGCTTTTGCCGTTTGAGAGCAACCCACCCTCCGAAGCATTTGAGAGAGAGAGAGATCCTTGCGAGGACAAAGCCCAAACACCCAGAGCCAAAGAGTGTTAGGCATCACTAAAGTCTTTCCGTCCGCGTGATCCAAAGACTTGTTACACTTGAGGACTGTGAATCCTCCAGACGGTTAGGCATCGCGTTCTGAGCATCCAAGAGTCATTGTGGATCGCCGGTGAACGAAGTCTGTGAAGGTTTGGAAGTCTACCTTGAAGACATACCAGAGTGATTGGGCGAGGACTAGGTGTCCTTAGCTCAAGGGGAATAAGGTGAAGACGCGGTCTTCTGAGTTAAATCTCAGCCTCCCTAACCAGACGTACAGTTGTCACAGCAACTGGAATTGGTCGAACAAATCACTATCTTCCCCAAGCTACTGGTTCTATCCTTTCCTTCTCTTTACTTACTGTCTGTCTTTGTGAAGTCATTGCCTGCTTGCTTTATCTATTTGACTTCACTGTGTGACTACTTGTTCTGACTAGCTTCATACTATCTTCCATCCTGATCCATACTGCCTAGCTGCTATTAGTCTTCGTGCTTTCACTTCATTGAATACTTGACTATGGTTTGTCTAGTGTAGTCTACCTTCCGCTGCATACAAATAGGATCGGTTCTAACATTTGTCTTCGAAACTTCCATGTTTTGAAGACTTTCCTAAAAATCGCCTATTCACCCCCCCTCTAGTCGATATACAGCTCTTTCAATTGGTATCAGAGCAAGGTACTCCCTTATTCTTTGTGATTCGGCTTAACCACCTGGAGTTTTAGCTATGTCGACTGCAGGGATAATCAAAGTCTCCGCTACATGCCCCGTCTTCGATGGCACTGAATACCCCTACTGGAAGAACAAGATGCGCATGCACCTTGAAGCCATTGATGTGGACCTCTGGTATGTCATCAAGAACGGCGTTCCCAAGACTGGTGAAGGTGTCACCCCTACTGATGTCAAGAAGCTCGTTCAACTGGATTCCACTGCCAAGAATATCATCTGTAGTCATCTGACCAAAGGACAGTATGGTCGTGTGAGTGCTCTGGAAACATTGAAGCTAGTCTGGGACTGGCTCTATAAGGTCAATGAAGGCATCTCAACCCAGAGAGATCAAAGGATCAGTGTCCTTCGCAACCTCTTCAATTGCTCCAAGAGACACGACAATGAGAATGTCTAGCTCACATTCGATCGCCTCACTGGCATCACAAATGAGCTTCAGACACTTGGCGCCACTGAGATCACCAAGCATGAAATCGTCAAGACACTCCTGAGATCACTTGACAGCTCATTTGACATCCTTGCCCTGATGATTCAAGAGCGCCCTGACTTCAAGACTCTCGATCCGTCTGACATACTTGAGAGGCTCAACACACATGAGTTCCAGCTATCTGAAAAACGTGACATCTATGGTCTCAACTATGGCCGAACTCACGCTTTGAAGGCAAAGGATGTTTCCTCATCTGAAGAAGAATCTGACTGCAGTTCTGATGATCCTGAAGAGATTGGAAAGGAGCTTGCCATGCTTGTGAAGAAGTTCCAGAAATTCACTAAGAAGAAAGGCTTCAGAAAGTCTTCTCGATCCAGCTCAAGAAATGATGAAGCTTCTACCCATGACCACAAGAAGAGAACATGTCACAAGTGCAAGAGACCTGGTCACTACATCTTTGAGTGTCCTCAATGGGACAATGAGAAGAAGAAGAAGAAGAGCAAGGAATATGATTCTGATGACAAGAAAAAGAAGAAACCCTCAAAGTCTTCTTCCAAGTCTTCATCGAAGTATTCATCACACAAGAAGAATTCATCTGGCAAGGCTCGTGCATTTGTTGGCAAGGAGATGGATTCAGAGGAGGAGTCTGCTTCAGAAGAAGCGGAGGTGGAGTCTGAGGAGGAGTCTGATTCTGGTGTTGCAAGTCTGGCTCTAGCCACAACCTACGTTGCCAAGTCCATCTTCAACACTGAAGACAATGGCTCCATCACCAACACTGATGATGATGAGAACGACGACTCCGCTCCCACCTACTACTTCATGGCACGCGGTGCCAAGGTAAAATCACGCGATGCTTACTTTCAAACATCCAATGAAGATGACTCCGATTGTGAATCCAAACCTAACTACAAAACACTTGCTAAAATTGCCACTGAACAACAGAAAGCTATGGAACATATTCAAAAACTGTTAGACAAAAGCGATGACCTGTTGGACGCGGAAATGACCCGTTCTCAGTCCTTAATTGAAGAAATAAAAAATCTTCATGTTAAGTACGAGGAACTTGAAAGTCGTCATGAATCGCTCTCAAAAACTCATGAAACGATTTCCTACGATTATCTTCAAAGGAAGCAAGTACTTGAGAAATTGAAAGCGGCTCATGAAGACCTTCAAAAAGAAAATAAGTCACTCCGCGCTCAACAGATCAGCTCCGCTCAGGAAGGATTTGAACCACCATGTCTAAAATGCATTGAGCGTGATAACGCTACATCTGTTGCCGAATGTTCTACTGCTGCTACTGTCGCAATATCTTCAACTGCTGATGTGGTAACTAACCCCTCTGCTGAGGATACCACTACTATTGCTGATGAAAATGCTAGGTTGAAGACTTTGCTTGAAACAGGGATGTACAAAAGCCTCAAAGGGCATCAGACGTTATGTGATGTCCTCAAAAAGCAGATTCTGAACCGAAACCCTAGGAAAGAGGGTGTAGGGTTCGAGAGGAAAATGAATGTTGATGGTTCATACTGGAAGCCTGAGTAGTACCCCAAAACCACATGGGTTGCTGCAAAGGAACCTTCAGTGGATCCGTCTACCTTATCTGGCTTCACTTGTGCTAATCCTATTATCATTGATGAATTCTTTGATGCAAACTATAAACTGTTTAAGAATTAGAATGGTGAAGTGTTTGCCAGGTATATTGGTACTAACTGCAGGAACGGGCCACCTATGAAGAAGATCTGGGTTCCCAAAGGTTGTCTTGAGAAGCTTCCAGTAAATGTCATCATGACACCACCTGGGAAGAAGACAAACCCCAGACCAAAGGCTTCATACGGTCCTAAGGCTTCATACAGACAGAGGACTCACCCGAGTCACCCTAACGCCAATGTTTTGCAGGGAAATTGTACTCAGGCCCATGAATATGAGCGTGTTTCCTCAAACTGTTATATTCACAAAACAAAGAACTTTTTTGCTTATTCTTATGAGTATTATTCTCCTCCTGCAAGACTATTTGCTAGGGCTCCAAAGCCAAAATTCTCAGATGCTGCACTTAGACTCATTGCTTCTAAGCCACCCCTAAAGATGTGGGTGGTTAAGAAGAATTAACTTTCTCTTGTAGGGAAAGGTCTCCAGCCGAAAATCAAAGGTGTCTGATGCTATTGCTGGGGACCTAAACCATCTTGTAGGGTGCAAGATCAAATGCCCAAATGGTCTTACTATGTATTTTGTTCCTGAATCGCTTGCCAATCATCCTATCAGTCCCAACTTGAATCTAAGCTTTCATAATCCGCTTGCACGTCAAATGTTTATGCTTCATAATAAATCTTCGTGAAGCCTATCCCCCTAACTGCACTGTAGGGTATAACGCCAAAGACTTCAGAATGGATTATGGACAGCGGATGCACTAATCATATGACTGGTGATCGAAGTCTTCTTATGGACTCAACCTTACGTCCATCTGACAAGAGTCACATCACATTTGCTGATACGGGTAAAAGCAAGGTATTGGGTCTAGGTAGAGTTGCAATCTCAAAGGATCGGCACATGGATAAAGTCATGCTTGTTGAATCCCTTGGTTTCAACTTAGTGTTTCTCTCAATGCTTTGTGACTTAAACACGATTGTGTTATTTGGAAAATATCGTTGCCTTGTACTAATGGAATCTGACAAGTCTCTAGTCTTTGAAGGATATCGGAAAGATGATCTGTATATGGTAGATTTCTCAGCAGGACCATAGATGGCCGTATGTCTTCTAGCAAAAGCTTCAGAGTGCTGGCTCCGGCATCGGAGGCTAGGACATGCCGGCATGAGGAACTTGCGCACTCTCGCGAAGAAGAAGCACGTCGTAGGCATCGAGGGCGTCAAGTTCAAGAAAGATCATCTGTCACTAGTAGATAAAGGGTCATCAGACCCGGTTCGTTTGGGCCTTTAGCCCCGGTTCCTGAACCGGGACAAAAGTGTCGGTACTAATGCTCTGACCCTTTAGTCCCGGTTCTATCCAGAACCGGGGCAGATGGGTGTCCACGTGGCCTGTGCGCCGAGCCCAGGCAGGAGGGGCTTTGGTCCCGGTTGGTGGCACCAACCGGGACCAAAAGGCATCCACGCGTCAGCATTTCTGTGGCTGTGGTTTTTGTTTTTTTTTGAAAGGGGAGGGGGGGTTGGAGGTTTTGGGGGGTTAATTTAGGTGTTTCATATTGTGTTAGCTAGCTAATTAATAGAGAGAAGTGTCCTCTCTTATGTCCGTGCTTGGTCGACGCTACGTACTACACATACGTATAGAGAGGACTAGACACGCTAGCTAGCTAGCTAGCTAGTAAGCAAACGAAGGAAACAGAAGATCGTATAATCAACATATATATATATATATATATATGCATACAGAGAGAAGTAATATCGACCACCTCTCCTTCTCCGAGAGATTGGTCGAACAACAAGTTCTCGTATATCTATCCGACACTACCGGGTACATATATACAATAATTATCTCTTACAAATATAATCTCCTATACGATGGACGCATGGTCCACATAGTATTCTCTGTCTGGCGCGATCACGTGTTCAAGGAAGAATGCCGCCAATTCCTCTTGAATTGCTCGCAGACGATCTGGTGTTAGGAGTTCATCCCGCATCCGAAACATCTAATTTGAAGTAGGGGGTAAATACATGAAATGATGATATAAAATTGTGAATATTATTGATTGCTTACGCACTTCAAATTGTGCTTCAGAGTAGCCCCGCTCACAGGTCGTGTGGCGGATGGACTCGCAAACGTAGTATCCACAGTAATCATTCCCGGGTTCCTGCCACAACCACTTTACAAGAAATAGAGGTCAATCAAACTGATAAGCAAGAATGCCAAATGGTATTGATGAAACTAGCGCTTGAATCAAGATATAGGAGATGCGCGCGCGGAACATGCTACTATATAGTACTTACTTTCGGGTATCTAAATTCTAGCTTCTTCGGCAGTCCCGGAGCTTTTTTGGTGAATTTTCTCCAAACCCTGTCAGACAAAGAAAACAATTAGTTGATATCAGAAATGAAGTTGCTGATATATATGCATGGTGGATAATATTGATCGATTTAACTTACCTGACGAGCATTTGAGTCATGTCCGCATACTCCTCGCGATCTTTACGTTTAGAGTCCAAGACAGTTACTACTCCCTTCTCAAGCTTAATCTCTAAGAGAATATAGTGGAAGCTGAGCACGCATGCATGAACTCATCAATTACATCACTATAACCTTGACTGATATATAAGGGAAACCAAATATGCACAAGACAGTAACACTCACTTGAAGTTGTAAGGAAAGAGTATTATATCTTTGTTTTCATTTACCACCAACGATCGTAGCAAGTTGGTCTCGGTATCGTCGGGACGCAATTTAACCTCGGTTGCATCTATGAGGTATGTGTTAATGAACCCAATATCACCTACTTGTCTTTTCTTCAATTCGACGATCTTCAATCTGCATAATATAGTGAGGATAATTATAAATACACGCAATGAAAGAGATCAGCTATATAGAGAGACTTAATGACAGAAGTAGTACTACTTACAGACAGTAGCATGTGACCGTTGTTTTATCGAGGGCCAATTGATTGAAAAACTGATAGAACTCCTCAAATGGAACAGGCAACAGTTCAAGTCCAATGAGGTCATGCTCTGGTTTAACTCTCAAATACAAGCTATCCCTCCCCCCAGACTCTCTGCAGATTTTCAAGTACCAATCATGCAATCTTCGCATATTCGTTGATAGAGATCTTTCATTTTTGACGAGAGGCTTTTTGTACTCGTATCTTTCTATCTGCACGTCCAAGAAATCATAGTGTACATCGTCGGACACGTAATCTGCAAGATTGGTATAACCGGGCACCATCCTCGGATCATTAGCGACCATGTCGCTAGACACCTTGAGCGGGGGGCACGATTGGTCCGCTTGTTCGCCGAGCTGGGCAATTTGTTTCCCAGCTCGTCCTTCTGCTAACCTTTGATCACTTTTAGTACTTCCCGACCGCTTCGCTTCTTGAAATGACTTTTGAATCATGCGGTCATAGTTGCCCTTCGGCTTACTTTTCGCTGGTTGCTTCAGGGAAGCAAGAGTGCGCTTTGCTTTCACCGCATCTATCTTCTCCTCCGGAGGTGGATGTCTCTGTGCTTTCAACCCTTCAAGCCAGTCCTTCACTTCGCCTTGAGCTATCTTCGTGTTTTCCTCGTCGGACCTCTCATATGGTAACTTCTCTAGAGGCGTGAGAGAAGGGCCGAATCTGCATCGCCTCGCGCCTCTGGATGTACTGCTAGACGTCGCCGGACCAGACGAAGCGGCTGTCTTTTTTCCTTGCTTACGCACCGGAGCAGGAGCAGCCGGAGCGGCGGCAGGCCTCTTCCACCCTTGCTGACTAGGCGGAGAAGGAGGAGTAGGCTGGCTGCTCAGGCGCGCCGGCGGCGAAGGAGGCGGAGTGCCGCCACGCGCCGGAGAAGGAGCCGGAGTGCCCTGATGGTCACTCGCCGGAGGAGGAGGCGGTGGAGGAGGCGAAGTGCCCTGACTCGCCGGAGGAGGAGGAGGAGGAGGCGGAGGCGTCCAGTTGAGAATGTTGATGAGGTCCTTCCGCCATAGGCATGGAGTCTTCAGTGAAGAACCCAGCCGAGTCTCCCCTTCACCGGTAGGGTGGTCAAGCTGGAGCTCCTCAAATCCCTCCATAATTTCGTCCACCATCACCCTAGCATATCCTTCTGGAATCGGCCGGCAGTGAAAAGTGTCGCCGGGTCCAGTAGGATAAACAGAGCCAGCAGCCGCCTTGACCTTCAGATTCAATCACTGCGCCATAAGGTGGCAATTTTGTGCCTCCGTGATAGCATCCACGGGATACCTGGCAGTAGCCGTCAAGACAGGCTCCGGCTGAAGCAGCTCGGTGGAAGCCACGCTGCTTCTCCGCTGAGATGGCGGGGTAGCTTCGGGGGAAGCTTCGGCAATTCTTTTGTCCCGATTTGCTTCCCGTTCCTCTATCGCTTGTATTCTGGCCCGCAGCGCCTGCAGTTCGGTCTGCTCCATTTTCTTCCTCCTCTCGTGGATTTTGTAGCCGCCTGCGTCCAGAAACCCAGCACGCCACAGAAGGGAGCCTGGCGTGCCTCGTGTCCGTCCAGGGTGCTCAGGATTCCCGAGGGCCATTGTCAGCTCGTCGTTCTCTCTGTCGAGGAAGAACGTCCCTTCATGCGCTGCTTTGATATACTGCCGCATCTTCCTGAGTGGTGTTTCCAATTGCTTGTCCGTCCAAATGCACCACCCTGATACAGGGTCCAAGGTTCCGCCAGCCCCGAAGAACCAAGTCCGGCAACGGTCTGGCAAGTGCATTGTCTCTGGTTCGATCCCTTTCTCAAGCAGATCATTCTCAGCCTTGGCCCACTTAGGCCGGGCTCTGAGGTAGCCACCTGACCCCGTGCGATGGTGATGCTTCTTCTTTGCAGCATTTATCCGGTTTGTCTCCGACATCTTCTGACTCTTTTCCGATGTCTTATGGGCCACAAATGCGGGCCAGTCATCTTTGATCTTCTCATATATGCCCACGAATTCTGGAGTCTTTTTATCTTTGACAAACGTATTCAGTTTTTTCTTCCATGCCCTGAATTGGTCTGCCATCTTCGAAAGTGCAGCAGACTTGATTAACTCCTCTTTAACTGGCTTCGCCGGATCATCCTCTCGCGGTAGGATGAAATTTGACTTCAGCTCAGTCCAAAGATCTTCTTTCTGCATATCAGTGACATAAGTCACCTGAGAGTCATTTGCAGCCGGCTTTAACCATTGATGGATGCTGATCGGGATCTTGTCCCTAACCAGAACCCCGCACTGATTAACAAATGCGTTCTTTGTCCGGATGGGGTCAATCGGCTCGCCGGAGCGCGAGATTTCTGAGATCTCAAATTTTTCATCCGGCCTCAACTTTTTCTTCGCGCCTCGTCTCTTTACCGAAGATTTGCTCGATCCGGAGGGCTAGAAAAAGGAACAAAGATGAGAGTTAATGAATGCATCAATTAACTAGTCAGCACAGGCTTAACTAACATATATACCTCCTGGCCGGACTCGGTTCGGTCACCGGAGCCAGCATCACGGTCTCCTTCTTGCACCGGCATTGGGTCACCGGAGCCGTCCTCATGGTCTACTTCTTCCATGTGCATTGGGTCACCGGATCCATCAATATCATAGCCTAGATCTTCCAGCTGCAGCTCTCTTTCGACCTGCTCATCGGTGTCGTTGAGAAACGACAAGACGGCATTTTATCCGTCTGCGATTATGTCCATCAACATCGCTTCTTGTGCTAGGTCTCGGGTGTTGTCGTCCATAGTTTCTACACATATTTACAACATGCCAATTATTATTCGAACATGACATATGGATATATTAATGGTAAACGTAGAACTAGCTTCGACCCTCGACCCCTGGACGACCCTCGACTGCTCGGCGATCCACAACCCTAGCTAGACCCCCTCATGTCACATTTTGTCTAGTGTCAAAGGATTCAACAAAACCAATACTTCATCATTAGGCGAAAGTAACAGTAGCATGATGGTACGAAGCTCTCCAAAGTGGTTTTGGAACGGAGTCCCAGATAGGATAATTCGTAACAAAAGACGGATTATCCTATCAGGAACTCCGTTCCAAAACAACTTTGCATAACTTCGTACCAACATGCCCCGGTTACTTCTGGCAAATGATGAAGTCATGGAATTCTTCAATACTTTGACACTAGCTAGGCAACCTCTCGACCCCTCGACCGCCGACTGCTCG
>LR738714.1:853146299-853184127 GCA_902687465.1 Secale cereale | reverse complement strand
CAAAAAAAAGCCTCACATCGCGCGGCGGGGCGGGGCGGCGCGACGGCGACGGGGCGACGGCGCGGGGCGACGGCGCGGGGCGGGGCGGGGCGGCGCGGGGGCGACGGGGACGGCGCGACGGGGACGGCGCGACGGGGCGGCATTGGGGCGACGGCGACGGCGCGGCGGGGCGACGGGGGCGGGGACGAAGCAGAGTACTGAGGAGGCGTCGGGGGCGGGGAAGTTGCCTTTAGTCCCGGTTGGTGGCAGCAACCGGGACTAAAGGGGGGTATTAGTCCCGGTTTCAGCCACCAACCGGGACTAATGCCACCCTTTAGTCCCGGTTGGTGCCACCAACCGGGACCAATGGCCTTGCTGGCGCGGTGCGGTGGGAAGTTTAGTCCCACCTCGCTAGTTGAGAGAGCTCGGGTGTGGTTTATAAGCGTTGCTGCGCCCACCCACTCGAGCTCCTCTCAATTGCAGACTTCTGGGCCTAACTCTGCGCGCTGCCCTGTGAGCTTGCTGGGCCTTATAGTCCAGATGCATCCTGGGCTATAGACCTTGCAGGCACACTGGGCAGCGCCCAATTTTTTTTATTTTTTCCTTTTTTGCTTTATTTATTTCTAAGTTGTTTTTTGCTGTATTTAGAGTTTCTTTGTGAATATTATTGCTTTAGGTAAAAAAAATTATAAACTTTCTGTTAGTGCAAGTAGTATTCAAATTTGAATAGTTTAAAATTGAAATTATTTGTTTTCTTTGTTGCTTTATTTATTTTATTTTGTTTCTACTTACAAAAAATACTTATTGTTGCTATTTTTTTTTGCAAGTTTTTTTGTTTTGTTTTCTGCATTATTTATTTTCTTTTGTTTTTTGCTTTATTTTTTAATTCTTTCTGGTAAAACCAATTACAAACTTTCTGTTAGTGCAAGTAGTATTCAAATTTGAATAGTTTAAATTTGAAATTATTTGTTTTCTTTGTTGCTTTATTTATTTTATTTTGTTTCTACTTACAATGAAATACTTATTGTTGCTATTTTTTATTTTTTTGCAAGTTTTTTTTTGTTTTCTGCATTATTTGTTTTCTTTTGTTTTTTGTTTTATTTTTTAATTCTTTCTGGTAAAACCAATTACAAACTTTCTGTTAGTGCAAATTTGAATAGTACAAATGGACAATGGTATCATACTCGTTTGTTACAAAGTTGGCATGGTATCATCAAAATAGTTGCCGAAAAAAGTCTTCACTTTTTCTTCGCTTGTGTCATTTGCTTATTGCGCCGTAACCATGGATAATCTTCATCGTTTATCAGGATGCTTGGGTCAGCCTTGACTTTGAAGGGAGGATTTTCATGAAACTTTTCATAATCTTCAGACATGTCTGTCTTGCCCTCCACTCCCAGGATGTCCCTTTTTCCTGAAAGAACTATGTGGCGCTTTGGCTCATCATATGATGTATTCGCTTTCTTATCTTTTCTTTTTCTCGGTCTGGTAGACATGTCCTTCACATAGATAACCTGTGCCACATCATTGGCTAGGACGAATGGTTCGTCAATGTATCCAAGAATTTTCAGATCCACTGTTGTCATTCCGTACTGTGGGTCTACCTGTACCCCGCCTCCTGACAGATTGACCCATTTGCACTTAAACAAAGGGACCTTAAAATCATGTCCGTAGTCAAGTTCTCATATGTCTACTATGTAACCATAATATGTGTCCTTTCCCCTCTTGGTTGTTGCATCAAAGCGGACACCGCTGTTTTGGTTGGTGCTCTTTTGATCTTGGACAATCGTGTAAAATGTATTCCCATTTATCTCGTATCCTTTGTAAATCAATACAGTCGAAGATGGTCCCCTGTACAACAAGTACAACTCATCACAAACAGTGTTGTCACCTCTGAGACGTGTTTCCAACCAACTGCTGAAAGTCCTGATGTGTTCACGTGTAATCCAGTCGTCGCACTGCTCCGGGTGTTTGGAGCGCAGACTGTTCTTGTGTTCATCGACATACGGGGTCACTAATGTAGAGTTCTGTAGAACTGTGTAGTGTGCTTGAGACCAAGAATATCCGTCCCTGCATATTATTGAGTCCCTTCCAAGCGTGCCTTCCAGTCAGTCTCCCCTCGTACCGCGATTTAGGGAGACCTATCTTATTAAGGCCAGGAATGAAGTCAACACAAAACCCGATGACATCCTCTGTTTGATGGCCCATGGAGATGCTTCCTTCTGGCCTAGCGCGGTTACGGACATATTTCTTTAGGATTCCCATGAACCTCTCAAAGGGGAACATATTGTGTAGAAATACGGGCCCCAGAATGACAATCTCGTCGACTAGATGAACCAGGACGTGTGTCATGATATTGAAGAAGGATGGTGGGAACACAAGCTCGAAACTGACAAGACATTGCGCCACATCACTCCTTAGCCTTGGTACGATTTCTGGATCGATCACCTTCTGAGAGATTGCATTGAGGAATGCACATAGCTTCACAATGGCTAATCGGACGTTTTCCGGTAGAAGCCCCCTCAATGCAACCGGAAGCAGTTGCGTCATAATCACATGGCAGTCATGAGACTTTAGGTTCTGGAACTTTTTCTCTGCCATATTTATTATTCCCTTTATATTCGACGAGAAGCCAGTCGGGACCTTCATACTGAGCAGGCATTCAAAGAAGATTTCTTTCTCTTCTTTTGTAAGAGCATAGCTGGCAGGACCTTCATACTGCTTCGGAGGGATGCCGTCTTTTTCGTGCAAACGTTGCAGGTCCTCCCGTGCCTCAGCTGTATCTTTTGTCTTTCCATACACGCCAAGAAGCCTAGCAGTTTCACGCAAAGGTTCTTCGTCACGTGCATCACGTCGATTGAAGAGCGGACCTCTAGGTCTTTCCAGTAGGGTAGGTCCCAAAATATAGATTTCTTCTTCCACATGGGTGCGTGTCCCTCAGCGTCATTCGGAACAGCTAGTGCGCCGGGGCCCTTTCCAAAGATTACGTGTAAATCATTGACCATAGCAAGTACGTGATCACCGGTACGCATGGCGGGCTTCTTCCGGTGATCTGCCTCGCCTTTGAAATGCTTGCCTTTCTTTCGACATTGATGGTGGGTCGGAAGAAATCGACGATGGCCCAGGTACACATTCTTCCTGCACTTGTCCAGGTATATACTTTCAGTCTCATCTAAACAGTGCGTGCATGCGTGGTATCCTTTGTTTGTCTGTCCTGAAAGGTTACTGAGAGCGGGCCAATCGTTGATGGTCACGAACAACAACGCCTTTAGGTCAAATTCCTCCTGTCTGTGCTCATCCCACGCATGTACACCGTTTCCATTCCACAGCTGTAAAAGTTCTTCAACTAATGGCCTTAGGTACACATCAATGTCGTTGCCGGGTTGCTTAGGGCCTTGGATGAGAACTGGCATCATAATGAACTTCCGCTTCATGCACATCCAAGGAGGAAGGTTATACATACATAGAGTCACGGGCCAGGTGCTGTGATTGCTGCTCTGCTCCCCGAAAGGATTAATGCCATCCGCGCTTAAAGCAAACCATACGTTCCTTGCGTCCTTTGCAAACTCCTCCCAGTACTTTCTCTCGATTTTTCTCCACTGCGACCCGTCAGCGGGTGCTCTCAACTTCCCGTCTTTCTTACGGTCCTCACTGTGCCATCGCATCAACTTGGCATGCTCTCTGTTTCTAAACAAACGTTTCAACCGTGGTATTATAGGAGCATACCACATCACCTTCGCAGGAACCCTCTTCCTGGCGGGCTCGCCATCAACATCACCAGGGTCATCTCGTCTCATCTTATACCGCAATGCACCGCATACCGGGCATGCGTTCAGATCCTTGTATGCACCGCGGTAGAGGATGCAGTCATTAGGGCATGCATGTATCTTCTGCACCTCCAATCCTAGAGGGCATACGACCTTCTTTGCTGCGTATGTACTGTCGGGCAATTCGTTATCCTTCAGAAGCTTCTTCTTCAATATTTTCAGTAGCTTCTCAAATCCTTTGTCAGCCACAGCATTCTCTGCCTTCCACTGCAGCAATTCCAGTACGGTACCGAGCTTTGTGTTGCCATCTTCACAATTGGGGTACAACCCTTTTTTGTGATCCTCTAACATGCGATCGAACTTCAGCTTCTCCTTTTGACTTTCGCATTGTGTCCTTGCATCGACAATGACCCGGCGAAGATCATCATTTGGTTCCTCTTGATCTTCAGCAGCTTCACCCGTTGCAGCATCATTGGGCACATCGTCTGGTTCCTCTTGATCTTCACCAGCTCCCCCCATTGCAGCATCACCGTATTCAGCGGGCACATAGTTGTCATCGTACTCTTCTTCTTCGTCGTCTTCCATCATAACCCCTATTTCTCCGTGCCTCGTCCAAACATTATAGTGTGGCATGAAACCCTTGTAAAGCAGGTGGGAGTGAAGGATTTTCCGGTTAGAGTAAGACATCGTATTCACACATTTAGTGCATGGACAACACATGAAACCATTCTGCTTGTTTGCCTCAGTCGCATTTAGAAACTCATGCACGCCCTTAATGTACTCGGAGGTGTGTCTGTCACCGTACATCCATTGCCGGTTCATCTGCGTGCATTATATATAATTAAGTGTGTCAAAAACCATTACAGAACATCATAAATAGCTAATTAAGTGACCAAATGGATAAAAGTTCATCATCACATTAAAACCAAAGTACATACATATATAGTTCTCATCTAACAACATATAGCTCTCCATACACATCGAAACTATGTAAAACTTTTCAATGCGAAAACAAATGCGATCATAATCGCAACCAAGGTAACAATTGATCCAACGGCATAATGATACCAAGCCTCGGTATGAATGGCATATTTTCTAATCTTTTTAATCTTCAACCGCATTGCATCCATCTTGATCTTGTGATCATCGACGACATCCGCAACATGCAACTCCAATATCATCTTCTCGTCCACAATTTTTTTATTTTTTCCTTCAAGAATTTGTTTTCTTCTTCAACTAAATTTAACCTCTCGACAATAGGGTCCATCTTGATCTTGTGATCATCGATGACTTCCGCAACATGCAACTCCAATTCCATCTTCTCCTCCTCCATTTTTTCCAATTTTTTCTTTAAGGAAATGTTTTCCTCTTCAACTAAATTTAACCTCTCCACAAGAGGGTCGGTTGGAATTTTCGGTTCAACTACCTCCTAGACATAATAAAACATCTATGCATGTCAGGTTGGTCGGCATAACTATCATAAACACTAAAACAATTAGTTACAAATTAAAGATAATATACCACATCCGAATCGTAGACAGGACGAGGGCCCACGTGGGCGGATATCAAAACCATCGCACTATATAATAACAAGCAATAATAAATGTAAGAAAATTAGACAAATATCTATCTAAAGCAATAATAACAAGCAATAATAAAAGTAAGAAAAGCATGGACATAACAAGAGGCTCACCACGGTGGTGCCGGTGAAGAGATCGGCGGGGGCGATCGACGGCGGCGAAGACGGGGACGGGACGTGACGGACCGCTAAACCTAGACAAATCTCGGAGAAAATAGAGCTTCGAGAGGAGAAAAGCTTAACTAGTGTGGCTCGGGCATTCCACCGAACACGTTGTGTGCATAGGAGGTGAGCTAGAGCACCACTAACCCCTCTCCTCCTCGGCCAGAAAAAAAAACAGAGCAGTGAGCTCTGCTCTTGAGTGAGGGGTTATATATAGGCACCTCATTGGTCCCGGTTGGTGCTATGAACCGGGGCTAAAGGGGAGACTTTGGTCCCGGTTCATAACACTAACCGGGACCAATGGTGGTGGGCCAGGACCAAGAGCCATTGGTCCCGGTTTGTCGCTCCAACCGGGACCAAAAGGTCCAAACGAATCGGGACCAATGGCCCACGTGGCCCGGCCGCCCCCCTGGGCTCACGAACCGGGTCCAGTGCCCCCATTGGACCCGGTTCTAGATTGAACTGGGGCTAATGGGCTGGTCCAATGCCCTGTTTTCTACTAGTGTGTCCAACACAAGTAATAATGAACTATCTACCACTTCCTCATGAGCTAAAACATAGACACAAATAAGGATACATTTTGAAGGTTTTAAAGGTAGCACATGAGCAATTTACTTGGAATGGCTATTAAATACCATGCATAGGTAGGTATGGTGGACACATATGGCAGAATTTTGGCTATGGAATTTGGATGCACGAGCAGCATTCCCGCTCAGTACAGAGTTTTTGGTTTAGCAAGTTTTTAGCAAGCACATGTTAACCGGTACAAGAGAATTATAACATCCTTTCAGCATAATTATAAGACCTCTACACTGTCTTCCTTGTCAACCATCTTACTTCTAAAAAGAGAACAAGAACTTTAAAACTACCAATGGTGAAAAACTAAACAATTGCAAACTTCAAAGGTATTTCTTCACTAATAAGACTTTTTAAATGATCTCCATGTTTAGACATCACTACTTAATTTCTCAAAACAATTGATAGGGATCAAGTTACTCAATGATCTTCAAGACTATGCAAGCTTTTTATTCTTTGCACCACGGCCACACTTGGCATTTACTTTACCAACATATTATTTAGCAATTCAAACCAATTCAACTCTCCAAAAAGATATAAGTGAAGCAAGAGAGTACTTTCTATAAAAGAACTAATAGCTCTGAACATGATATGAAATAAAAACAAGAGCTAGAAGCATATAACAAGGTAGCTAAAACACTAAAAAAGATATAAGTGAAGAACATGAGTGTTTCATGAAAAAGCGGAGCGTGTCTCTCTCCCAAATAAGAATGATCAGATGCAACTTATTTAAGACCAGCAAAGAAAACAAAACAAAACTGAAAACAAAACAAAAAGACGCTCCAAGAATAGCACATAACGCATGAAGTGATTAAAATATAGTGGAACGAAAGACGAACTGATAATTGTTGATGGAGAAGGGGATGCATGGGGGCATCCCCAAGCTTAGACGCTTGAGTCTTCTTGAATATTTCTTGGGGGTGCACGGGGGCATCCCCAAGCTTGAGCGTTTGACCCTCCTGAGTCTTCTTTTATCATCTTCCCTCGTACACTTGAAAACTCCCTTCATACATAACTCATCATAATCTGATTAGCGAGGTTAGTACCCACAATAAAATAACTTTTCCCTACTGGAAATAAAGATAATCTTGAAGAGCTACCGTTTCTCAAGATTGCCAAAATGTTTTTGCAAAGAAAAAGCAAGCTCAAGGTTTGCAAAACGAAGAAAAGGCAAAACAGGACAGAATCTGTGAAAAACAGACCAGCAGGTAGTAAATAATTTTTTCGGGGCACTTCTGCAACTCAAATCAAAAAACTCAGAACAGACGCTCGAAAGCCAATTGTATAGAGCACGCTGTCAAAAAAATTCAGATCAAAAAGATGATCTGGTGATTTTATTCGAATTTTTCTGTCCAAGGACAGAATCTGTTTCCTGGACAGCACGTCACAACTTTTGAACTTTCTTGCAATCGGAGGCTAAACTTGGCACAAAGCTGAAAAATAAAGATACAATGATGTTGCTACAGTAGTAACAAACATCAAGACCACTAAAAACTGAAAGAACAAACTGAAAGCAAAGATAACAAGGGTTGTCTCCCTAGAGCTCTTTCTTTATAGCCATAAAGATAGGCTTAAGACTTTAATGATGCTCTCGTAGGAATAAGAGTTGAAGAACAAAAGAGAGCATCAAGAAGCAAATACCAAACACATTTAAGCCTAACATGCTTCCTATGCATGGGAATCTTGTAAGAAAATAAATTATTGAAGCATAAAGCAACTAGCATAGGAAGGCAAAACAAGCATAACTTCAAAATATTCACCATAAAGAGAGGAAACTTCTTCTTATTAGGATATTTAGAACCATGTCTCCCTCTCTCATTATAAATTTCAGTGGCATCATGGATGAACTCAACAATATAACTATCACATAAGGCATTATTTCCATGATCCAAAAGCATAAAAGTATCATTACTCTTCATATAAGCAAAATCTTTCTTATTAGGAATAGTGAGAGTAAAGCAATCATAACCATCATGGTAATCATCATATTTAGGAGGCATATCATAATCATAATAAATTTTATCCTCAATAGTAGGTGGACTAAAAAGCTCACATTTGTCATTGTAATCATCATATATAGGAAGCAAAGTATCATCAAAGTAAATTTTCTCTTCAAAAGTTGGGGGACTAAAAATATCATGTTCATCAAACGTGTCATCCCCAAGCTTAGAGCTTTCCATGTCATTAGCAATATTGATATTAAAAAAACATACTAATAACATCACCACCATCATGATTGTTATGCAAATAATAAAGTTCCAAAGGTTTTTAAATTTTCTCTTCAAACACATCATGTCCAAGTTCAAGGTAGAGCTTATAAAGCTCTCTCATATTTTTGTTGTTTTCCATTAAGCAAAACTAGTGAAATAAAAACAAGAAACAAAAAGATTTAATTGCAAGATCTAGAGAAGGTACCTTAACTTACCTCACTTCCCCGGCAACGGCGCCAGAAATAGCTTGATGTCTACTACACGCTTCTATTCCTGTAGACAGTGTTGGGCCTCCAAGAGCAGAGGTTTGTAGGACAGCAGCAAATTTCCCTTAAGTGAGTAACCCAAGGTTTATCGAACTCAGGGAAGTGGAGGTTGAACATACCCCTTTCAAGCAACCCTGCAATCAAGATACAAGAAGTCTCTTGTGTCCCCAACACACCTAATACACTTGTCAGATGTATAGGTGCACTAGTTCGGCGAAGAGATGGTAAAATATGGATGATAGGAGTGGCAAAGCAAAGTAATATAAATCTGTAATAAAAAGTGCAGCAAGCAAACAAGTGGTAAACGTGAGCACAAATGGTATTGCAATGGTGGAAACAAGGCCTAGCTAGGCTTCATACTTTCACTAGTGGCAACTCCCAACAACATTAACATAATCGAATCACATGATATTTCCCATAAAACACGCAATGGAGACGCACTCGGAGGTCATTCCTTTGTGGTCAAGAGAGGACGAGAATTATGTAGGGCTACAAAAGCACACCTCAAAGTTCGTAGTTCTCAATCTATGGATTTCCCAATGTCACCGCGGCCATCCAAAGAGAGTACCACAATCACCACAACATATCTCCAGGATAGTCAAAGACAAGCACCAAGAGACTCTCAATCTTCAATCAACACACAAAAGAGGAAATCACTCATGAAAATATTCTTCTAATCCATGTCCAATAGACCGCTGTCACCTTGGTCTCGGGGATTATACTAGATAAAGACAAGTGAGTACATCAATTCAATACATAGAGGAAGGAGAAATATCATGGGATCACCCTAGATTAACATAGCCTATGATCACAACGAAGATCACATCATGGGAGAGAGAGATAACCACATAGCTACACGTACAAGCCCTCAGCCCCGGAGAAGACTACTCACACATGGCCATGGTGAGCAAGAGATTGATGGTGGTGTTGATGGAGAGGTGCAGCCCGGAGAGGAGGAGGCGGCCGGCGGCAGCCGTGGCGGCGGCGGCAGCCCTCCGGGGCGGCGGCGGCCCTCGGGGGCAGCGGCTCCTTGGCCCCCCTTCTTCCTTGTGGATGGTGCTGCAATGGTGCTGGTCCTCCCCTCCAAGACGGCGGCTTGGGACGAGGAAAATTCGTGGCCCTTGGTGACCTAGGTTTCCTCTCTTTATATAGACTCTCGGATTCCCGTCATCAGATTTTGGGCTTCAGTAAAACGGGCTTTTCTCGGCCGTCCGGACTCCGATTTGGACGAATTTTATATCCAGAAGCATCCTCTCGAAATTCCGCACAACTTTCGCAACTAGGCTTTTTCCGTTTGACGTCGTATTCGGGCCGGAACGTGACCATCTTCTAAAAACGTTCTCAGACAGATTTCAGGAAAGTCAGAGTCCTACTCCAATACGACTCCTTTTGCGTTTTTGTCAATTTCCAAGTAATTCCTACACAATAAAGTGTAAAACAAGAACATTGTGCACTTTTGCACCCATTAGTAGGTTAGTCCAATAAATGCCTAAAAAGATAGAAAACTTTGATATAAACATGAGACAATGATGCAAAACAAGCATGTCACAAGCAAAAATTATGGATACGTTTGGGATGTATCACTCTCTCCTCTCGAGTTCCTCTCAACAGCAGGCTTACGGGCCTAATTTGTACACTGCTATGCCTGTTGGGCCTACTGGGCCTTCTGCGGGCCTGAATCCTGGCCCATGGTTGGGTTTCTAGTCGTATTCAGGCCGTGCTGGCCCAGTAGGTGGCATTTTTTTTCTTTTTTTCTATTTATTTTTTCATTTCTACTTAGAACTAAATACTTATAGTTTTTTAGTGATTTCTTTTTTCTTTTAAGTCACAAAAATTATAAACTTTCTTTGTTTTCTTTGTTGCTTTATTTATTTTATTTTGTTTCTACTTACAACAAAATACTTATTGTTGCTATTTTTATTTTTTGTAAGTTTTTTTGTTTTGTTTTATGCATTATTTATTTTCTTTTGTTTTTTGCTTTATTTTTTAATTCTTTCTGGTAAAACCAATTACAAACTTTCTGTTAGTGCAAGTAGTATTCAAATTTGAATAGTTTAAATTTGAAATTATTTGTTTTCTTTGTTGCTTTATTTATTTTATTTTGGTTTTACTTACAATGAAATACTTATTGTTGCTATTTTTATTTTTTTGCAAGTTTTTTTTGTTTTCTGCATTATTTTTTTTTGTTTTTTGCTTTATTTTTTAATTCTTTCTGGTAAAACCAATTACAAACTTTCTGTTAGTGCAAGTAGTATTGAAATTTGAATAGTACAAATGGACAATGGTATCATACTCGTTTGTTACAAAGTTGGCATGGTATCATCATAATAGTTGCGGAAAAAAGTCTTCACTTTTTCTTCGCTTGTGTCATTTGCTTATTGCGCCGTAACCATGGATAATCTTCATCGTTTATCAGGATGCTTGGGTCAGCCTTGACTTTGAAGGGAGGAATTTCATGAAACTTTTCATAATCTTCGGATATGTCTGTCTTGCCCTCCACTCCTAAGATGTCCCTTTTTCCTGAAAGAACTATGTGGCGCTTTGGCTCATCGTATGATGTATTCGCTTCCTTATCTTTTCTTTTTCTCGGTCTGGTAGACATGTCCTTCACATAGATAACCTGTGCCACATCATTGGCTAGGACGAACGGTTCGTCAGTGTATCCAAGATTTTTCAGATCCACTGTTGTCATTCCGTACTGTGGGTCTACCTGTACCCGCCTCCTGACAGATTGACCCATTTGCACTTAAACAAAGGGACCTTAAAATCATGTCCGTAGTCAAGTTCCTATATGTCCACTATGTAACCATAATATGTGTCCTTTCTCCTCTCGGTTGTTGCATCAAAGCGGACACCGCTGTTTTGGTTGGTGCTCTTTTGATCTTGGACAATCGTGTAAAATGTATTCCCATTTATCTCGTATCCTTTGTAAATCAATACAGTCGAAGATGGTCCCCTGGAAAACAAGTACAACTCATCACAAACCGTGCTGTCACCTCTGAGACGTGTTTCCAACCAACTGCTGAAAGCCCTGATGTGTTCACTGATACGTCCAAAACGTATCTATAATTTCTGCTTGCTCCATGCCCTTTTTGTGTGATATTGCTATGATATTTATGCACTTCCATACACTTTTGATCATATTTGGACTAGCCTACTAATGGTTGCAAAAGTGCACAATGTTCTTGTTTTACACTTTATTGTGTAGGAATTACTTAGAAATTGACAAAAACGCAAAAGGAGTCGTATTGGAGTAGGACTCTGACTTTCCTGAAATCTGTCTGAGAATGTTTTTTAAATATGGTCACGTTCCGGCCCGAAGACGACGTCAAACGGAAAAAGTCTAGTTGCGAAAGTTGTGGGGAATTTCGAGGCGATGCTTGTGGATATAAAATTCGTCCAAATCGGAGTCCGGACGGCCGAGTAAAGCCCGTTTTACTGAGGCCTAAAATCTGATGACGGGAATCCGAGAGTCTATATAAAGAAAGGAAACCTAGGTCACCAAGGGCCACGAATTTTCCTCCTCCCGAGCCGCCGTCTTGGAGGGTAGGACCAGCACCATTGCAGCACCATCTACAAGGAAGAAGGGGGGCCAAGGAGCCGCCGCCCCCTAGGGCCGCCGCCGCCGCCGATGTGGCTGCCGTCGGCCGTCTCCTCCTCGCGGGGCTGCACCTCTCCATCAACACCATCATCAACCTCCTCCTCACCATGTCCATGTGTGAGTAGTTTCCTCCGGGGCCGAGGGCTCGTATGTGTAGCTATGTGGTTATCTCTCTCTCCCATAATGTGATCTTCGTTGTGATCATAGGCTATGTTAATCTAGGGTGATCCCATGATATTTCCCCTTCATCTATGTATTGGATTGATGTACTCACTTGTCTTTATCTAGTATAATCCCCGAGACCAAGGTGACAGCGGTCTATTGGACATGGATTAGAAAAATATTTTCATGAGTGATTTCCTCTCTTGTGTGTTGATTGAAGATTGAGAGTCTCTTAGTGCTTGTCTTTGACTATCCTTTAGATATGTTGTGGTGATTGTGGGACTCTCTTTGGATGGCCGCGGTGACATTGGGAAATCCTTAGATTGAGAACTACGAACTTTGAGGTGTGCTTTTGTAGCCCTACATAATTCTCGTCCTCTCTTGACCACGGAGGAATGACCTCCGGGTGCGTCTCCATTGCATGTTTTATGGGAAATATCATGTGATTCGATTATGTTAATGTTGTTGGGAGTTGCCACTAGTGAAAGTATGATCCCTAGGCCTTGTTTCCACCATTGCAATACCATTTGTGCTCACGTTTACCACTTGTTTGCTTGCTGCACTTTTTATTACAGATTTATATTACTTTGTTTTGCCATCCATATCACTTGCCATTTAACATCTCTTCGCCGAACTAGTGCACCTATACATCTGACAAGTGTATTAGGTGTGTTGGGGACACAAGAGACTTCTTGTATTTTAGTTGCAGGGTTGCTTGAGAGAGACCATCTTCAACCTCTACTTCCCTGAGTTCGATAAACCTTAGGTCATCCACTTGAGGGAAATTGCTGCTGTCCTACAAACCTCTGCGCTTGGAGGCCCAACATAGTCTACAAGAGTAGAAGCGTGTATAGACATCAAGCTATTTCTGGCGCCGTTGCCGGGGAGGTGAGTGCTTGAAGGTATATCTTTAGATCTTGCAATTAAATCTTTTTGTTTCTTGTTTTTATTTTCACTAGTTTTTCTTAATGGAAAACAACAAAAATATGAGAGAGCTTTATAAGCTCTACCTTGAACTTGGACATGATGTGTTCGAAGAGAAAATTAAAAAACCTTTGGAACTTTATTATTTGCATAACAATCATGATGGTGGTGATGTTATTAGTATGTTTTTATTTAATATCAATATTGCTAATGACATGGAAAGCTCTAAGCTTGGGGATGACACGTTTGATGAACATGATATTTTTAGTCCCCCAACTTTTGAGGAGAAAATTTACTTTGATGATACTATGCCTCCTATATATGATGATTACAATGATGAATATGATATTTTTAGTCCACCTACTATTGAGGATAAAATTTATTATGATTATGATATGCCTCCTAAATACGATGATTACCATGATGGTTATGATAGTCTTACTCTCACTATTCCTAATAAGAAAGATTTTGCTTATATGAAGAGTAATGACACTTTTATGCTTTAGGATCATGGAAATAATGCCTTATGTGATAGTTATATTGTTGAGTTCATCCATGATGCCACTGAAATTTATAATGAGAGAGGGAGACATGGTTCTAAATATCTTAATAATAAGAAGTTTCCTCTTTTTATGGTGAATATTTTGAAGTTATGCTTGTTTTGCCTTCCTATGCTTATTGCTTTGTGCTTCAATGAATTATTCTATTGCAATATTCCTATGCATAGGAAGCATGTTAGGCTTAAATGTGTTTGGTATTTGCTTCTTGATGCTCTCTTTTGTTCTTCAACTCTTATTCCTACGAGAGCATCATTAAAGTCTTATGCCTAGCTTAAAGGCATAAAAGAAAGCGCTTTTGGGAGGCAGCCCACACTGAATAAAATTTTATTTTGCTTTTGTTGTGTCTTGTTGTTGTTACTACAGTAGCATCATCATTGTATCTTTACTTTTCAGCTTTGTGCCAAGTGTAGCCTCTGATTGCAAGAAAGTTCAAAAGTTGTGACGTGCTGTCCAGGAAACAGATTCTGTCCTTGGATAGAAAATTTCGTATAAAATCACCAGATCACCTTTTTGGTCTGAATTTTTTCGACAACGTGATCTATACAATTGTCTTACGGGCATCTGTTCTGAGTTTTTTGATTAGAGTTGCAGAAGTGCCCCGAAAAAATTATTTACTACCTGCTGTTCTGTTTTTCACAGATTCTGTCCTGTTTTGCCTTTCCTTCATTTTGCAAACCTTGAGCTTGCTTTTTCTTTGCAAAAACCTTTTGGCAATCTTGAGAAACAGTAGACCTTCAAGAATATCCTTATTTCCAGCAAGGAACAATTATTTTATTATGGGTACTAACCTCGCTAATCAGATTATGATGAGTTATGTATGAAGGGAGTTTTCAAGTGTGCGAGGGAAGATGATAAAAAGATTCAGGAGTGTCAAACGCTCAAGCTTGGGGATGCCCCCATGCACCCCCAAGAAATATTCAAGAAAACTTAAGCGTCTAAGCTTGGGGATGCCCCCGTGCATCCCCTTCTCCATCAACATTATCAGTTCGTCTTTCGTTCCACTATATTTTTATCACTTCATGTGTTATGTGCTATGCTTGGAGCGTCTTGCTTTTAGTTTCCTTTTTAGTTTTCTTTAGCTTTTCATAACGAGTCGGAACTCAGCTTTCTTTGTGTGGGAGAGAAACACGCTCCACTTCAACCTAGAACATAACATATAATTTTCATGTCTATCTTTGCTGCGTGTGTTCTTTGTCTTTCAATAGCTACTATCATGCTTAGCTCTTAGTTTTAATGCTTATCTTTTTAAAGAGCTTTTGTTTAGTTGGTTGCTTGAACTCTCTTTAGTTATCATGCTTATCTTATTAAGAGAGTTTGCTTCTGTTGCATTGGTTGATATGTCTATGATAAAAATGCTTCGTGCATAATGGTGCTTAGTAGTTCATGTTTTCTTATGGTTAGTCTCAAATAGCTGGGGGGTTCCCAATGTGTTATTGGAGTACCAACATGATTTGTTTGCCTATGATGTGGTATGGTTTAGTAATATCTTCCTTCAAGAATTTATTTTGATTGACTTGGCGTATGCTCACGCATATTAAAGACTGTAAAGAAAGTCTGTCAAGCCTTGATGATCTTTTGTTTCTGAGTAGCGATATAACTTCCATGCCTGATTCAATGTTGCTTTGTCGCTCTGCATTATTATGACCGTCATTGCTCTCTTAGTTGGTCGCTCCCAGTCTTTTGCTAACCTTCGCCTGTACTAAGCGGACTGACTGCTTGTGCATCCAAAATCTTTTAAACCAGTTATGCCATATGAGTCCACCATACCTTCCTATACATGGTATTTACCTGCCATTCCTAACGAAGACTTTCATGTACCATCTCGAAATTATTCAAAAAAAGCATTTCTATTTTGTGCCTCTGTTTTAGTTAATGAGGAAGTAGTAGTTAATTCATGATCTTTTTAAGTTGGACAAGCTTCACCCCGGGATTGTATGTCTAATATGCAAACCCATAATACGAGAAGGAACTGGCAAAGAGTGCGCCCGGCTCAAAAATAATATAACAAACAAACCCTCCTTCACGCTTTGTTCATGAGAAATCAGAAAACTTTGGCAGTGATAAACAAAGGAGATTAAGAGGATGTGATCGTCCTCATTCGGGAGCCGTTCCTCGAAAGTTGTCCATCTCAAGAAGTGATTGAGTTGTCTGCTAGCATTCGTTGACGGAACATGCATATCCAAAAAAAAAATATTATTACCTCTGTTTTTAAAACCAAGAGCTCTGGTACATGCTTTGTCTCTGTTTCCGACTACGGGTTTTCAACCTTGCCAACAAAAGCCACGGTTCGAGAGTCTCCACCTTCTTTAAGCACCAACTACTGAGAGCATGATTGTCATTCTGAGTGTAATGTGCATTGTCCCAAAGTAGCATTGTCTTTTGCATGATTATGATATCGTTTATTCTGAAATTATTGTATCTAGTCATCACTTAAACCTTGGAGGTGCCCCTGCATTTATGTTTTGCTTCACTAAAGGGGGCAAGCGAGATATCACTTTATCATATTTGCACACCATGCTCATTACAAATCTATTTGATGTTTCAGTATCATATTGTAAAACTTTCAGTTCTTTGTGATTTTCTCATGAAGCAACTTAATTACTACAGATTCATTGTCTCAGTAAGCACTTGTCATGTGACTGTGAAAAGTTCTTATATGGTTAATAGCATGTCACCACAGAAATTATGCTTGTTATCATTTACCTACTCGAGGACGAGCAGGAATTAAGCTTGGGGATGTTGATACGTCCAAAACGTATCTATAATTTCTGCTTGCTCCATGCCCTTTTTGTGTGATATTGCTATGATATTTATGCACTTCCATACACTTTTGATCATATTTGGACTAACCTACTAATGGTTGCAAAAGTGCACAATGTTCTTGTTTTACACTTTATTGTGTAGGAATTACTTGGAAATTGATAAAAATGCAAAAGGAGTCGTATTGGAGTAGGACTCTGACTTTCCTGAAATCTGTCTGAGAACGTTTTTTAAAGATGGTCACGTTCCGGCCCGAAGACGACGTCAAACGGAAAAAGTCTAGTTGCAAAAGTTGTGGGGAATTTCGAGGCGATGCTTGTGGATATAAAGTTCGTCCAAATCAGAGTCCGGACGGCCGAGTAAAGCCCGTTTTACTGAGGCCCAAAATCTGATGACGGGAATCCGAGAGTCTATATAAAGAGAGGAAACCTAGGTCACCAAGGGCCACGAATTTTCCTCCTCCCGAGCCGCCGTCTTGGAGGGGAGGACCAGCACCATTGCAGCACCATCTACAAGGAAGAAGGAGGGCCAAGGAGCCGCCGCCCCCTAGGGCCGCCGCCGCCCCCTAGGGCCGCCGCCGCCGTGGCTGCCGCCGGCCATCTCCTCCTCGCGGGGCTGCACCTCTCCATCAACACCATCATCAACCTCCTCCTCACCATGTCCATGTGTGAGTAGTTTCCTCCGGGGCCGAGGGCTCGTACGTGTAGCTATGTGGTTATCTCTCTCTCCCATGATGTGATCTTCATTGTGATCATAGGCTATGTTAATCTAGGGTGATCCCATGATATTTCCCCTTCCTCTATGTATTGGATTGATGTACTCACTTGTCTTTATCTAGTATAATACCCGAGACCAAGGTGACAGCGGTCTATTGGACATGGATTAGAAAAATATTTTCATGAGTGATTTCCTCTCTTGTGTGTTGATTGAAGATTGAGAGTCTCTTAGTGCTTGTCTTTGACTATCCTTTAGATATGTTGTGGTGATTGTGGGACTCTCTTTGGATGGCCGCGGTGACATTGGGAAATCCTTAGATTGAGAACTACGAACTTTGAGGTGTGCTTTTGTAGCCGTACATAATTCTCGTCCTCTCTTGACCACGGAGGAATGACCTCCGGGTGCGTCTCCATTGCATGTTTTATGGGAAATATCATGTGATTCGATTATGTTAATGGTGTTGGGAGTTGCCACTAGTGAAAGTATGATCCCTAGGCCTTGTTTCCACCATTGCAATACCATTTGTGCCCACGTTTACCACTTGTTTGCTTGCTGCACTTTTTATTACGGATTTATATTACTTTGTTTTGCCATCCATATCACTTGCCATTTAACATCTCTTCGCCGAACTAGTGCACCTATACATCTGACAAGTGTATTAGGTGTGTTGGGGACACAAAAGACTTCTTGTATTTTAGTTGCAGGGTTGCTTGAGAGAGACCATCTTCAACCTCTACTTCCCTGAGTTCGATAAACCTTAGGTCATCCACTTGAGGGAAATTGCTGCTGTCCTACAAACCTCTGCGCTTGGAGGCCCAACATAGTCAACAAGAGTAGAAGCGTGTGTAGACATCATTCACATGTAATCCAGTCGTCGCACTGCTCCGGGTGTTTGGAGCGCAGACTGTTCTTGTGTTCACCGACATACGGGGTCACCAATGTAGAGTTCTGTAGAACTGTGTAGTGTGCTTGAGACCAAGAATATCCGTGCCTGCATATTATTGAGTCCCTTCCAAGCGTGCCTTTTCCAGTCAGTCTCCCCTCGTACCGCGATTTAGGGAGACCTATCTTATTAAGGCCAGGAATGAAGTCAACACAAAACCCGATGACATCCTCTGTTTGATGGCCCATGGAGATGCTTCCTTCTAGCCTGGCACGGTTACGGACATATTTCTTTAGGACTCCCATGAACCTCTCAAAGGGGAACATATTGTGTAGAAATACGGGCCCCAGAATGACAATCTCGTCGACTAGATGAACTAGGACGTGTGTCATGATATTGAAGAAGGATGGTGGGAACACAAGCTCGAAACTGACAAGACATTGCGCCACATCACTCCTTAGCCTTGGTACGATTTCTGGATCGATCACCTTCTGAGAGATTGCATTGAGGAATGCACATAGCTTCACAATGGCTAATCGGACGTTTTCCGGTAGAAGCCCCCTCAATGCAACTGGAAGCAGTTGCGTCATAATCACATGGCAGTCATGATACTTTAGGTTCTGGAACTTTTTCTCTGCCATATTTATTATTCCCTTTATATTCGACGAGAAGCCAGTCGGGACCTTCATACCGAGCAGGCATTCAAAGAAGATTTCTTTCTCTTCTTTCGTAAGAGCATAGCTGGCAGGACCTTCATACTGCTTCGGAGGGATGCCGTCTTTTTCGTGCAAACGTTGCAGGTCCTCCCGTGCCTCAGCTGTATCTTTTGTCTTTCCATACACGCCCAAGAAGCCTAGCAGGTTCACGCAAAGGTTCTTCGTCACGTGCATCACGTCGATTGAAGAGCGGACCTCTAGGTCTTTCCAGTAGGGTAGGTCCCAAAATATAGATTTCTTCTTCCACATGGGTGCGTGTCCCTCAGCGTCATTCGGAACAGCTAGTGCGCCGGGGCCCTTTCCAAAGATTACGTGTAAATCATTGACCATAGCAAGTACGTGATAACCGGTACGCATGGTGGGCTTCTTTCGGTGATCTGCCTCGCCTTTGAAATGCTTGCCTTTCTTTCGACATTGATGGTTGGTCGGAAGAAATCGACGATGGCCCAGGTACACATTCTTCCTGCACTTGTCCAGGTATATACTTTCAGTGTCATCTAAATAGTGCGTGCATGCGTGGTATCCTTTGTTTGTCTGTCCTGAAAGGTTACTGAGAGCGGGCCAATCGTTGATGGTCACGAACAGCAACGCCTTTAGGTCAAATTCCTCCTGTTTGTGCTCATCCCACGCACGTACACCGTTTCCATTCCACAGCTGTAAAAGTTCTTCAACTAATGGCCTTAGGTACACATCAATGTCGTTGCCGGGTTGCTTAGGGCCTTGGATGAGAACTGGCATCATAATGAACTTCCGCTTCATGCACATCCAAGGAGGAAGGTTATGCATACATAGAGTCACGGGCCAGGTGCTGTGATTGCTGCTCTGCTCCCCGAAAGGATTAATGCCATCCGCACTTAAAGCAAACCATACGTTCCTTCGGTCCTTTGCAAACTCCTTCCAGTACTTTCTCTCGATTTTTCTCCACTGCGACCCGTCAGCGGGTGCTCTCAACTTCCCGTCTTTCTTACGGTCCTCACTGTGCCATCACATCAACTTGGCATGCTCTCTGTTTCTAAACAAACGTTTCAACCGTGGTATTATAGGAGCATACCACATCACCTTCGCAGGAACCCTCTTCCTGGCGGGCTCGCCATCAACATCACCAGGGTCATCTCGTCTCATCTTATACCGCAATGTACCGCATACCGGGCATGCGTTCAGATCCTTGTATGCACCGCGGTAGAGGATGCAGTCATTAGGGCATGCATGTATCTTCTGCACCTCCAATCCTAGAGGGCATACGATCTTCTTTGCTGCGTATGTACTGTCGGGCAATTCGTTATCCTTCGGAAGCTTCTTCTTCAATATTTTCAGTAGCTTCTCAAATCCTTTGTCAGCCACAGCATTCTCTGCCTTCCACTGCAGCAATTCCAGTACGGTACCGAGCTTTGTGTTGCCATCTTCGCAATTGGGGTACAACCCATTTTTGTGATCCTCTAACATGCGATCGAACTTCAGCTTCTCCTTTTGACTTTCACATTGTGTCCTTGCATCGACAATGACCCGGCGGAGATCATCATTTGGTTCCTCTTGATCTTCGGCAGCTTCATCCATTGCAGCATCATTGGGCACATCGTCTGGTTCCTCTTGATCTTCACCAGCTCCCCCCATTGCAGCATCACCGTATTCAGGGGGCACATAGTTGTCATCGTACTCTTCTTCTTCGCCGTCTTCCATCATAACCCCTATTTCTCCGTGCCTCATCCAAACATTATAGTGTGGCATGAAACCCTTGTAAAGCAGGTGGGAGTGAAGGATTTTCCGGTTAGAGTAAGACATCGTATTCCCACATTTAGTGCATGGAAAACACATAAAACCATTCTGCTTGTTTGCCTCAGCCGCATTTAGAAACTCATGCATGCCCTTAATGTACTCGGAGGTGTGTCTGTCACCGTACATCCATTGCCGGTTCATCTGCGTGCATTATATATAATTAAGTGTGTCAAAAACCATTACAGAACATCATAAATAGATAATTAAGTGACCAAATTAATAAAAGTTCATCATCACATTAAAACCAAAGTACATACATATATAGTTCTCATCTAACAACATATAGCTCTCCATACACATCGAAACTATGTAAAACATTTCAATGCGAAAACAAATGCGATCATAATCGCAACCAAGGTAACAATTGATCCAACGGCATAATGATACCAAGCCTCGGTATGAATGGCATATTTTCTAATCCTTCTAATCTTCAACCGCATTGCATCCATCTTGATCTTGTGATCATCGACGACATCCGCAACATGCAACTCCAATATCATCTTCTCGTCCTCATTTTTTTTTCCTTCAAGAATTTGTTTTCTTCTTCAACTAAATTTAACCTCTCGACAATAGGGTCCATCTTGATCTTGTGATCATCGATGACTTCCGCAACATGCAACTCCAATTCCATCTTCTCCACCTCCATTTTTTCCAATTTTTTCTTTAAGGAAATGTTTTCCTCTTCAACTAAATTTAACCTCTCCACAAGAGGGTCGGTTGGAATTTCCAGTTCAACTACCTCCTAGACATAATAAAACATCTATGCATGTCCGGTTGGTCGGCATAACTATCATAAACACTAAAACAAATAGTTATAAATTAAAGATAATATACCACATCCGAATCGTAGATAGGACGAGGGCCCACGTGGGCGGATATCAAAACCATCGCACTATATAATAACAAGCAATAATAAACGTAAGAAAATTAGACAAATATCTATCTAAATCAATAATAACAAGCAATAATAAAAGTAAGAAAAGCATGGACATAACAAGAGGCTCACCACGGTGGTGCCGGTGACGAGATCGGCGGGGGCGATCGACGGCGGCGAAGACGGGGACAGGACGTGACGGACCGCTAAACCTAGACAAATCTCGGAGAAAATAGAGCTTCGATAGGAGAAAAGCTTAACTAGTGTGGCTCGGGCATTCCATCGAACACGTTGTGTGCATAGGAGGTGAGCTAGAGCACCACTAACCCCTCTCCCCCTCGGCCAGAAAAAAAACAGAGCAGTGTGCTCTGCTCTTGAGCGAGGGGGTATATATAGGCACCTCATTGGTCCCGGTTGGTGCTACAAACCGGGGCTAAAGGGGTGCCTTTGGACCCGGTTCATGCCACCAACCGGGACCAATGGTGGTGGGCCAGGAGCAAGACCCATTGGTCCCGGTTCGTCGCACCAACCGGGACCAAAAGGTCCAGACGAACCGGGACCAATGGCCCACGTGGCCCGGCCGGCCCCCTGGGCTCACGAACCGGGTCCAGTGCCCCCATTGGACCCGGTTCTAGATTGAACCGGGGCTAATGGGCTGGACAGGCCTGGACCAAAGCCCTGTTTTCTACTAGTGTGTGCGGTGTCTGCGAAGCTGGGAAGATGACTAGGACCGAGCATCCCTCGAAGACAATCATGACGACATCCCAACCCTTCGAGCTGCTTCACATGGACTTATTTGGCCCTACTCACTACTCTACGTTCACTACTACAGCTTGTCTCTATGGCTTCGTCATTGTTGATGATTATTCAAGATACACATGGGTACACATAATTCTCTACAAGACCGAAGTACAGGATGTCTTCAGACGCTTCGCCAACCGTGCCATGAACAACTATGGCGTCAAGATCAAGCATATCAGAAGTGACAATGGCACTGAGTTCAAAAATACCGGCCTTGATCTTTATCTGGATACAATGGGAATCACTCATGAGTTCTCAGCTCCATACACACCTCAGCAGAATGGCATTGTGGAGCGCAAGAACAGAACCCTCATTGAGATGGCTCGAACGATGCTCGATGAATACAAGACACCAAGAAAGTTCTGGACCGAAGCTATTGATACAGCATGCCATGTAATCAACCGTGTTTATCTTTACAAGCTTCTGAAGAAAATGTCCTATGAACTCCTTACTGGCAAGAAGCCAAATGTCAGTTACTTCAGGGTATTTGGAGCTAGGTGCTGGATCAAGGATCCACATCATAAATCAAAATTTGCACCCAAAAGCACATGAAGGTTTCATGCTCGGCTACGGAAAGGACTCGCACTCCTACAGAGTCTTCAACCTCTTTCTCTATAAAGTGGTTGAAACTGTGGATGTGCGGTTTGATGAAGCGAATGGCTCACAAAGAGAGTTCCTGCCAAATGTGCTGGATGAAGCTCCACCTAGTGAATCTATCAAGCTAATGGGAACAGGTGAAATCATGCCTTCTGAAGCACAGCCTGACGAGGAACTCATCATTTCTGCTCCCAATCAACCTGAAGACAATGCTCAGCCTGAAGACAATCCTCCTAATGATGACAATGACCAGCAAGAGCAAAATCTTCGTCCAGTTCATCCTCGTGTTGCAAATGAAGTACAAGTTGAGAAGATAATTGACAGCATCAATGCACCTGGTCCACTCACTCGTTCAAGAGCAACACAGCTAGCAAATTTCTGTGGGCACTTTGCATTTGTCTCGATATCTGAACCCAAGAAAGTTGTTGAAGCCTTCATGGGACCTGAATGGATTCAAGCTATGCAGGAAGAGCTTCAACAGTTTGAGCTGAACAACGTTTGGGAACTTGTCAAGCGTCCTGACCCCCGCAAGCACAACATAATAGGCACAAAATGGATATATCGCAAGAAGCAAGATGAGCATGGTCAAGTTGTCAAAAACAAAGCTCGTCTCGTTGCTTAAGGATACACTCAAATTGAAGGGATTGACTTCGATGAAAAATTTGTTCCCGTGGCTAGGCTTGAAGCTATTCGCATACTGCTAGCCTATGCAAACCATCACAACATCCTTCTGTATCAAATGGATGTGAAGAGTGCTTTTCTCAATGGCAAGATTGAAGAAGAAGTGTATGTTGCACAACCACCTGACTTTGAAGATCCAAAACATCCTGATATGGTATACAAGCTCAACATAGCACTGTATGGCCTCAAACAAGCCCCTCGTGCTTGGTATGACACACTCAAAGACTTCTTGAAGAGCAACGGCTTCAAACCTGGTTCCCTGGATCCCACACTCTTCACGAAGACATATGATGGTGAACTGTTTGTTTGCCAAATCTATGTGGATGACATTATCTTCGGCTGCACTGACAAAAGATACAGTGATGAGTTCACTCACATGATGCAAGAGCAATATCAGATGTCCATGATTGGTGAGCTGAAGTTCTTCCTTGGTCTTCAAATTCGTCAGCAAAGCAACGGCATCTTCATATCTCAAGAGAAATACCTCAAAGATTTCCTGAAGAAGTTTGCTATGCAAGACTGCAAAGGATACACGACGCCTATGCCAACTAAAAGTCATCTGAGTCCCGACGCCAATGGTAAAGATTTCGATCAAAATGTATACCGCTCCATGATTGGTTCTTTACTTTATTTATGTGCATCTAGGCCAGATATTATGCTTAGTGTTTGCATGTGTGCTCGATTCCAAGCGGCACCAAAGGAATCGCATCACTTAGCTGTGAAGAGAATTCTTCGATATTTGGCTTACACCCCAACACTAGGATTATGGTATCCAAAGGGCTCAGAGTTTGATCTAGTTGGATTCTCCGATGCTGATTATGCTGGTGACAAAGTTGATCGCAAGTCTACATCAGGCACATGTCACTTTCTGGGACGATCACTTGTCTGTTGGTCTTCAAAGAAGAAGAACTGTGTATCACTCTTCACTGCTGAATCTGAATACATTGCTGCTGGATCTTGCTGCGCTCAGCTTCTCTGGATGAAGCAAACTCTCAAGGACTATGGTGTCCATCTGAAGCATGTGCCACTCTATTGCGACAATGAAAGCGCCATCAAGATTGCCAACAACCCAGTTCAGCACTCGAAGACAAAGCACATTGAAATTCGTCATCACTTTCTCAGAGATCATGTCATAAAGGAAGATATTGATATCATACACGTCAACACTGAAGAGCAGCTGGCAGATATCTTCACAAAGCCCTTGGATGAGAAAAGGTTTTGCAAGTTGCGGTGTGAGCTAAATATCTTGGAATCCTCGAATGTCCTGTAATCAGGCACACATCCTAATACTTATGCATGTTGATGACTTAGATGTGCAACACACGAAGTAAAGTATATCTTCAATCAATGAAGACTTACATTCTGAGTGTGAATACATTAACGCGGAATTTGACTTCGGAGCGCCACGATAATTGTGCGCCATGTCTGGGTCTAATACTTCCTATACGGTGGGTAACGCCACCACCAAATCTTTGCTTGAAGTGTTTCTCTTGGCGTTACATTTACAAAATCTTCGCATTTGATTTATCTTCATATATGTCTTCTCTTTGTCAAATTGATCTTACTCAGATATATACATATATAGATTTCTGTTTTGTCCTCTACAACATTCACTTATAGCTATGTCTTCTTATTTGAATCTTTTGAACTAAGTGAATGTGATCGGACCCTAACATCTCTATGCTTTCTACCTCAAACTCTATCTATCCAAATCATATGCATTCTGTTGAAACCTTCGAATGTCTTCTCTGCGTCCTTGTCAGCAGAAGATACAGAGACAAACATTAAATCTATTTTTAATGCTCAATCCTTATTGCCTGAAACCCAGAGAAGCCGGAACGACCACCCCGACAGTCCAGGCGTGCGTGGGAACGTGGAACAACTCCCTATGTGTTACATGTCCGCCACATGTCCTTCAGATGAGAACCGCCAGGGGCACCTGCGTAATTACGTTGTGCCGTCTCCCTTCCTTATAAATGCCCGTCCCCTCACGGTCAAAACACTTCTACCACCTCGACAAACCCTAGCGCCACCGCTAGCTCTCGACGACGCCGGCGACGAAGAGCTTAGCTGCCGCGACCTCGTCAACACCGTCTTTACACCGGCCACGGACACCGTCTTCTCCGCCGCCGCCGTAGGCGTCCTCCGTCGCCAAGTTAGGGCATGGAAGATCGAACTGCTCGGCCTCCACTTCGTCTCTGTCTAGCAGTTCATCGTGTGGTAAATTAAAACCCTCTTTTTACCGTCCTTTTGATCTGATAGATTCATCCTTTCTACCAAAAGAAGTTTCTGCCTCCACATGTTTGGATCTATCCTGTCTGCATCTCATACTTTGCCTAGTACGTTCACATATGCTTCACACATAGTTAGATTCCTCACTTGTACGTATTCCTGGATTCGTACAAATCTGGAACCAACTCTCAACATATAAGTGAATGTCTTCGCGCTATGAGATCAATATCTTCTAAACTGATTTATCTTCAAATCTTCTGAGAATGCATATGACCTCTTCCCCTTCCCTCGCATCTCTAATGCTGTCATAGGTACATGTCCGTGGGAGAATCCCTTGGTTATCATAGTCTGCATTCATTTGCAAAATTCTTGCAGCGTCACATTAACTCTCCCGAAGCCAGTTCCTGTCTGACTAGCAGACGGAAGCCTTTGACAGTGTTGAAGACTTTCAGTTTGAATCTCATGGCAACTGAGAAATCTGTTAGGAAGGGTGGCAGATAGCGCCGTGGAAACACCTCCAGAGATTTGCCTCCTGACCTCTATGAGATGTACAAGACTGATCCAGCGGAGGACTACAATCAGAGAAAAACCTCGAATCCAATGGATTCGAAGATATTGGGCAGAACGGTGGTACAAGTACAGGTTTGTGACCCAGGAGTATGCTGAGAAGAATGCCATCAAGCAACCATGGGGAGACATTTTGTAAAAAAATCTTCCACCCAAGTCCAGAGCTGAAGCCATTGCCCAAGGCTTCTATCCTTGCATGGTCCGAGGGCCACAACCAGCTGATGCCGACCCATCGTCATTGCTATGGTGTCGAGATGACAATCTGTTCAAGCGCAACCTTCAGTATGCCAAGAACTCGGCCAAGGAGAACAAGAAAACTTGGGGATTAGATTTCAACCCTGGCCCCTCTGCGCCTCGTGCCGATGGCACACGCGAAGCTGAACCAAATCTTGTTGGGCCCTTCTACAACTTAGAAGGTCTCATCACTCATATAAGGGTTCAAGGGGCGGATGTGGATCAACCTGCAGATGACGCTGACTCTGATGAAGCGCCTGCACCTCCGAAGCCGAAGAAGAAGAAGAAACCCAAGGCTTCAAAGTCTTCCACTCCTTCAAAAGCTTCGAGAATGAAGCCTCTGGCCACTGCACCTCCCGCACCAAGTGTGCAGTCTGAAGATCTCTCATGCATCTCCAAGTCTGAGAAGAAGAAAAAGAAGCCTATGCACTCCACTGGTCCAGCTCTGGCTCCTGCTGCTGTTCTGAGGAACGAGAATGACGCCATTGATCTGTCAAGTGACGACGATCTTGCTGATGACGCTCTTGAGCAACTGATAAAGAGCAAGCAAGAGGCGGAAATCTTCAATGACTTGCCTCTCTTTGACGTGGCAGTCATCAACAACTTCATTGATGAGTGGTTTGACACCCCCAATCTCAGCTTTGATGATCTGCAACTTCCAATTGGCCTGAGCGTCTCATTCAACGGCGCCATTGCTTCTGAGCTAGCTCTTGCTCAGAAAATTGTTGATCTGAAGCACAAGATTGATTTTGAAAAGGCTCAGTTCAAGAAGCATATGGCCAAGCTCAGCGTCAAAGATATCCAGAATTTTCAAGTCATGATGCATGAGCTCAAGGAAGCCTTTCACACGAAGCGTGAAGAAGCTAAAGGTTCTCGTGAGCGCATAAAGGTTTTGGCTGCCAAGTGTGTTCAAGCTTGCAATGAAGCTGAGAAGCGCAAGTCCCTTGGGCATCCTGGCATCGATCCCAGGATGGCTGCCAAGAAGAAGAAGCTAACTATGGCCCCAGCTGAAGCATCAAGGCAGGAAGAACCTCGCATTGTCTTCCCTACCAGCATGACAGGCTCGACACCTAAGGTCCCCACAGTTGCTTCAGAACTCAAGAAGACAAAGGTGGCTGAAGCTGAAGCCCGCAAGTGCAAAACCAAGAACACCACTGATGATGCTTCACCCACCAAGAAACGCAAGATCAAGAAAGTCCGGGCTGCTCCCACAGAGCCCCTTATCGTCGAGCCAATTTCTATTGCTCGTCCTGCATCTGCACAACAAGAACGTCGCCTGACTGTTCATGAGCCTGCTACCACAGAGGCTCCTGAAGACATTCCAGCTGTTGACCCCACCGCAGCTAAAGACATTGGTCACCACAACAATGTTGAAGATGATGAAGTCCTTCCTCAGATCGAGCATAATGTGGTATCATCGCCTGTTCTCACGAACAGCGAACTCATCAGCATTGGTCGTCCATTGACGCTAATTGCTCAGGATGACTCATGGGCTGATCACCCACACGTGATAAAGACACACCAGTTACTCCCCCAACACAGGTCACCACTCCAGTGGTTGACGATGAAGACTTTGAGGCCCAACCAACTCCATCTCCACAAGCATCGCCAGTGTTTCGCAGGCTTCGTAAAGGACCAAGGCCTCACGTCGATCAATCAGGTGTTCCAGAAGGAGATGAGCGCCAATCTGTTTCACGACAAGAGTTTCCTGAAGCCTCTCCAACTACGAACATCCCTGAGTCTGAAGCCAAAGCGGCTGAAGATATTCCGGCTGCATCAGCCGATGACCAAGAAGAAACAAGAGAATAAGAAGCACATGTTTCCACACCCCCTGCCAACCAAGTTGTTCTCGAGGAGAACATGTCCGACCCTCCAGCTTCTGAAGTGGAGGTTACACATTCTGAGGCGGCCACCAACACCACCACTGAAGCCAATGACGTTGTCATGGCTGAAGCTAATGTGGCGCCTGAATTCAATGTGGTGCCTGAAGTGATAGCACCTGAAGCCAATGATGTACCTGATGCAAATCAGCAGCCTGAAGTCAATGCCACTGCTCCTGTTCCGCCTCCAAGGCCACGTACTATCGAGCAAGCATACAACTATGGCCAGCTCATCTCTGTCAAATGGCCTCTTCTGGTTCCTCCGCCTGTTGCTGGTCCTCAATTTGATTACCACGTCGAGCACAGGCCTCAGGTTCAGAAGCCAAAGCCAAGACTGCCCAGGTTTCCAGGTACTGCCACTTCGCCAGGGTCCTTCAATGCTAATGGCTTCATTGCGCACAACACCTTCTTTGATAGCGCCAAGAACCCCTATTCCAGACCAAGGATTTCATCAGATAGGTTCTAGAGCTATCAACAGCGCAACTATTATGCACGTGTTCTCTATGATCAAGGGCGCATCTTCCCACATATGCGTCTTGACACTGAAGCCATTGCTGGGTTGCCTTGCCTTGAAGAAGCCCTTGATTGCTTCCGTGATGCTGGATTACTAAACTTCGTGACTGATAAAGAGCATTGGAATGAAGAGTTGGTTCTGCAATTCTATGCAACCCTCCACATTCGCGGCTACAAGAGGGATCCGAAAACATGGGTCCTTGAGTGGATGACAGGAAATGTCCATCATGAAGCCAAAGCCTTTGACATCATTGAGCTAACTGGCCTGCCCACTCCAGGAAAACTATATGAACCTGCTTGTCAACGTCACCGCGATGCCTTGGAGAGTATCTTTCAGAAGCCAGAGCCCAACATGAGCCAAATGCTGAGCATGATGAAGCCCTTGCCACGCGATGCTGAGTACCCAAAGGAGTTCTTTGTTGAAGACCTTGAGTATCTGCCCTGCACTATATATCATATCATCAGGCGAACTCTATGGCCTGTCAAAGGACACACTTCATCAGCCAAACTTGAAGGAACAATGAAGGCATTGGTCTTCTATATCTTCAATGGCATCAGCTTCAATGCTCAAGACTTCTTTATCAGGCAGTTGGCTGCATCAGGCTTTGATCTCTTTGGACTTAAGTTCTACGCTCCATGGGTCATGCGCCTCATCAAGCTTCATTCTGCTGTCAACTATCAGCCTTCTGTTCGCAACCATATCATATTCTTGCCAGAGGTTGATATGTCAGTTGAAGCCATATACCCAGAGATTGCCAAATAGCCTCTTTGTCTTCACAATGTTGATCACCAAAGCTTCACTCAGCCCATTGAAGGAGTTCCAGCAGTCACTCGTGTTTATCCTCTGGCTGGACATACTCGCTTACCTCACCGTGCACAGACTGAAGCTACCGAGAGCACCATTGCCCAAAGGCCTCGGAAGCCATCTCATGTTCTCAATGACCGAGAACTTCTCATTGCCTTACATCAGAAACAAGATAAGCATCACTACTGGCTGAAGCGTTAGATGCAAAGCCTCTTGGTGGACGTCAATTGTATTCGCAACCTTGCCACCAAGAATGCCTTTGTTGCACATGAAACCCGTCGGAGGTCATGGAAGAGTTTGACATTGCTGAGTGCTGTAGCAGATCTTCAAAACGATGGCTTCACTGAAAGATTCAAGTTTGACACCACTCCCCCAAGGAATGCTGTCTTGCATCGAACTCCGTCTCTTGAAGACTCTGATTATTCCTCCTCCGCTGCAACGGTGGATGCCAGAGTGATCGATGATCAAGATGATACTACCTCACCACCTCCTCCTTCAGCGCGTGTCGACACTGCTCCAAGTACTTATGCACCGCCAATTACCAACGCCGACCCTGCATCTTCTCCTACTCCAACTGGGAACGAGTAGAGGCTCTGTGTCTTCAAACCTTTTTGGTCCTTACTGACAAAAGGGGGAGAAGCATATGAGTTGATAGTCTTCAGCGGGTCCATATGGGCGGGTGCTTTATATTTTGCCTAGTGTTTACAACTCTCGCTTTTGTTACATTTGGTTCTTTCAGTTGTAACACTTGAACTTGATGGTCGTCTGCTACGTTTTCTGGTACTCTGTAATGCGATGATAAATTCCGCATGTGCTACGATAAATTCCGCACTTAGTCATTTTGCAGACGTCCATTTCTCATTATGCATATCATTATATTCGACATATCAACTGTGCATGATGAATTGTCTTCATAAGTTGAAGAGGATCTCCACAAGTACAACCTGCTATGTGCATTTGCATTCAAAAGCAAATTACTTATATGCACATCTTCAGGGGGAGCCTTTTGCTACTTATGACGACAATACCTTTATCCTTTACAATTTCACATACTTTTATCCCCGTTGAAAACTTCAACCAGTTTGTCATCAATCACCAAAAAGGGGGAGATTGTAAGTGCATCTAGTGCCACCCCTAGTTGGTTTTGGAGTACTGACGACAAACCTGGTTGAGGGACTAATGTGTTTGTGAGAATTGCAGGATAACACAGGTAGTAGTCCCTCATTCATTCGGTTTACCTACCGGAGATGACCCCTAAAAATGTATGAAGACATTGACGACAATGGTGGTATATGAAGATATTCATATTGAAGACTATGACGAGAGAAGACATTGTGTGAAGACTATGGAGCGCGAAGACTTAGACGTTTCGTTGTTTCTTTTTCTTCTTTGTTGAGTCATAGGAACCACCGTACTGTTAAGTGGGGTCCAAGTGAACAAAGTCAGAGTGACTGAAGTGATGCTCAACCAAATCCTATGTCTTCGAGCGAAGACAATGAGATCAAATCTTATCTAGAGCTGGATGAGTCAGCTTTACTTGTAGCCCAAGTAAAGTTGCCGAGTGTGTTTGAAATCTGACAGTTGGAACACGTGTTAGTTCCTTAGTGACCCAGGGTCACTTCGGACAAATCAGGTCGGGTTGCCTAGTGGCTATAAATAGCACACCCCCTACACCATAAATTGGTGGCTGCTCAGAGTTAGTACACGGCTTTTGCCGTTTGAGAGCAACCCACCCTCCGAAGCATTTGAGAGAGAGAGATCCTTGCGAGGACAAAGCCCAAACACCCAGAGCCAAAGAGTGTTAGGCATCACTGAAGTCTTTCTGTCCGCGTGATCTAAAGACTTGTTACACTTGAGGGCTGTGAATCCTTCAGCCGGTTAGGCGTCGCGTTCTGAGCATCCAAGAGTCATTGTGGATCGCCGGTGAACGAAGTCTGTGAAGGTTTGGAAGTCTACCTTGAAGACTTACCAGAGTGATTGGGCGAGGACTAGGTGTCCTTAGCTCAAGGGGAATAAGGTGAAGACGCGGTCTTCTGAGTTAAATCTCAGCCTCCTTAACTAGACGTACAATTGTCACAGCAACTGGAACTGGTCGAACAAATCACTGTCTTCCCCCAGCTACTGATTCTATCATTTCCTTCTCTTTACTTACTGTGTGTCTTTGTAAAGTCATTGCCTGCTTGCCTTATCTATTTGACTTCACTGTGTGACTACTTGTTCTGACTGGCTTCATGCTATCTTCCATCCTGATCCATACCGCCTAGCTGCTATTAGTCTTCGTGCTTTCACTTCATTGAATACTTGACTATGGTTTGTCTAGTGTAGTCTACCTTCCGCTGCATACAAACACTAGTAGAAAACAGGACTTTGGACCAGGCCTGTCCAGCCCATTAGCCCTGGTTCAATCAAGAACCGGGACCAATGGGGGCATTGGACCCGGTTCGTGAGCCCAGGGGGCCGGCCGGGCCACGTGGGCCATTGGTCCCGGTTCGTCTGGACCTTTTGGTCCCGGTTGGTGCGACGAACCAAGACCAATGGGTCTTGCTCCTGGCCCACCACCATTGGTCACGGTTGGTGAGACGAACCGGGACCAAAGGCTCCCCTTTAGCCCCGGTTCGTATCACCAACCGGAACCAATGAGGTGCCTATATATACCCCCTCGCGCAAGGGCAGAGCACAGTGCTCTGTTTTTTCTGGCCGAGGGGGAGATGGCTTGGTGGTGCTCTAGCTCACCTCGTATGCACACAACGTGTTCGATGGAATGCCCGAGCCACACTAGTTAAGCTTTTGTCCTCTCAAAGCTCTATTTCCTCCGAGATTTGTCTAGGTTTAGTGGTCCGTCACGTCCCGTCCCCGTCTTCGCCGCCGTCGATCGCCCCCGCCGATCTCGTCACCAGCACCACCGTGGTGAGCCTCTTGTTATGTCCATGCTTTTCTTACTTTTATTATTGCTTGTTATTATTGCTTTAGATAGATATTTGTCTAATTTTCTTACGTTTATTATTGCTTGTTATTATATAGTGCGATGGTTTTGATATCCGCCCACGTGGGCCCTCGTCCTGTCTATGATTCGGATGTGGTATATTATCTTTAATTTATAACTATTTATTTTAGTGTTTATGACAATTATGTCTAGGAGGTAGTTGAACCAAAAATTCCAACCGGCCCTCTTGTGGAGAGGTTAAATTTAGTTGAAGAGGAAAACATTTCCTTAAAGAAAAAATTGGAAAAAATGGAGGAGGAGAAGATGGAATTGGAGTTGCATGTCGCGGAAGTCGTCGATGATCACAAGATCAAGATGGACCCTATTGTCGAGAGGTTAAATTTAGTTGAAGAAGAAAACAAATTCTTGCAGGAAAAAATAAAAAAAATGAGGATGAGAAGATGATATTGGAGTTGCATGTTGCGGATGTCGTCGATGATCACAAGATCAAGATGGATGCAATGCGGTTGAAGATTAGAAAGATTAGAAAATATGCCATTCATACCGAGGCTTGGTATCATTATGCCGTTGGATCAATTGTTACCTTGGTTGCGATTATGATTGCATTTGTTTTTGCATTGAAATGTTTTACATAGTTTCGATGTGTATGGAGAGCTATATGTTGTTAGATGAGAACTATGTATGTACTTTGGTTTTAATGTGATGATGAACTTGTATTAATTTGGTCACTTAATTATCTATTTATGATGTTCTGTAATGGTTTTTGACACACTTAAGTATATATAATGCACGCAGATGAACCGGCAATGGATGTACGGTGACAGACACACCTCCGAGTACATTAAGGGCGTGCATGAGTTTCTAAATGCGGCTGAGGCAAACAAGCAGAATGGTTTTATGTGTTGTCCATGCACTAAATGTGGGAATACGATGTCTTATTCTAACCGGAAAATCCTTCACTTCCACCTCTTTACAAAGGTTTCATGCCACACTATAATGTTTGGACGAGGCACGGAGAAATAGGGGTTATGATGGAAGACGGCGAAGAAGAAGAGTACGATGACAACTATGTGCCCCCTGAATACGGTGATGCTGCAATGGGGGAGCTGGTGAAGTTCAAGAGGAACCAGACGATGTGCCCAATGATGCAGCAACGGGTGAAGCTGCTGAAGATCAAGAGGAACCAGATGATGATCTCCGCCGGGTCATTGTCGATGCAAGGACGCAATGCGAAAGTCAAAAGGAGAAGCTGAAGTTCGATCGCATGTTAGAGGATCACAAAAAAGGGTTGTACCCCAATTGCGAAGATGGCAACACAAAGCTTGGTACCGTACTGGAATTGCTGCAGTGGAAGCCAGAGAATGCTGTGGCTGACAAAGGATTTGAGAAGCTACTGAAAATATTGAAGAAGAAGCTTCCGAAGGATAACGAATTGCCCGACAGTACATACGCAACAAAGAAGGTCGTATGCCCTCTAGGATTGGAGGTGCAGAAGATACATGCATGCCCTAATGACTGCATCCTCTACCGCGGTGCATACAAGGATCTGAACAGATGCCCGGTATGTGGTGCATTGCGGTATAAGATGAGACGAGATGACCCTGGTGATGTTGACGGCGAGCCCGCCAGGAAGAGGGTTCCTGCGAAGGTGATGTGGTATGCTCCTATAATACCACGGTTGAAACGTTTGTTCAGAAACGGAGAGCGTGCCAAGTTGATGCGATGGCATAGTGAGGACCGTAAGAAAGACGAGAAGTTGAGAGCACCCGCTGACGGGTCGCAGTGGAGAAAATCGAGAGAAAGTACTGGAAGGAGTTTGCAAAGGACCCAAGGAACGTATGGTTTGCTTTAAGCGCGGATGGCATTAATCCTTTCGGGGAGCAGAGCAGCAATCACAGCACCTGGCCCGTGACTCTATGTATGTATAACCTTCCTCCTTGGATGTGCATGAAGCGGAAGTTCATTATGATGCCAGTTCTCATCCAAGGCCCTAAGCAACCCGGCAACGACATTGATGTGTACCTAAGGCCATTAGTTGAAGAACTTTTACAGCTGTGGAATGGAAACGGTGTACGTGCGTGGGATGAGCACAAACAGGAGGAATTTGACCTAAAGGCGTTGCTGTTCGTGACCATCAACGATTGGCCCGCTCTCAGTAACCTTTCAGGACAGACAAACAAAGGATACCACGCATGCACGCACTGTTTAGATGACACTGAAAGTATATACCTGGACAAATGTAGGAAGAATGTGTACCTGGGCCATCGTCGATTTCTTCCGACCAACCATCAATGTCGAAAGAAAGGCAAGCATTTCAAAGGCGAGGCAGATCACCGGAAGAAGCCCGCCATGCGTACCGGTGATCACGTACTTTCTATGGTCAATGATTTACACGTAATCTTTGGAAAGGGCCCCGGCGCACTAGCTGTTCCGAATGACGCAGAGGGACACGCACCCATGTGGAAGAAGAAATCTATATTTTGGGACCTACCCTACTGGAAAGACCTAGAGGTCCGCTCTTCAATCGACGTGATGCACGTGACGAAGAACCTTTGCGTGAACCTGCTAGGCTTCTTGGGCGTGTATGGAAAGACAAAAGATATAGCTGAGGCACGGGAGGACCTGCAACGTTTGCACGAAAAAGACGGCATGCCTCCGAAGCAGTATGAAGGTCCTGCCAGCTATGCTCTTACGAAAGAAGTGAAAGAAATCTTCTTTGAATGCCTGCTCAGTATGAAGGTCCCGACTGGCTTCTTGTCAAATATAAAGGGAATAATAAATATGCCAGAGAAAAACTTCCAGAACCTAAAGTCTCATGACTGCCACGTGATTATGACGCAACTGCATCCGGTTGCATTGAGGGGGCTTCTACCGGAAAACATCCGATTAGCCATTGTGAAGCTATGTGCATTCCTCAATGCAATCTCTCAGAAGGTGATCGATCCAGAAATCATACCAAGGCTAAGGAGTGATGTGGCGCAATGTCTTGTCAGTTTTGAGCTGGTGTTCCCACCATCCTTCTTCAATATCATGACATACGTCCTAGTTCATCTAGTCGACGAGATTGTCATTCTGGGGCCCGTATTTCTACACAATATGTTCCCCTTTGAGAGGTTCATGGGAGTCCTAAAGAAATATGTCCGTAACCGCGCTAGGCCAGAAGGAAGCATCTCCATGGGCCATCAAACAGAGGATGTCATCTTGTTTTGTGTTGACTTCATTCCTGGCCTTAATAAGATAGGTCTCCCTAAATCGCGGTACGAGGGAAGACTGACTGGAAAAGGCACGCTTGGAAGGGACTCAATAATATGCAGGGACGGATATTCTTGGTCTCAAGCACACTACACAGTTCTACAGAACTCTACATTGGTGACCCCGTATGTCGATGAACACAAGAACAGTCTGCGCTCCAAACACCCGGAGCAGTGCGACGACTGGATTACATGTGAACACATCAGGACTTTCAGCAGTTGGTTGGAAACACGTCTCAGAGGTGACAACACTGTTTGTGATGAGTTGTACTTGTTGTCCAGGGGACCATCTTTGACTGTATTGATTTACAAAGGATACGAGATAAATGGGAATACATTTTACACGATTGTCCAAGATCAAAAGGGCACCAACCAAAACAGCGGTGTCCGCTTTGATGCAACAACCGAGAGGGGAAAGGACACATATTATGGTTACATAGTGGACATATGGGAACTTGACTACAAACATGATTTTAAGGTCCCTTTGTTTTAGTGCAAATGGGTCAATCTGTCAGGAGGCGGGGTACAGGTAGACCCACAGTATGGAATGACAACAGTGGATCTGAAAAATCTTGGGTACACTGACGAACCGTTCGTCCTAGCCAATGATGTGGCACGGGTTATCTATGTGAAGGACATGTCTACCAGACCGAAAAAAAAGAAAAGATAAGGAAGCGAATACATCATACGATGAGCCAAAGCGCCACATAGTTCTTTCATGAAAAAGGGACATCCTGGGAGTGGAGGGCAAGACAGACATATCTGAAGATTATGAAAAGTTTCATGAAATTCCTCCCTTCAAAGTCAAGGCTGACCCAAGCATCCTGATAAACGATGAAGATTATCCATGGTTACGACGCAATAAGCAAATGACACAAGCGAAGAAAAAGTGAAGACTTTTTTCCGCAACTATTATGATGATACCATGCCAACTTTGTAACAGACGAGTATGATACCATTGTCCGTTTTGTACATGCACATGCTATGCCAACTTTTTCAGAGTTCATTTGAAAACTATGAATTTAGGTTGAATTTTCTCTATAGGTGCATATATGTTCATTTTTTTAGTAAAGTTAACCACAAACTTGTGATTCACACAAATTTCAAAGAATTCAAATTTTAATTATTCAAATTTGAAAACTAATGGCACTAACAGAAAGTTTATAATTTTTCTAAAACTAATGACACTAACAGAAAGAATTAAAAAATAAAGCAAAAAACAAAAGAAAATAAATAATGCAGAAAACAAAACAAAAAAACTTGCAAAAAAATAAAAATAGCAACAATAAGTATTTTGTTGTAAGTAGAAACAAAATAAAATAAATAAAGCAACAAAGAAAAATAATAATTTCAAATTTAAACTATTCAAATTTGAATACTACTGGCACTAACAGAAAGTTTGTAATTGGTTTTACCTAAAGCAATAATATTCAGAAAGAAACTCTAAATACAGCAAAAAACAACCTAGAAATAAATAAAGCGGAAAAGGAAAAAAAATAAAAAAATGGGCGCTGCCCAGTGAGCTTGCAAGGCCTACAGCCCAGGATGCAGCTAGACTATAAGGCCCAGCAAGCTCACAAGGCAGCGCGCAGAGTTAGGCCCAGAAGCCTGCAATAGAGAGGAGTTCAATACAGCCACCGCAGTGGGGCTTATAAACCACTCGCAGCCTCTGTCAACTAGCGAGGTGGGACTAAAGATTTTCGCCGCGGGGCAGGACAAGGGCTTTGGTCCCGGTTGGTGGCAACAACCGGGGCTAAAGGGGGGGCATTGGTCCCGGTTCGTGGCACCAACCGGGACCAATGCACCCCTTTAGTCCC
>LR738714.1:853111154-853144856 GCA_902687465.1 Secale cereale | reverse complement strand
CGAGGGACCGAGGGTCGTCAAGGGTCGAGGATCGCCGAGGGGTCGAGAGGTTGCCAAGTGTCAAAGTATTGAAGAAATCCATGCCTTCATCATTTGCCAGAAAGAACCGGGGCATGTTGGTACGAAGTTCTGGAAAGTTATTTTCGAACGGAGTTCCTGATAGGATAATCCGTCTTTTGTTACGAATTATCCTATCTGGGACTCCGTTCCAAAATAACTTTGGAGAGCTTCGTACCATCATGCGCCTGTTACTTTCGCCTAATGATGAAGACATGGTTTTGTTGAATCCTTTGACAGTAGACAAAATGTGACATGAGGGGGTCTAGGGTTGTGGATCGCCGAGCAGTCGAGGGTCGAGGGGTCGAGAGGTTGCCTAGTGTCAAAGTATTGAAGAAATCCATGCCTTCATCATTTGCCAGAAGTAACCGGGGCATGTTGGTACGAAGTTCTGGAAAGTTATTTTGGAACGGAGTTCCTGATAGGATAATCCGTCTTTTGTTACGAATTATCCTATCTGGGACTCCGTTCCAAAATAACTTTGGAGAGCTTCGTACCATCATGCGCCTGTTACTTTCGCCTAATGATGAAGACATGGTTTTGTTGAATCCTTTGACACTAGACAAAATGTGACATGAGGGGGTCTAGGGTTGTGGATCGCCGATCAGTCGAGGGTCGAGGGTCGTCCAGGGGTCGAGGGTACTAAAAAGAAAATTATTCTATTGGGAACTCCATCCAAAACAACTTTGAAGAGCTTCTCGTACCATTATGCGCCTGTCATTTCCGGCTAATGATGAAGTCATGGTTTTCTTGAAATCTTCGATATTACCCCCTCCTTGAAGCATTCTCGAGGCCACCCCTAACCCTTGAAGCGTTGTCGAGGCCACCCGAAACCCTAGAGAAGCAGCGTCGAGGCCACAAATTAATATATATGATTCCTTACCGTGATTGGCTAGCTAGTTCTACGTTTGCCATTAATATATCCATCTGTCATGTTTGAATAATAATTGGCATGTTGTAAATATTTGTAGGAACTATGGACGACAACCCCCGAGACGAAGCACAAGAAGTGATGTTGCTGGACATAATCGCAGACGGACGTGATGCCGTCTTGTCGTTTCTCAACGACACCGATGAGCTGCTGGAAAGAGAGGAGGAAGAAGCAGGCTATGATTATGATGGCTCCGGTGACCCAATGCACATGCAAGAAGTTGACCGTGAGGACGGCTCCGGTGACCCAATGCCGGTGCAAGAAGGAGACCGTGATGATGGCTCCGGTGACCGAACCGAGTCCGGCCAGCATGTATATATATTAGTTAAGCCCGTGCTGACTAGTTAATTGATGCATTCATTGTTTTGATATGTACACATATTAATTAATTAACTCTCGTCTTTGTTCTTTTTTCTAGCCCTCCGGATCGAGCAAATCTTCGGTAAAGAGACGAGGCGCGAAGAAAAAGTTGAGCCGGATGAAAAGTTTGAGATCACAGAAATCTCGCGCACCGGCGAACCGATTGAACCCATCCGGACAAAGAACACATTTGTTAATCAGTGCGGGGTTTTGGTTAGGGACAAGATCCCGATCAGCATCCATCAATGGTTAAAGCCGGCTGCAGAAGACGCTCAGGTGTCTTATGTCACTGATATGCAGAAAGAAGATCTTTGGACTGAGCTGAAGTCAAATTTCACCCTACCGCCAGAGGCTGATCCGGCGAAGCCAGTTACAGAGGATTTAATCAAGTCTTTTGCTCTGACGAAGATGGCAGAACTATTCAGGGCGTGGATGAAAAAACTAAATAAGTTTGTCCGCAAAAAAGAGACTCCAGAATTCATGGGCATATATGAGAAGATCAGAGATGATTGGCCCGCATTTGTGGCCTATAAGACATCGGAAAACAGTAAGAAGATGTCGGCGACAAACCAGAAAAATGTTGCGAAGAAGATGCATCACCATCGCACGGGGTCAGGTGGCTACCTCAGAGCCCGGCCTAAGTGGGCCAAGGCTGAGAATGATCTGCTTCAGAAAGGGATCGAACCAGAGACAATGAACTGGCCAAACCGTTGCCGGACTTGGTTCTTCGGGGCTGGCGGAACCTTGGACCCTCTATCAGGGAGGTGCATTTGGACGGACAAGCAATTGGAAATACCACTCAAGAAGCTTCGTTTCTATATCAAAGCAGCGCATCAAGGGACGTTCTTTCCCGACAGAGAGAACGACGAGCTCACAATGGCCCTCGGGAATCCTGAGCACCCTGGACGGACACGAGGCACGCCAGGCTCCGTTCCGTGGAGTGCTGGGTTTCCGGACGCAAGCGGTTACAAATGCCACGAGAGGAGGAAGAAAATGCAGCAGACCCTGCAGGCGCTGCACGCCAGAATACAAGCGATAGAGGAACGAGAGGCAAATCGGGACAAAAGAACTGCCGAAGCTTCCCCCGAAGCTACCCCGCCATCTCAGCGGAGAAGCAGCGTGGCTTCCACCGAGCTGCATCAGCCGGAGCATGTCTTGACGGCTACTGCCAGCTATCTCGTGGATGCTATCACGGAGGTACAAAATTGCCACCTTATGACGCAGTGGATAAATATGAAGGTCAAGGCGGCTGCTGGCTCTGTTTATCCTACTGGACCCGGCGCAACTTTTCACTGCCGGCCGATTCCAGAAGGATATGCTAGGGTGATGGTGGATGAAATAACGGAGGGATTTGAGGACCTCCAGCTTGACCACCCTACCGATGAAGGGGAGACTCGGCTGGGTTCTTCACTGAAGACTCCATGCCTATGGCGGAAGGACCTCATCAACATTCTCAACTGGACGCCTCCGCCTCCTCCTCCTCCTCCGGTGAGTCAGGGCACTCCGCCTCCTCCACCGCCTCCTCCTTCGGCGAGTGACGATCAGGGCACTCCGGCTCCTTTTCCGGCGCATGGCGGCACTCCGCCTCCTTCTCCGCCTGCGCCGGCGCGCCCGAGCAGCCAGCCTCCTCCTTCTCCGCCTAGTCAGCAAGGACAGAAGAGACCTGCCGCCGCTCCGGCTGCTCCTTCTCTGGCGCGTAAGCAAGGAAAGAAGACAGCCGCTTCGTCTGGTCTGCCGGCGTCTAGCAGTACAGCCAGAGGCGGGAGGCAATACAGATTTGGCCCTTCTCCCACGCCTCTAGAGAAGTTACCATACGAGAGGTCCGACGAGGAAAACACGAAGATCACTGAAGGCGAAGTGAAGGACTGGCTTGAAGGGTTGAAAGCACAGAGACATCCACCTCCGGAGGAGAAGATAGATCCGGTGAAAGCAAAGCGCACTCTTGCTGCCCTGAAGAAACCAGCGAAAAGTCAGCCGAAAGACAACTATGACGGCATTATTGAAAAGTCATTTCACGAAGCGAAGCGGTCGGGAAGTACTAAAAGTGATCAAAGGTTAGCAGAAGGACGAGCTGGGAAACAAATTGCCCAGCTCGGCGAACAAGCGGACCAATCGTGCCCCCCGCTCAAGGTGTCTAGCGACATGGTCGCTAATGATCCGAGGATGGTGCCCGGTTATAGCAATCTTGGAGATTACCTGCCCGACGATGTACGTACATTATGATTTCTTGGAGGTGCAGATACAAAGATACGAGTACGGGAAGCCTCTCGTCAAAGATGAAAGATCTCTATCAACGATGATGCGAAGATTGCATGATTGGTACTTGAAAATCAGCAGAGAGTCTGGGGGGAGGGATAGTTTGTATGTGAGAGTTAAACCGGAGCATGACCTCGTTGGAATTGAACTGTTGCCTATTCCATTTGAGGAGTTCTATCAGTTTTTCAATCAATTGGCCCTCGATAAAGCAATGGTCACCTGCTACTGTCTGTAAGTAGTACTACTTCTGTCATTAAGTCTCTCTATATAGCTCAGCTCTTTCATTGCATGTATTTATAATTATCCTCACTATATTATGCAGATTGAAGATTGTCGAATTGAAGAAAAAACAAGTCGGTGATATTGGGTTCATTAACACATACCTCATAGATGCAACCGAGGTTACATTGCGTGCCTCAGATACCGAGGTCAACTTGCTACGATCGTTGGTGGTAAATGAAAACAAAGATATAATACTCTTTCCTTACAACTTCAAGTGAGTGTTACTGTCTTGTGCATATTCAGTTTCGCTTATATATCAGTCAAGGTTATAGTAATGTAATTGATGAGTTCATGCATGCGTGCGCAGCTTCCACTATATTCTCCTAGAGATTAAGCTTGAGCAGGGAGTAGTAACTGTCTTGGACTCTAAACGAAAAGATCCCAAGGAGTATGCGGACATGACTCAAATGCTCGAGAAGTAAGTTAAATCGATCATTATCCACCGTGCATATCAGCAACTTTGTTCATTTCTGATATCAAGTAATTGTTTTCTTTGTCTGGCAGGGTTTGGAGAAAATTCACCAAAAAAGCTCCGGGACTGCCGAAGAAGGTGGAATTTAGACACCCGAAAGTAAGTACTATACAGTAGCATGTTCCGCGCATCTCCTATATATTGATTCAAGCGCTAGTTTCATCAATACCATTTGGCATTCTTGCTTATCAGTTTGATTGACCTCTATTTCTTGTAGAGTGGTTGTGGCAGGAACAAGGGAATAATTTCTGTGGATATTACAGTTGCGAGTCCATCCGCCACACGACCTGTGAGCGGGGCTACTCTGAAGCACAATTTGAAGTGCGTAAGCAATTAATAATATTCACAATTTTATTTCATTACCATCATTTGTGTTGAGTTTCATTTATTCATGTATATATATATGTATATGTATTGACCCCCTTCTTCAAATTAGATCTTTCGGATGCGGAATGAACTCCTAGCACCAGATCGTTTGCGAGCAATTCAAGAGGAATTGGCGGCATTCTTCCTTGACCACGTGATCGCGCCAGATGGAGAATACTATGTGGACCATGCGTCCATCGTATAGGAGATTATATTTGTAAGAGATAATTATTGTATATATGTATCCGGTAGTGTCAGATAGATATACGAGAACTTGTTGTTCGACCAATCTCTCGGAGAAGAAGAGGTGGTCGATATTACTTCTCTCTGTATGCATATATATGTTGATTACGATCTTCTGTTTCCTTCGTTTGCTTACTAGCTAGCTAGCTAGCGTGTCTAGTCCTCTCTATACGTATGTGTAGTACGTAGCGTCGACCAAGCACGGACATAAGAGAGGACACTTTCTCTCTATTAATTAGCTAGCTAACACAATATATGAAACACCTAAATTAACCCCCCAAAACCTCCAACCCCCTCCTCCCCTTTAAAAAAAACAAAAAAAAACCAAAGCCACAGAAATGCTGACGCGTGGATGCCTTTTGGTCCCGGTTGGTGCCACCAACCGGGACCAAAGGCCACGTGGAGACCCATCTGTCCCGGTTCTAGATTGAACCGGGACTAAAGGGCTAGGGCATTAGTACCGACCCTTTAGTCCCGGTTCAAGAACCGGGGCTAAAGGCCCTTACCAACCGGGGCAGATGTCCCTTTATCTACTAGTGAAATAGGACCGGTTCTAACGTTTGTTTTCGAAACTTCCATGTTTTGAAGACTTTCTTAAAAATCACCTATTCACCCCCCTCTAGTCGATATACAGCTCTTTCAGTCATCAGCCAAGCAACCACCATTGCTAGAACCTTATCGGAACCACCTACCAGAGTGCCATCACTGCCGCTCGAGCAAACACACCAGCACCCAGTGCACCCAAATAAACTACTTGATCTAACCAGTTCCACTAGAACCACACCTTCATGCGCCCTCCGTCAAAACGAATACTAGGCGGGTAGGATATTACTTTGACTTTCGATCATCGTCGTCATCTCACCATCCCGACCAAGACGCTGACCTTAAGAAAAACGAAATATGAATCCTCCCACCAGCAAGGACCGTTCTCCGCCCTGCCTCCAAGGCCCATAGGGCCACCGAAGGAGAGGCAGACCCATGATGGTACCGATCTAAGGAGCGGAGAGCCTAATAGTCTTGTAGACAAAGGTTACGAGAGGTTTTATATGGAATTAATTCAAAATTATTTTCTCATGGAGTAGACAGCAATCAACTGTATTTTCTATGCGGTCCATGATAATTCGATTGATTTGAGTTGTGATTCTTCGCGTGGTGGAGGCAGGCAAAATGGTTGAGTTCTGTCGCATCGTGTGTCCCCATTAGATCGTTCACTGATTAAGAAATTGCTAGGCGTTCACTCTGGAGTCCTATTTGTTATCCAGTGAAGGAAGAATAAGTTCACTCCGGGCCTCTTCACCGCTCGAGGATGCAAACAACCAAATTATTGAAGAACAAGCTATCCATGACAATACATGTCAAAGCTCTCAGTCCCTAGCAACTAGGATACACTTAGATATGTGCGGGCGCCGGCGTGCATGTGTACTTGTGTGTGTCAAGGCGCGGGGGCGGTTGAGTGTGTGGTATGACTTATGAGAGAGAGAGAGAGAGAGAAAGAGAGAGAGAGAAGGTAAACGAAGAGCTGATGTGAGAAGTCTGAATGCACCTTCGTGGAATTCCAGGTGTATTATCAGAGTAAAGTCAGGAGAAGTGATAAAAAACAAGAGAAAGGAACCAACCTTTTACTTTTAGAAGAAAAAAATGTCTCCCTCGACCGATCGATTTCAAAGACCATGTTCAAACCATACAGACAATATGAAGGCTAGCTCAACGACCTTCTTGTTTCTTCTCTCGCAAAGAATACAAACTAGCATAATATCTCCTGAAAATCTGAATGTTATCTAGCGTCTGTAGTTTAGATTAGGGTTTTATAGTCCTCGCAGAGGTGGTCCTCGAATTGATGATGACGCTTCATCTTTGAATTGGTCTTCCGAGCTTCAATCCTCCTCGAGTCCGTCCATGAGGACGGGGTCGACGGAGCTCCAGCGTAGATTCCTAACGTTTCCTGTGGCGACGAGGTTAGGATACTTTTGGCCATACATGTGTGACGACGAGATCTAGTGTCGGGCTCTTTAGAGTTATTCAAGGGTTCAACAACTCTAGGGCGTTGGTTCTTGGGGCACCAAAATGAAGAGTTTCTGGCTGTCATCGACAAAGGTAGGCCAGTTGCGGTATGAGAGCGGCGACAATGACACGTCGGCAGCTCGTTCCGACGGCGGATAGTGGCAGCTCGATGATCCAGGAACCTCAATATATTTTTGTTATGTTTCAGGTGTCTTGTACTTTCGATGTACTAGTATATGAGTATTTTGAAAGGAAAATCGCCACTTGATTAAGGCCTGGCATTATTCCCCATGGAGTTAACATGTTACCGTGAGTCGCGCTCTTCCAACACTAAGCAGCAGAGAGGTACAGAGGTCAACTCGCCTGTCAAGAATAATGAGCAGAACAAGCGCAAAGGAGGGCCTCAATCCACTCAAGTCTATCGCAAGGTTATACCTACACAGCTTGCCATTACTGAACATGGAGAAGCACACATGGATCGGGACGCCGGGGAGGTGACGCCCACTGGGACAGAGCTGGAAGCGGAGACCTCAAGGAGGCATTTCCCGAGAGGGAACAAAAGAAAAAGAAGCCCACCCCCCCATCATCTGAAGCATGGGCAGGGGCTGCTAATCAGCCCTGCCCGAGTCAATGAGCACTTTGTCTTGGAACTGCCAGGGGCTGCTAATCAGCCTTGCCTGAGTCAATGAGCACTTTGTCTTGGAACTGCCAGGGGCTTGGGAACCCCTAGACAGTTCGAGAGCTTCGCAAGCTTGTGAAGCAAGAAGGGCCCGCCCTGTTGTTTGTCATGGAGACGAAGATCAGGGGCAGGAGAGTTGAGGATCTGAAATTTTCTTTAGGTTTCTCAGGTTGTTTTGCCGTCGATAGCGATGGGCTTAGTGGAGGTATTGGCCTCTTTTGGTCAAGTGATGTCAATGTAACTTTGCAGAATTATAGTGCTTCCCATATTGATGTAACCGTGAGGCAAGCAAATAAAACTTGGTGTTTCACGGGCTTCTATGGCGAGCCACTGGTGGAAAACAGACACCATAGATGGCGCTTCATGCGCACTCTATTTGCTGTCCCGCATGAAGCATGGATATGCATTGGTGATTTCAACGAAATCCTTCAGGCGGACGAGCAGTTCGGGCTTAATCAAAGACCGGAAGGACAAATGCGCGCATTCCGGGATGTGGCAGCTGACTGTGCACTCCAGGAGCTGGGGTGGCGCGGAGTCCCTTTCACGTGGGACAATAAACATCAAGGAGATCGAAATGTCAAGGCTAGATTGGATCGTGCATTGGTCAACCAAAAGTTTCTTGATTTGTTCGGATTCTCATGTGTAAAGCTGTTGGGGAACGTAGTATTTTAAAATTTTCCTACGATCACGCAAGATCTATCTACCAGATGTATAGCAACGAGAGGGGAGAGTGTGTCTACGTACCCTCGTAGACCGGGAGCGGAAGCGTCAAGTGACGCGGTTGATGTTGTCGAACTTCTTCGCGATCCAACCGATCAAGCACCGAACGTACGGCACCTCCGTGTTCAGCACACGTTCAGCTTGATGACGTCCCACGAGCTCTTGATCCAGTTGAGCTTCACGGGAGAGTTTCGTCAGCACGACGGCGTGGTGATGGATATGATGTATTCACCGGCGCAGGGCTTCACCTAAGCTCCGCGACGGTATGACCGAGGTGTGTTTCTGTGGAGGGGGGCACCGCACACGGCTAAAACAATTCAACTTGTGTGTCCTAGGGTGCCCCCTGCCCCCGTATATAAAGGAGCAAGGGAGAGGCCGGCCCTAGAGGGGGCGCGCCAAGTGTGGGGAGTCCTACTAGAACTCCCAAGTCCTAGTAGGATTCCCCTTTCCTTTCCGGAGTAGGAGAGAAGGAAAGAGGGGGAGAGGGAGAAGGAAAAGGGGGCTGCACCCCTTGTCCAATTCGGACCAGAAGGGGGGCACGCGCCTCCTTCCTTTTGGCCTCTCTCTTCTATTCTCGTAACTCCTCGGTACTCCGAAAATACCCGAATCACTCGGAACCTTTCCGATGTCCGAATATAGTCGTCCAATATATCGATTTTTACGTCTCGACCATTTCGAGACTCCTCATCATGTCCCCGGTCTCATCCGGGACTCCGAACTCCTTCGGTACATCAAAACTCATAAACTCATAATACCGATCGTCATCAAACGTTAAGCGTGCGGACCCTACGGGTTCGAGAACTATGTAGACATGACCGAGACTCATCTCCGGCTAATGATGTGACCCCGTTGATCAAATGACAACTCATGTCTATGGCTAGGAAACATAACCATCTTTGATCAATGAGCTAGTCTAGTAGAGGCATACTAGGGACATACTGTTTTGTCTATGTATTCACACATGTACTAAGTTTCCGGTTAATACAATTCTAGCATGAATAATAAACATTTATCATGATATAAGGAAATATAAATAACAACTTTATTATTGCCTCTAGGGCATATTTCCTTCAGTCTCCCACTTGCACTAGAGTCAATAATCTAGCTCACATCGCCATGTGATTTAATACCGATAGTTCACATCGTTATGTGAATAACACCCATAGTTCACATCACCATGTGACCAACACCCAAATGGTTTACTAGAGTCAATAATCTAGTTCACATCGCTATGTGATTAATACCCAAGAGTAATAAGGTGTGATCATGTTTTGCTTGTGAGAGAAGTTTAGTCAACGGGTCTGTCACATTCAGATCCGTATGTATTTCGCAAATTTCTATGTCTACAATGCTCTGCATGGAGCTACTCTAGCTAATTGCTCCCACTTTCAATACGCATCCAGATTGATACTTAGAGTCATCTGGATTTAGTGTCAAAGCTTGCATCGGCGTAACCCTTTACGACGAACTCTTTATCACCTCCATAATCGAGAAATATTTCCTTAGTCATCCAATTACTAAGGATAATTTCGACCGCTGTACAGTGATCTACTCCTGGATCATTATTGTACCTCCCTGTCAAACTCATGGCAAGGTACACAACGTGTTTTGTACACAGCATGACATACTTTATAGAACCTATGGCTGAGGCATAGGGAATGACTTTCATTCTCTCTATATTTTTCTGCCGTGGTCTGGCTTTGAGTCTTACTCAACTTCACACCTTACAAGTCAGGCAAGAACTCCTTCTTTGACTGATCCATTTTGAACTACTTCAAAATCTTATCAAGGTATGTACTCATCGAAAGTCTTATTAAGCGTCTTGATCTATCTCTATAGATCTTGTTGCCCAATATGTAAGCAGCTTCACCAAGGTCTTTCTTTGAAAAACTCCTTTCAAACACTCCTTTATGCTTTCCAGAAAATTCTACATCATTTCCGATCGACAATATGTCATTCACATATACATTATCAGAAAGGTTGTAGTGCTCCCACTCACTTCTTGTAAATACAGGCTTCACCGCAGGTCTGTATAAATCTATATGCTTTGATCAACTTATCAAAGCGGATATTCCAACTCCGAGATGCTTGCACCAGTCTATAGATGGATCGCTGGAGCTTGCACATTTTGTTAGCACCTTTAGGATTGACAAAACCTTCTGGTTGCATCATATACAAGTCTTCTTTAATAAATCCATTAAAGAATGCAGTTTTGTCATCCATTTGCCAGATTTCATAAAATGCGGCAATTACTAACATGATTCGGACAGACTTAAGCATCGCTACGGGTGAGAAAGTCTCATCGTAGTCAACTCCTTGAACTTGTCGAAACCCTTTCGCAACAAGTCGAGCTTTGTAAACAGTAACATTACCGTTTGCGTCGGTCTTCCTCTTGAAGATCCATTTATTTTTGATGGCTTGCCGATCATTGGGCAAGTCAACCAAAGTCCATACTTTGTTCTAATATATGGATCCCATCTCAGATTTCATGGTCTCAAGCCATTTTACGGAATCTAGGCTCATCATCGCTTCCTCATAGTTCGTAGGTTCATCATGGTCTAGTAACATGACTTCCAGAACTGGGTTTCCGTACCACTCTGGTGCGGAACGAACTCTGGTTGATCTACGAAGTTCAGCAGAAACTTGATCTGAAGTTTCATGATCATCATCATTAGCTTCCTCACTAATTGGTGTAGGAATCACTGGAACTAGTTTCTGTGATGTTCCACTTTCCAATTCGGGAGAAGGTATAATTATCTCATCAAGTTCTACTTTCCTCCCACTCACTTCTTTCGAGAGAAACTCCTTCTCTAGAAAGGATCCACTCTTAGCAACAAAGACCTTGCCTTCGGATCTGTGATAGAAGGTGTACCCAACAGTTTCTTTTGGGTATCCTATGAAGATTTACTTCTCCGATTTGGGTTCGAGCTTATCATGTTGAAACCTTTTCACATAAGCATCGTAGTCCCAAACTTAAAGAAATGACAGCTTAGGTTTCTCGTCAAACCACAGTTCATACGATGTCATCTTCACGGATTTAGATGGTGCCCTATTTAACGTGAATGTAGCTGTCTCTAATGCATAACCCCAAAAGCGATAGTGGTAGATTGGTAAGAGACATCATCGATCGCACCATATCTAATAAAGTACGGTTATGACGTTCGGACACACTATTACACTATGGTGTTCCAGGTGGCGTGAGTAGTGAAACTATTTCACATTGTTTTTACTGAAGGCCAAACTCGCTAACTCAAATATTTTACCTCTACGATCATATCGTAGAAACTCTTATTTTCTGTTACGATGATTCTCCACTTCACTCTGAAATTCTTTGAACTTTTCAAATGTTTCAGACTTGTGCTTCATTAAGTAGATATACCCATATCTGCTCAAATCATCAGTGAAGGTCAGAAAATAACGATACCCGCCGCGAGCTTCAACACTCATTGGCCCACATACATCAGTATGTATGATTTCCAACAAATCTGTTGCTCGCTCCATAGTTCCGGAGAACGAAGTTTTAGTCATCTTGCCCATGAGGCATGGTTCGCAAGCACCAAGTGATTCATAATCAAGTGATTCCAAAAGTCCATCACTATGGAGTTTCTTCATGCGCTTTACACCAATATGACCTAAACGGCAGTGCCACAAATAAGTTGCACTATCATTATTAACCTTGCATCTTTTGGTTTCAATATTATGAATATGTGTATCACCACAATCGAGATCCAATAAGAATAGACTACTCTTCAAGGGTGCATGACCATAAAAGATATTATTCATAAAAATAGAACAACCATTATTCTCTGATTTAAATGAATAACCGTCTCGCAACAAACAAGATCCAGATATAATGTTCATGCTCAACGCTGGCACCAAATAACAATTATTTAGGTCTAAAACTAATCCCGAAGGTAGATGTAGAGGTAGCGTGCCGACGGCGATCACATCGACTTTGGAACCATTTACCGCGCGCATCGTCACCTCGTCCTTAGCCAATCTTCGTTTAATCCGTAGTCCCTGTTTCGAGTTACAAATATTAGCAACCGAACCGGTATCAAATACCCAGGTACTACTACGAGCATTAGTAAGGTACACATCAATAACATGTATATCACATATACCTTTGTTCACCTTGCCATCCTTCTTATCCGCCAAATACTTGGGGCAGTTCCGCTTCCAGTGTCCAGTCCCCTTGCAGTAGAAGCACTCAGTTTCAGGCTTGGTTCTCTTGAAACTAGTGGTGTTGTTAACCATCAACACTTGATGCTTCTTTTTGATTTCTACCTCCGCAGCTGTGAGCATAGCGAAGAGCTCGGGAATTGTCTTTTGCATCCCTTGCATATTATAGTTCATCACGAAGCCATTATAGCTTGGTGGTAGTGATCGAAGAATTCTATCAATAACACTATTCTCATCAACTTGACAACCAAGTTGAGTCATATGATTGTAGTGCCCATACATTGTGAGCAAGTGTTCACTGATAGAACTATTCTCCTCCATCTTGCAGCTGTAGAACTTATTGGAAATCTCATATTTCTCAATCCGGGCATTTGCTTGAAATATTAACTTCAACTCCTGGAACATCTCATATGGTCCATGACGTTCAAAACGTCGTTGAAGTCCCGGTTCTAAGCCGTAAAGCATGGCACACTGAACTATCGTGTAGTCATCAGACCGCGATTGCCAGACGTTCAAAGCGTCCACATTAGCGGGAGGGGGCTTGTCACCTAGCGGTGCTTCAAGGACATAATTCTTCTGTGCAGCAATGAGGATAATCCTCAAGTTACGGACCCAGTCCGTGTAATTGCTACCATCATCTTTCAACTTAGCTTTCTCTAGGAATGCATTAAAATTCAAAGGAACGGTAGCACGGGCCATTGATCTACAACTACATAGATATGCAAAAACTATCAGGACTAAGTTCATGATAAATTAAAGTTCAATTTAATCATATTAATTTAAAGAACTCCCACTTAGATAGACATCCCTCCGGTCATCTAAATGATCACGTGATCCAAATCAACTAAACCATGTCCGATCATCACGTGAGATGGAGTAGTTTCAATGGTGAACGTCTTATGTTGATCATATCTACTATATGATTCACGCTCGACCTTTCGGTCTCCAGTGTTCCGAGGCCATATCTGCATATGCTAGGCTCGTCAAGTTTAACCCGAGTATTCTGCGTGTGCAAAACTGGCTTACACCCGTTGTATTTGAACGTAGAGCTTATCACACCCGATCATCACGTGGTGTCTCGGCACGACGAACTTTCGCAACGGTGCATACTCAGGGAGAACACTTATACCTTGAAATTTAGTAAGGGATCATCTTATAATGCTACCGTCGTTCTAAGCAAAATAAGAAGCATAATAAGATAAACATCACATGCAATCAAAATATGTGACATGATATGGCCATCATCATCTTGTGCTTTTGATCTCCATCTCCAAAGCACCGTCATGATCACCTTCGTCACCGGCGCGACACCTTGATCTCCATCGTAGCATCGTTGTCGTCTCGCCAACTATTGCTTCTACGACTATCGCTACTGCTTAGTGATAAAGTAAAGTAATTACATGGCGATTGCATTTCATACAATAAAGCGACAACTGTAGGATCGAAAGTATGTCTAGAGGGGGGGTGATTAGACTACTTGTAAATATAAAAATTCCGCCTTTGACAAAGAACAGTTTTTGACAGATTCTCAATTATGATCAAGTCAAGCATCACCCTACACATGCAATTCTAGAGTATAAGCAGCGGAAAGTAAATTGCACATGTAGTAAAGAGAGGTGGAGAAGAGCAAACGCAATTTGGAGACGCGGTGATTTTTCCCGTGGTTCCGATAGGTGGTGCTATCGTACATCCACGTTGATGGAGACTTCAACCCACGGAGGGTAACGGCTGCGCGAGTCCACGGAGGGCTCCACCCACGAAGGGTCCACGAAGAAGCAACCTTGTCTATTCCATCATGGCCTACGCCCACGGAGGGCTAGCCTTACTCGGGGTAGATCTTCACGAAGTAGGCGATCTCCTTGCCCTTACAAACTTCTTGGTTCAACTCCACATCTCGATGACGGAGGCTCCCAAGCGACACCTAACCAATCTAGGAGGCACCACCCTCCAAAAGGTAATAGATGTTGTAGATGATGATGAACTCCTTGCTCTTGTGCTTCAAATGATAATCTCCCCAACACTCAACTCTCCTCACTGATATGGCTGTGGTGGAAGAAAGGATTGAGTGGAAAGCAACTTGGGAAGGTTAGAAATCAAGTTTCATATGGTAGGAATGGAGCAACTTGATCTCAACACAAGGGTAGGTAATTCTCTTCTCAGAAAGTGTAAGGTAGGAGTGGTAGTTCTTTCTGATGGCTCTCTCCACGAATGAAGAGGGGGTGGAGGGGTATATATAGCCTCCACACAAAATCCAACCGTTACACACATAATTGAGCAATCTCGGTGAGACCGAAGTGGAAACTCGGTCAGACCGAAAGTTCAAATATAGTGAACGTTGGGGTTTTCGGTGGGACCGAAAATACCATCTCGGTTTGTCCGATTTGAGTAAAGATAGGAACTTGCCAGTTTCGGTGAGACCGAAATTATCAACTCGGATATTCCGAAATGATGTCAAACGGTTACAGAAGGTTGGCAGCCCGTATTTCGGTGAGACCGAACTCAAACTCGGATTGACCGATTTTTCTAGGGTTTGGCTTATGGCTGAGGTGGTTCATCTCGGTGGGACTGAGTTGGAAGAATCGGTTTGTCCGAGATTACTTATGAGTGTGTTTAGTAGTGAAAGTTGCTGATAGCTAAAGGAGATATATCACTAAGCACTTGAGCAACCAGATCATCAACACAACCTCATCCCCTTTTAATAGTATTGGCTTTTCCTATGGACTCAATGTGATCTTTGATCACTAAACCAAAAATGGAGTCTTGAGCTTTTGCCAATGCTTGCCTTAGCATTTTGAGGGGTCCACTTCTTCAGTCATTTCCATACCCATATCACTGAACTTCTCTGAAATGATTCTCAAATAGCTATTAGTTCAATGATATATATGTTGTTATTAATTGCCAAAACCACCCGGGGATTAGTTGCACTTTCAATCTCCCCCTTTTTGGTAATTGATGACAACATATAGATCAAAGCTTCGACAAAGGATATAATCAATGAATAATATCGTCGCTTTGAGAAGTATGTGATAAACAAGAGCTCCCCCTAAATTTGTGCATTATTTAAAATTTGCGTTTGAATGCAAATGCACAATCAATTAGGATTATGGGTTACTCTTCCATGTCACATACATCTTGGAGGAGCGCACAAAATGATAAGAATGAAAAGCATGCACCCAATCACCAAGACAAGAGTAACTAGTCATACAAGATAGGAATAGCATAAGATAAGCATTAAGCACACATTAAAGCATAGTACGACTAAGCACTCATTAAGGTAGCATCAAACGTAGTATCAAGCACACTGAAAGTTTCAAGAACCAAAAGAACCAAATGTATCTCAAAGAAAACCGGCAAAAGAACGAAAGAGCACTCTCTCTCTCGAAGCCCTATGATCTATACAATTTCTCCCCCTTTGGCAACAAGTTACCAAAAAGTTTGAAAAAGCATAGAGCTAAACGTCACTGTGGGCTCTGCTGGCGGCTCCCGTCTGGGTAGATGTCGGAGTAGATATGACGGCATCGGCGAAGACTTCAGCTGATGTCTGCGCTGGAGGAGTGGGTGCTGGAGCTGTGGCTGGAGTGACTGCTGGAGCTGTAGGGGGTGCTGAAATGGTAGCCCTGGAGTCAGTCACTGGAATAGCAGCTGATCGGGATCCTCTGGGAACCGGAGCAGTCTGGCGATGAGAGTCCTGGACTAGGTCATCCTGCATGAGCTCTGCTCTGTCCTGCCTAGCTTCCTCCATGTCTGCCTCAAGCTTGTTGACGGTCACCTGAAGTTCAGTCAGCTTCACGTCCAGAGCGTGGATCTTGTCGTCAACAATCCTCTCTAGGCTCTCCTGAGATTGTTCAATGCTGGCCAGGCGTTGTTCAATCCTCTGGGTAGCTTCAAGAATCTGCTCTCCGAAGCTCTTTGGTTTAGCTGCTGCTGCTGCTGCTTCCTTATCAGCTTTGGCTTTCTTAGCAGCTTCAATCTTGGCTTGACCTTCAACCGAAGTTGGATCCTCCTCGTCCATCACAACAACATTATCTTCATGCTCTGGCTGCAGTGGTAAGTGTTTCCTATCCAACATGAATTTGCCCGTGCCAAACTTGGCATTGATAAGCATCTGAATCTGCGGGGCAAATCCACATGACCTCTTCTGGTCAGCTGCAGTCCTCTTAATGGTCTCTACCATTAAGTCCATCACCTTGAAAGGTGCCTTCTCATCAAGTATGTGCAGCATGTTGATAGAATAGCCTCGGATCATGCGATGGTCTCCAGACTTGGGCATCAAGGTATGCCTCAGAATAGTGTTTGTGGTAGGTAGACCTGCCTGGAGATAGTACACTGAGCCAAGCTTCCACCCTTCCAAATCTGCTGCGGGGATCTCCTTGTACATGTTCTTCATGGAATCATGGTTCTTCTTAGGAATCCCATAGACATCAATGTCGTCCTCTCTCTGCACTGGAGCATTCAGAAGTTCTGCCCATTCTTCAACAGACGAAGAAAACCTTTGACCTTCAGTCATCCAGGTGATCTTGCCATCAGGATAGAAGTGGGCTGTGGCATAGAACTGCATAATCATCTCATCGTTCCAATCTGTCAGTTTCTGACCCACGAACTCATCAACTCCACATGCAGTGAAGCTTTCATGCACATGGGGAAAGAAGTCTCGGTGCTCTTCACTGTCAATGTACTCCCAGTCAACGTATCTGGTATCTGCAACAATAGGCTTCTTATCCATCGGCACAGTCTCATAGAAGTCCTGCTGCTCTCTGGTGTGGAATCTGGGGTCCACAGCAGTCCTTCTCCTCACGGCATATGGATCAGACTGTCTCCATAGCCCGAGACCTTTATCCTTCCTTGCCTTCATATCCTCGGCTTGAGGATGAGCATCGTTGTGGAGTGGCAGTTTTGGACGGAGCTTCAGCAACACATGTTCTTCTTCAGACTCAGACGGTGGCACATCACTTTTGTTCTTCTCAGAGGCTGGGATGTTCCTGGTAGTCCTCTTGGGCTTGGCAGAAGGCTTTGCTGGAGCTGCCTTGGCTTGAGCAGGCTTCTTGGGCTTTGAAGTGGCTTGAGCCCTAATTGCATCACCCATGAGTTTCTGCTTCTGAGGAGCTGGCTGGGGTGCTTCTTCTTCTTCTTCCTCAACTGCTGCATCTGCATGAGGTTCAGCATACACTACCCTCTTCCTCTTGGAAGTTTTCTTCACTTTACTTGGAGCTGGCTCTTCCAAGTTCAGCTTCTTGGCAACAGCTGACTGCTTGACCTTGCTGGTACCTTTCTTTGACTGATGCCCTTGGTGCTCTTTGGCAACAACTTTTCTCTTGGGCTTGGAGGTTACTTCCTCAGCAATGAAGTCAGAGTCCTCATCATCAGAATTTCTCTGCTTTCTGGTTCTGGTGGCTGCAGGAGGCAAGCCACTAGGTGTACTCCTCTCACCATCATCAATAGGGCTACTAGCCTCAGGACTAGTATCTTCCTCAGGAATCTCTGCAAAAGGTGATTCTGACCTGTTCTGGCTGTCACTGGCATCTGACATGGCTGACAACCTGTGAATAGATAAGGTATAGGCAGAGTAGAAGAGTTATCACAAACTGCAGAGGTTTTTGCAAAAAAAAATGAGTTCAAATCTTAGTTTTAAGTTTTCACAGAATGCATTTCGGTCAAACCGATTTTCAGTTTCGGTGAATCCGAAGTGTATAACAGAAACTTACACACCACTTTCGGTTGGACCGAAATGGGTTTCGGTCCTGCCGATAAACTAGGGTTTCACTAAAACTGAGCTTCGGTCACACCGATTTGCACGACTCGGTTAGACCGAAAGTGCAGTGCAATGGCCAGAGGCCAAATCGGTCACACCGAAAATTTAAATTCGGTTTCACCGAGATGTGTTCCGTGGAAACCTAAACCTAAGAATTTTGCTCGAAACTAGAACGATCTGATGGAACGGAAGTTTTTCAATCGTGGCTAGATGCAGGGCAAACCAATCGTGCAATGAGTCAGATGGGGAGCACGAGAGGGATTGAGACTCACCCTAACTTGGTAGAGTCCCTCTACGGCGGCAACGGCGCGGAGAAGAAAACCGTTGACGGCGGCGGAGACCTGCGGCGAGGGCGCACAGGCGACGACGGCGACGATCCGGAGATCAGGGTGACGGCAGCAGGGGACTTGGGGGCGAAACGGTTTGAAGGAATAATCGCGCGCTGCCCTCAGTATTTATATCCCCTTGCTGTCGGTGGGACCGAGTTGAAAAACTCGGTGACACCGAAATGGATAACTGCTGTGCAATTACGCATATCGGTCACGCCGAGATTTAGAACTCGGTTTCACCGAGATGAAACCTAGATCAGTCTAAGCGTTTCGGTTGGACCGAGTGGGAGAAGTTGGTCTGACCGAAATTGACTTAGAAGGTTTTGGAAGTCAGCCTTAGACGGATCGGTGGCTCCGAGTGCTCCTCACTCGGAGGGTCCGAAAATGACTTGTTCAAAGTTTGTGATATAAGCATGAATAGAATTTGAGACAAGAAAGCATAGATAGCTAGGGAAGGTGCTTAGGCATTCTTGTCCATCCATTTGGCCAAAAAAAATCAAAACAACCAAAACAACAAATGGATGTCCTCGAATGGATAAAATCATGCATTCAACATGCTCACACAATAAGATAGCAAATGAAATATGTGTCAAACATGCACAACCAAAACTCTAGCTACTAGCACACAATTTGTCGATGACTAGGTCATCTATATATGAGTATATTGACTTAGGAGCCAAATGAGAACATTTGATCATAGGTCATACTCATCGTTTAAGCACAAGTGGGGTTACCACTTTTACATAAAGCATTGATGTGTTCACATCATTTGGAGATGCTTTAGCTCAATTTTTAGAGTAAAGCTCCCCTAGATGTGAGAACCCCTTTTAAAGGGTCAAACTAACCTTGGGTTGTCGTAGAAGACTTCATGTAGATGTTGAAGATGTGGATGCTCAATGTTGATGTAGATCATCAAGAGTTGGGAGCTATCCTTTGGATTAGGGCACTTTCAATACCTACATGGGTTAGTCCCACAAGGAACAAACAAGGATATCCATAGACATAGATTGAAGTTCACAATAGATGATGTCCATGAAAGCAATGATTACCTTGTCCCTTGACTTACCAACAAGAGGGTTTGTGACTCCATGAACTAGTGCATGATGTGGAAGTTGAGTGCACAAGTTGCCAAAATGAATATGAGTGAAGTATGTTGGCGGAGTCACCCTCAAGAACCTTCTAGTTCTTCTTCTTCGGGATCCACATCATCTTGATGGGAATCCTTGGGGTTGTAGTTGAGCTTGACGAAGTAGAACTTGACGTGTCCTTGGGAACCCACTTGACCTTGTTGTGAAGCTCTTCCTTATCCTTAAGTGTCATCTCATGAGCAACAATTCTTCCAATGACTTCAGTTGGCTTGAGAGTCTTGTAGTTTGGCATCATTTGGATCAAAGTGCACACGGTGTCATATTTTCCATCCAAAGCTCTGAGAATCTTCTTAATGATGAATCGGTCGGTCATTTCTTCGCTTCCTAATTAAGCCGGCAATCTCATTTGTGATGAGAGCAAGCCTAGAGTACATTTCAGCGACTCCTTCACCATCCTTCATCTTGAACTTGTCAAGTTGACCTTGAAGAATATCTAGCTTTGATTCCTTCACAGACTCGGTACCTTCGTGCATTTCAACCAAAGTATCCCAAATCTCTTTAGCATTCTCAAGACGGCTGATTTTGTTGAACTCCTCGGGACACAAGGCATTGAAGAGAATGTCACAAGCTTGAGCATTGTTTTGCAACATCCGCAACTCTTCCGGTGTAGCTTCGCGATCCGGAACTTTTCCTTCCTCGAAGAATTCACCTTACATACCAACACAAATAATGCCCCATGCGGCTGGGTTATGACCAAGAATATGCATTTTCATTTTATGCTTCCAACTAGCAAAATTTGTACCATCAAAGTAAGGACCTCTACGATAATTACCCTCACTAGACGCCATACTCTCCTAGGTTGTGAAACCAAGCTTATGGAGTCCAATGCAATGGAAACCAAAACAATGGAGACCAAAGCTCTGATACCACTTGTAGGATCGAAAGTATGTCTAGAGGGGGGGTGATTAGACTACTTGTAAATATAAAAATTCTGCCTTTGACAAAGAACAGTTTTTGATAGATTCTCAATTATGATCAAGTCAAGCATCACCCTACACATGCAATTCTAGAGTATAAGCAGCGGAAAGTAAATTGCACATGTAGTAAAGAGAGGTGGAGAAGAGCAAACGCAATTTGGAGACGCGGTGAATTTTCCCGTGGTTCCGATAGGTGGTGCTATCGTACATCCACGTTGATGGAGACTTCAACCCACGGAGGGTAACGGCTGCGCGAGTCCACGGAGGGCTCCACCCACGAAGGGTCCACGAAGAAGCAACCTTGTCTATTCCATCATGGCCTACGCCCACGGAGGGCTAGCCTTACTCGGGGTAGATCTTCACGAAGTAGGCGATCTCCTTGCCCTTACAAACTTCTTGGTTCAACTCCACATCTCGATGACGGAGGCTCCCAAGCGACACCTAACCAATCTAGGAGGCACCACCCTCCAAAAGGTAATAGATGTTGTAGATGATGATGAACTCCTTGCTCTTGTGCTTCAAATGATAATCTCCCCAACACTCAACTCTCCTCACTGATTTGGCTGTGGTGGAAGAAAGGATTGAGTGGAAAGTAACTTGCACATGTAGTAAAGAGAGGTGGAGAAGAGCAAACGCAATTTTGGAGACGCGGTGATTTTTCCCGTGGTTCCGATAGGTGGTGCTATCGTACATCCACGTTGATGGAGACTTCAACCCACGGAGGGTAACGGCTGCGCGAGTCCACGGAGGGCTCCACCCACGAAGGGTCCACGAAGAAGCAACCTTGTCTATTCCATCATGGCCTACGCCCACGGAGGGCTAGCCTTACTCGGGGTATATCTTCACGAAGTAGGCGATCTCCTTGCCCTTACAAACTTCTTGGTTCAACTCCACATCTCGATGACGGAGGCTCCCAAGCGACACCTAACCAATCTAGGAGGCACCACCCTCCAAAAGGTAATAGATGTTGTAGATGATGATGAACTCCTTGCTCTTGTGCTTCAAATGATAATCTCCCCAACACTCAACTCTCCTCACTGATATGGCTGTGGTGGAAGAAAGGATTGAGTGGAAAGTAACTTGCACATGTAGTAAAGAGAGGTGGAGAAGATCAAACGCAATTTGGAGACGCAATGATTTTTCCCGTGGTTCCGATAGGTAGTGCTATCGTACATCCACGTTGATGGAGACTTCAACCCACGGAGGGTAACGGCTGCGCGAGTCCACGGAGGGCTCCACCCACGAAGGGTCCACGAAGAAGCAACCTTGTCTATTCCATCATGGCCTACGCCCACGGAGGGCTAGCCTTACTCGGGGTAGATCTTCACGAAGTAGGCGATCTCCTTGCCCTTACAAACTTCTTGGTTCAACTCCACAACTCGATGACGGAGGCTCCCAAGCGACACCTAACCAATCTAGGAGGCACCACCCTCCAAAAGGTAATAGATGTTGTAGATGATGATGAACTCCTTGCTCTTGTGCTTCAAATGATAATCTCCCCAACACTCAACTCTCCTCACTGATATGGCTGTGGTGGAAGAAAGGATTGAGTGGAAAGCAACTTGGGAAGGTTAGAAATCAAGTTTCATATGGTAGGAATGGAGCAACTTGATCTCAACACAAGGGTAGGTAGTTCTCTTCTCAGAAAGTGTAAGGTAGGAGTGGTAGTTCTTTCTGATGGCTCTCTCCACGAATGAAGAGGGGGTGGAGGGGTATATATAGCCTCCACACAAAATCCAACCGTTACACACATAATTGAGCAATCTCGGTGAGACCGAAGTGGAAACTCGGTCAGACCGAAAGTTCAAATATAGTGAACGTTGGGGTTTTCGGTGGGACCAAAAATACCATCTCGGTTTGTCCGATTTGAGTCAAAGATAGGAACTTGCCAGTTTCGGTGAGACCGAAATTATCAACTCGGATATTCCGAAATGATGTCAAACGGTTACAGAAGGTTGGCAGCCCGTGTTTCGGTGAGACCGAACTCAAACTCGGATTGACCGATTTTTCTAGGGTTTGGCTTATGGCTGAGGTGGTTCATCTCGGTGGGACTGAGTTTGGAAAATCGGTTTGTCCGAGATTACTTATGAGTGTGTATAGTAGTGAAAGTTGCTGATAGTTAAAGGAGATATATCACTAAGCACTTGAGCAACCAGATCATCAACACAACCTCATCCCCTTTTAATAGTATTGGCTTTTCCTATGGACTCAATGTGATCTTTGATCACTAAACCAAAAATGGAGTCTTGAGCTTTTGCCAATGCTTGCCTTAGCATTTTGAGGGGTCCACTTCTTCAGTCATTTCCATACCCATATCACTGAACTTCTCTGAAATGATTCTCAAATAGCTATTAGTTCAATGATATATATGTTGTTATTAATTGCCAAAACCACCCGGGGATTAGTTGCACTTTCAACAACCATATGGCTCCTGCCAGTTGCCGATAACATTACAAAACATGATCATCTCATACAAAACCGTATAACTCATCATGTCTTGACCATATCACATCACAACATGCCCTGCAAAAACAAGTTAGACGTCCTCTACTTTGTTGTTGCAAGTTTTACGTGGATGCTACGGGCTTAGCAAGAACCGTTCTTACCTACGCATACAAAACCACAACGATGTTTCGTCAAGTATGTGCTGTTTTAACCTTCACAAGGACCGGGCGTAGCCATACTTAATTCAGCTAAAGTGAGAGAGACAGACACCCGCCAGTCACCTTTAAGCAACGAGTGCTCGTAACGGTGAAACCAGTCTCGCGTAAGCGTACGCGTAATGTCGGTCCGGGCCGCTTCATCTCACAATACCGCCGAAGCAAAGTATGACATGCTGGTAAGCAGTATGACTAGTATCGCCCACAACTCATTGTGTTCTACTCGTGCATATCATCTACGCATAGACCTGGCTCATGATGCCACTGTTGGGGAACGTAGTATTTTAAAATTTTCCTACGATCACGCAAGATGTATCTACCAGATGTATAGCAACGAGAGGGGAGAGTGTGTCTACGTACCCTCGTAGACCGGGAGCGGAAGCGTCAAGTGACGCGGTTGATGTTGTCGAACTTCTTCGCGATCCAACCGATCAAGCACCGAACGTACGGCACCTCCGCGTTCAGCACACGTTCAGCTTGATGACGTCCCACGAGCTCTTGATCCAGTTGAGCTTCACGGGAGAGTTTCGTCAGCACGACGGCGTGGTGACGGATATGATGTATTCACCGGCGCAGGGCTTCGCCTAAGCTCCGCGACGGTATGACCGAGGTGTGTTTCTGTGGAGGGGGGCACCGCACACGGCTAAAACAATTCAACTTGTGTGTCCTAGGGTGCCCCCTGCCCCCGTATATAAAGGAGCAAGGGAGAGGCCGGCCCTAGAGGGGGCGCGCCAAGTGTGGGGAGTCCTACTAGAACTCCCAAGTCCTAGTAGGATTCCCCTTTCCTTTCCGGAGTAGGAGAGCAGGAAAGAGGGGGAGAGGGAGAAGGAAAAGGGGGCTGCACCCCTTGTCCAATTCGGACCAGAAGGGGGGCACGCGCCTCCTTCCTTTTGGCCTCTCTCTTCTATTCCCGTAACTCCCCGGTACTCCGAAAATACCCGAATCACTCGGAACCTTTCCGATGTCCGAATATAGTCGTCCAATATATCGATTTTTACGTCTCGACCATTTCGAGACTCCTCGTCATGTCCCCGGTCTCATCCGGGACTCCGAACTCCTTCGGTACATCAAAACTCATAAACTCATAATACCGATCGTCATCAAATGTTAAGCGTGCGGACCCTACGGGTTCGAGAACTATGTAGACATGACCGAGACTCATCTCCGGTCAATAACCAATACCGGAACCTGGATGCTCATATTGGCTCCTACATATTCTACGAAGATCTTTATCGGTCAAACCGCATAACAACATACGTTGTTCCCTTTGTCATCGGTATGTTACTTGCCTGAGATTCGATCGTCGGTATCTCCATACCTAGTTCAATCTCGTTACCGGCAAGTCTCTTTACTCGTTCCGTAACACATTATCTCGTGACTAACTCATTAGTCTTTTTCTTGCAAGGCTTATTATGATGTGTGTTACCGAGAGGGCCCAGAGATACCTCTCCGACACTCGGAGTGACAAATCCTAATCTTGATCTATGCCAACACCACGAATACTTTTGGAGACACCTGTAGAGCATCTTTATGATCACCCAGTTACGTTGTGACGTTTGATAGCACACAAGGTGTTCCTACGGTATTCGGGAGTTGCATAATCTCATAGTCATAGGAACATGTATAAGTCATGAAGAAAGCAATAGCAGTAAAACTAAACGATCATAGTGCTATGCTAACGGATGGGTCTTGTCCATCACATCATTCTCCTAATGATGTGATCCCGTTGATCAAATGACAACTCATGTCTATGGCTAGGAAACATAACCATCTTTGATCAATGAGCTAGTCTAGTAGAGGCATACTAGGGACATACTGTTTTGTCTATGTATTCACACATGTACTAAGTTTCCGGTTAATACAATTCTAGCATGAATAATAAACATTTATCATGATATAAGGAAATATAAATAACAACTTTATTATTGCCTCTAGGGCATATTTCCTTCACAAGCATATCAGCAGTGTTGAGTCCGATCATTGCTTCTTACTTGCGGAGTTGAAGGCTACAATGGAACCAGGATGGTCACGTGCTCAGCGCTCCTTTCGTTATGAAAATGTATGGCAATCTCACCCTGACTATGATGATATGGTCAGGAGACTATGGCGGACAAGAGCTGGGCAAGGTGGGCTTCAAGGGCTGATTGATGCTCTCTCGGTGGTCCAGAATGACTTGGGCACCTGGGGTCAGCGTGAGTTCGGAAATTTAGCGAAAAAAGTACGCAAACTTCAGCAGCGTCTTGATCGTCTACGACGTACCTCGTTGGGCCGCGGACCATCGGAGGAAGAGAAAGCGGTGGAATCACAACTGCGAGAAGCAATTCGGCAGGAGGAAATATGGCTTAAGCAGCGATCCCGTGTGACTTGGCTTAAGGAGGGCGATCGGAACACTGGATACTTCCAGGCCCAGGCTGCCTATCGAAAGCGTATAAACAGGATTACGTCCCTGGAGAGATCGGACGGCCAGACATGCAGTGACCCAGGGGAGGTAAAACATGAAATAATGAGCTTCTATCAGGCGTTGTACCAATCGCAAGGCTACTCTCCGATGGAAGAACTCCTAGAATGTGTGCAACCTCGTGTCTCCGAGGTCATGAATAAGTTCATTGAGAAGGACTATATGGCTGAAGATGTTAGGAAGGCACTCTTTCACATGGCGCCGTCCAAGGCTCCGGGCGTCGACGGCTTTACAGCGGGTTTCTACCAACGACACTAGGATGTGGTTGGGGAGGATGTAACCATGGCGGTGCTGGGTTTCCTCAATGGTGGTGAGCTACCCCTTGGACTGAATGATACAGCTATTACATTGATTCCCAAAGTCCGCCATCCGCAGAAAATCTCACAGTACAGGCCTATTGCGCTCTGTCCGGTGCTCTACAAGATTGTCGTTAAAGCTATAGCTAATAGGGCCCGGACTATTCTTGATGAAGTCATTGGAGAAGAACAAAGTGCATTTGTCCCAGGTCGCTTGATTACGGATAATGTGCTGGTGGCTTATGAGACTATCCATGCTATCAAGAGGAGGAAAAGGGGTAACAATCCATGCTGTGCAATCAAACTTGACATGCTCAAGGCCTATGATAGGGTGGAATGGCATTATCTCGAAGCGATGTTGACTAGACTGGGCTTCGGTGATCGTTTTATCAGGTTGATCATGAAGTGCGTCACTTCGGTGCGGTTCACGATCAAGGTCAACGGTGAACTTCTTCCCTTTTTCAACCCCTCGAGAGGGTTGTGACAGGGATGTCCTATCTCACCATATCTCTTCCTCATTTGTGCTCAAGGACTAACATCCCTCCTCAACAACTATGGTGGATCACACATTGACAGAGGGATCAGGGTGAGTATATATCCATGCACCATGGGTTAATCACTTATTATTTGCTGATGACAGTCCAATTTTCATTAGTGCAAAGACCCAAAGTACAGACAGGCTTAATGAAATTCTTCGCATATACGCCGAGTGCTCCGGCCAGGCGGTAAATAAGGAAAAGAGTTCGATTTTCTTCAGTGCTAATGCGGGCGCACCCCTTCGAGAATCCCTAAAACTTGCTCTTGGGATCTTGGTCGAAGCTTTCTCAGGGCAATATCTGGGGCTACCGACAGCTATTGGAAGAATCACAAGTGCAACGTTCATGCATATAAATGAACGTATTCGCAGCAAGGTCCGCGGATGGTCCGAGAGGAACCTGGCATGCGCCGGCCGAGAGGTACTCCTGAAATCAGTTGTTTAATCAATTCCAACTTATAGCATGAGCTGCTTTCAGCTGACAAAAAAGTCTGCACGGGTATTTCATCCTGCATGGCAAAGTACTGGTGGTCGAGCTTGATTGATAAAAGGGCTCTCCACTGGCTGTCCTGGGACAAATTGGCGTCACCAAAAATCAAAGGCGGGATGGGTTTTAAAGACCTCCCACTATTCAATCTAGCTATGCTTGGCAAACAAGGGTGGCGCCTTTTGACACATCCACATTCTCTTTGCGCTCGAGTGTTGAAGGGGAAGTACTACCCTAACACAGATTTTCTTCATGCTACTGTTCCGGCGAGAGCCTCGGCGACGTGGAAGGCCATTGTTGCGGGCAGAGAAGCATTGAAGCAGGGGCTGATCCATAGGATAGGCGACGACGCAAGCATCTCAACTTGGACCGATCCATGGATTCCCAACACTTCAACTCTGAAACCCAGTGGACGACTAGGGTCTACACCATTACCACATGTTTCAGATTTGATAGATCATTATACAGGATCATGGAACATTGAGTTAGTACGGCAAAATTGTCTCCATCCAGATGCAGAAGCTATCCTCAACATTCCTTTGAGTGCACATGGTGGGGAGGATAGCCTTGCTTGGGCTCTATAAAAATCGGGCAACTACACTGTTAAATCGGCGTATCGTTCTCTTGTGACTCGAAACGAGCTTCGTGCTTATGAGGAAGGGGCGATTACAGAATCTTCATCGGCAAATAAACAGTTGTGGACTGCCTTATGGAAATTGCATGTCGTGCCGAAAGTAAGAGTCTTCTGGTGGAGGGTTCTACGCGGCATCCTACCAGACTCGATGACCTTGAAGTATAGACATATAAAACCTATTGGCATATGCGCTGTATGCCAAGCTATGGAGGAAAATCTGATGCATGCATTGATTGAATGCATACATGCAAAACAGTTCTGGATGGCAGCCCAACAGAGGTTTGATCTTCACCTCCCGAGACTGCATCCCCAAACTTGGGCTCGCGACATCTTGATGGATCCTATGTTTTCACAGGACGCAAGATGCAAGATCATCACTATTATGCATACCATTTGGTCTTCGCGTAACAGATGGACTCACAACCTGGATGGCTTTGATCCGGTTCAGGCCATCAAGTGGGTACATGTAACCCTATCCATCCTCGACATCCCGAAGGGCCGCAAGCCACAGGGAGAGCAGGGTGGGAAACCGCCTGAGGCGGGCTGGATCACCATAAACACTGACGGTTCTGTTTTCACAGACTCCTTAACAGGAGGCGCTGGTGGTGTGGCTCGATCTCACCTTGAGTTCCTTGGAGCATGGAGCAAGCCGCTGCCAGGTGTGTCCGATCCCTTTGTTGCCGAGCTTCTAGCTCTTCGCGAAGGGGTGATCTTTGCACATCTACGTGGATACTCACATGTGATAATGGAGGTTGATTGCCTGGAGCTTGTCAACCTATGAAATTCGCGCCGCAACTCTCGTTCGATTGCAGCGCCTATCTTGAATGTAGTGGAGGATATCGTACCTAGTTTCTCTTCGTTTTTGGTTCGTCATATTGGCAGGGAGCAAAACTCTCCGGCTCACCTTTGTGCTCAGCGTGCTTGTACGCTTGAGGGTACTGATAGCTGGATTGGTCGTAGGCCAGACTTCTTGTTTAGTAGCCTTCGGGCTGATTGTAACCGAACCATTATTATATTTGAATAAATCCCCTTTCGATGAAAAAAAAAATGTTAACCGTCGACTCTGTCACGACGGCGACCGTAGTCGACGGTAGCCCCTTATAGAGCGCAGCTGTCCGGCTGCAACTGGCATCGGTGGATCTTCCGGCTGGTCGGGTGTACTAAAATTCGTCGTGTCCGGCCGTCGGCGTCGTGCATGCGGCCATAGCTGCCGGGTTTTCCACGACGAAGACGAGCTGTGCCGCGCGGAACTCCGACCGAACGATCGAGCCAGTCTTTTCTTTTCTTTTACCGGGAGGAGACAGATAAAACGAGTCAGTCGTCTACAGTCTACTGCCAAGTTGCATCTGTCCATGCCATGCGACGGCACCCGAATTCAATTCCGTCGTCGACATGCCATGGGGTCGTATTTCAATTGTTACTAGTACAAAAAAAAAAACTACTGGTCCCTAAAAAAAACTACAAGTATGTACAGCCCGCGCACAGGATATACATAGTTTCCTAAGACTATCTGGTTAATTACATCCGCAAACGGTCTTCTACGAAGCCTCCGATCAAGCTCCTGCTGGCTATCTTCGTATTCGGGCTTGTATCTCTATCTCTATCTCTACTATTATCTCTACTACTAGTAAATTTGCACGTGCGTTATCATATAATTATGAAAATAGCAGTTAAATTTACATGTCTTACTACCAACAATGATGTTCAGCCCAAATCACATGGATGCTAAAAAGCAGGATATACAAACGAATACAACGGCCACATCTTTATTCAAGTTACATTTTTTTAGAAGCCTGTGACCACTGATTGCTCTCTTCTGATTGTTATCGAGTCTAGGGATGTTGTTGATGCTTATTCAAGACGGATGCTGATTTCAAGAGAAAACTTGCCATGCCATGAGCTACCTTCAGTGATCTCAACAACATTTAAAAATTTCACCTGTACCCCACTTGGACTTGTATCTAAAAATTTCACGTGTACCCCACTTGGACTTGTATTTAAAATTTTCACTTGTACCCCACTTGGACTTGCCTTACGTAGCAACGCCAGAAATGTTAACCTTTTGTTTACAAATATGATGAAATAGCAGATACGGAACAATTTCAGATAAGGACCTCATTTGCAGCTTACCCAAGAATGTTATTGCGATTTTCTCTGTAATAGTCAAAGAATATGTATACAGTTATAATAATAGAACATTACTTCAACATTAACGCTTGACCAAGTGTAGACATTTGACTGAAGATAATGGAGCATCCAAGCATGTTAGATGATTAGGCCAAACTTTTCTATTATGTACAACAATGCTTGTAACAATTTTGGCATGTGTTTTTTTATTGAATCATGAAATGAAACAAAACAAAATGCTTCAGAACACAACTGGTTTAAGACTGAAAAGAAAATGTCCTTTGTAAGTTTAAAAACCTGCTACTCCTACATTCTGTAGAAAGGAACATATTTATCCGAGCACCTTGGTTACAACTTATTGGCTGTGATTAGCGAAATGGGATCAAATGTTTGGCTGTTGTCACCTGCTCCCCTGCTACTCAGGTTAAGTATTTGCATGGATATGTGTTACAGATGAAACTACTATACAACACCATGGATGCTAAAACTATTGTCAAAGGTAGAATATATATTTTATAAACATGAATCTCAGAGCAAATTAACACATAGCTGGTATTTCAGTACATAGAGCAGAAAGGCTAATCAATAAATGTATTCGCTATTGCTTGACGTAACAAGTTATGCAAGAAAAATGGAAAATATCGCACCACAATATGTTCTCTTGCAAGGGAAGCATTGAATTTATGCTATCAAACTTTCCAAATGTTCACCATGTTATTAGCAAAGAAACTACATCAGAAAAATTAGAGCAAATTTCCTGCATGAATGAGTGAGTCAGGGAGAAGCCAAATGAGATTCACCCAGCAATGGAAGGGGCCAATCTCCCAGACCCACATGGTGTGGGCTATCTACTTACACATGCTGGAGAAATACAACTACAACATCTATCATATGTGAATGTCAACTGAAGCTACGACACTATCATGTACATTCGGCACCCTATGAAATGCACAACAACTGAAATTAAGCCTATTAATTTGTTTTCGTTCTTATCAAGCTCTAAGTGTAGATAAATAGTAGCTATAAATCATTTAAAAAAGAGGACATGCAAAGTCTAGAGAGTCAAGTAACACTTCTAAAGAGTCAAGCTTATAACCAAAGAATGGCAGATGTGTTCAGCAACACTAATTAAATTTAACTGTCCTAGAACAGGACCCAATAGATTAGTTAAATATATCAATTCTATAGCAAAACAAAGAGTTAACCATGCCGATTCATAGGTAAACAGTACATGAAATTGTAGCACAAACCAGGGTTAGATGACCACCACAGAACAATCCGTCATCGGCGTGATCGTAGTAGTATGATTAGAGAGCAGGAAGAAAAGGTTTTCGTGAGAATGCAATATAATTCACATCCACAATATGGAAACCAGGAAGAAATTGTATTATTTGACTGAACTACAGAAACTGCACGTAGTAGAATGCAACTGAATTTATAAAATCGACAGGACACTCCCCCCCCCCCCTAGTTATGATGATCCGTTGGCATATATTGCCTTTAAGAGTGATGCTTGGAAATGAAGGAAACGGAAAATCTTGAATATTGTTGCCTTATTGCTGTAGGCATGACTCGTTTGTGAAGATGTGTCATGGTCAATCTATGAATCATAGTCCACACTTTTCCCTGCGATCATAAGTCTGAAACAGACAAAATAAGGAATTCATGATCCACACTTGTAAATCAGTTTTTGCACAGGACCAACTGGAGCTTGTGCCTGATTTTGTTTGATTGCTAAAGTAGCAGAGCAAATAAAATGAATGCAACATAAGAAAATAAAATGTATACCCAAGCTTGCACTTGTTTACCTTATATTGAGGTGCTACATATTACACTAAAAATTGTCCAACAAAATACCATAGGAAGGTTGCTCAAAATAAATAGTATGATAAAAAAGAGCACTCCATGTCTCCATCGCTGGCCGACTAATCCCCAGCGTTGCTACTCGGTAATGGATGTCCCCAACGGTGACCACATTGCAGTATTGACTAATGTATTGGAATATTGCCTGCCCCATTTGGAAAAAATGTGTGCCTATATCTTGCTTATATGTATCTGTATTTTGCCTGCATCCTACTGTGTTGTCCTACTTATCTCTCAAAGTGTTGCGTATATCATGGTATTTACTAACATTACTCCTCTGCTGGTTATCTGCCTTAAAAAAAGATGTACATGTAAAGTATTGCTAGACCCCCCTAAAAATCTTACTGTTCAATATTTGCATATGTTCCGGTTTAAAAAATTGCCTACATCCCTGAAAGTGTTTTGCATCACCATGAACCCAAAACCTTCCTAGATACATCATCTACTACGTGAGTATAAAAATGCCTACATCCTGCATCTACATCCATTCATACATGCCTGCATCGGGGGGTGTTGTTGGCTCCCTGAATTTGCCCCCTTGCTCGTGAAAAGCAGTGCTGCCTGTGCCACGAAAAAGCTACAACAAAGATCCAATTGTATGTTGTCGGCCACCCTTCCCCACCATCCTTACTTTGCTCAGACATCATCCAAAAATGACAGATCGTCTTAAGTGCTGATACGCCAATCATCGTCAGAATTTTTTAAGCATGCATGAGAAATTTCGTGCACTGGTGTGGATTGCACGCCGGAGGACGCATCCCTGACCTCTGGCTGTGCATTCCCTCACTGATTCTGGCGCCCCGCCGCCTCTACCTCCCCACCCTATTGCCGTCGTGGGCGACGTCCGCCGCGTCGGCAAAAGCCTCTATCCTGTTCGCCTCACCGGTCGGATCCACTCGATCTGGACAAGCCACAACCACATCTCTCATGGGAACTGAACTGCGTGTAATCCGCCTCCGCCACGCCCCAATCCTCGCATGGCATTCACTGCCTGGATGCGACCATCGCCGGTCCACTCCACGCGCGGACGCGCCAACCTTGACACCATTTCCATCCACTTGACGACATACTCATTGCACTGCCTCAGGTTATTATGTTCATCAAGGTAGGCTACTTTAGGTACTCACTGAAATAAGGAGTTGTTGTTTTCCCTGTTTAGCCTAGCTAATGATGTTCATAGAAGACGCAACTCCAAATAGTTTTGCTTTATGTATCACTACAATACAAGATTTATTTGAGTAGTATATTTATTTGATTGTCTCAATGTGATCTGGAGGTGTGTTGAGTTTAATCTTAGCAATTTAGCATTTTCAGGTTTGATCTGAGCGTATCTGGAGGTGTGCCAAAGACTGAAGTATCGCCGCTGTTGTTTCTTCGTGCACCACAGACGCTCATCGACATGCAATGTTTTTTTCATGCCGGGGACCCAGAGTGTGGAGATCACGTGTATGTTATTTTTCTCAATGAGAACCATGTTGAATTATATTACTTGAAATCTTGATTTTGGCCATGTACGTGCAGTTCCACTGGTTGTTTATAAACAGAAAACTAAGATGGGTTGTGATTTCTGAATCTGGGAAGGGAATTAGCAAAACTTCAGAGGAAGTAGGAGACTGTGTTTAAGTATACTGCCATCAACCTGATCGATATGTTCCTCCTTGCATTTTCAGTTGGACATTTTCTAGCACTCTAAGAAGAAAGAATTATTTGATACAAAATGATCATTATACAGAAATTATTATATGATGTTTTAACCTTAGTATTAGGGCATTCCATTGTAGAGAAACAAACACACATTTTTCAGAGTACAAGCTTTATCTTGCAGATAGCTAAATACAATCAATTTACCCCTGTAATTGCATCCAACTTGATGTTCTTGTCAGTTGTATTATTTAGAGGGTGCGGGTTTCTAGAACTAATGTAATTCCTTAAATGGTGATCTATCTTTCC
>LR738714.1:853078584-853091999 GCA_902687465.1 Secale cereale | reverse complement strand
GCTTTCATGCTTATCTTTTTAAAGAGCTTTTGTTTAGTTGGTCGCTGGAACTCTCTTTAGTATCATGCTTATCTTGTTAAGAGAGTTGGCTTCTGTTGCACTGGTTGATATGTCTATGATAAAAATGCTATGTGCATAATGGTGCTTAGTAGTTCATGTTTTCTTATGGTTAGTCTCAAATAGCTGGGGGGGGGGGGTTCTCAATGTGTTATTGGAGTACCAACATGATTTGTTTGCCTATGATATGGTATGGTTTAGTGATATCTTCCTTCAAGAATTTATTTTGATTGACTTGGCATATGCTCACGCATATTTAAGACTGTAAAGAAAGTCTATCAAGCCTTGATGATCTTTAATTTCTGAGTAGCGATATAACTTCCATGCCCGATTCAATGTTGCTTTGTTGCTCTGCATGATTATGACCGTCATTGCTCTCTTAGTTGGTCGCTCCCAGTCTTTTGCTAACCTTCGCCTGTACTAAGCGGACTGACTGCTTGTGCATCCAAAATCCTTTAAACCAGTTATGCCATATGAGTCCACCATACCTTCCTATACATGGTATTTACCTGCCATTCCTAACGAGGACTTTCATGTACCAAATCTCGAAATTATTCAAAAAAAAAGCATTTCTCTTTTGTGCCTCTGTTTTAGCTCATGAGGAAGTAGTAGTTAATTCATGATCTTTTTAAGTTGGACAAGCTTCACCCCGGGATTGCATGTCTAATGTGCAAACCCATAATACGAGAAGGAACTGGCATAGAGTGCGCCCGGCTCGTTAAAAAATTATACAACAAACAAACCCTCCTTCACGCTTTGTTCATGAGAAATCAGAAAACTTTGGCAGTGATAAACAAAGGAGATTAAGAGGATGTGATCGTCCTCATGCGGGAGCCGTTCCTCGAAACTTGTCCAGCTCAAGAAGTGATTGAGTTATGTGCTAGCATTCGTTGACGAAATATGCATATTCTAAAAAAATAACTATTACCTCTGTTTTTAAAACCAAGAGCTCTGGTACATGTTTAGTTTTTGTTTCCGACCACGGATTTTCAACCTTGCCAACAAAAGCCACGGTTCGAGAGTCTCCACCTTCTTTCTTTAAAGCACCAACTATTGAGAGCATGATTGTCATTCTGAGTGTAATGTGCATTGTCCCAAAGTACCATTATCTTCTGCATGATTATGATATCGTTTATTCTGAAATCATTGTATCTAGTCGTCACTTAAACTTTGGAGGTGCCCCTGCATTTATGTTTTGCTTCACTAAAGGGGGCAAGCGAGATATCACTTTATCATATTTGCACACCATGCTTACTACAAATCTATTGAGTGTTTCAGTATCATATTGTAAAACTTTCAGTTCTTTGTGATTTTCTCATAAGGCAACTTAATTACTACAGACTCATTGTCTCAGTAAGCACTTGTCATGTGACTGTGAAAAGTTCTTATATGGTTAATAGCATGTCACCACAGAAATTATGCTTGTTATCATTTACCTACTCGAGGACGAGCAGGAATTAAGCTTGGGGATGTTGATACGTCCAAAACGTATCTATAATTTCTGCTTGCTCCATGCCTTTTTTGTGTGATATTGCTATGATATTTATGCACTTCCATACACTTTTGATCATATTTGGACTAACCTACTAATGGTTGCAAAAGTGCACAATGTTCTTGTTTTACACTTTATTGTGTAGGAATTACTTGGAAATTGACAAAAAGGCAAAAGGAGTCGTATTGGAGTAGGACTCTGACTTTCCTGAAATCTGTCTGAGAACGTTTTTTGAATATGGTCACGTTCCGGCCCGAAGACGACGTCAAACGGAAAAAGTCTAGTTACGAAAGTTGTGGGGAATTTCGAGGCGATGCTTCTGGATATAAAATTCGTCCAAATCGGAGTCCGGAAGGCCGAGTAAAGCCCGTTTTACTGAGGCCCAAAATCTGATGACGGGAATCCGAGAGTCTATATAAAGAGAGGAAACCTAGGTCACTAAGGGCCACGAATTTTCCTCCTCCCGAGCCGCCGTCTTGGAGGGGAGGACCAGCACCATTGCAGTACCATCCACAAGGAAGAAGGGGGGCCAAGGAGCCGCTGCCCCCTAGGGCCGCCGCCGCCGCCTCCGTGGCTGCCGCCGGCCGTCTCCTCCTCGCGGGGCTGCACCTCTCCATCAACACCATCATCAACCTCCTCCTCACCATGTCCATGTGTGAGTAGTCTTCTCCGGGGCCGAGGGCTCGTACGTGTAGCTATGTGGTTATCTCTCTCTCCCATGATGTGATCTTCGTTGTGATCATAGGCTATGTTAATCTAGGGTGATCCCATGATATTTCCCCTTCCTCTATGTATTGGATTGATGTACTCACTTGTCTTTATCTAGTATAATCCCCGAGACCAAGGTGACAGCGGTCTATTGGACATGGATTAGAAAAATATTTTCATGAGTGATTTCCTCTCTTGTGTGTTGATTGAAGATTGAGAGTCTCTTGGTGCTTGTCTTTGACTAACCTTTAGATATGTTGTGGTGATTGTGGGACTCCCTTTGGATGGCCGCGGTGACATTGGGAAATCCTTAGATTGAGAACTACGAACTTTGAGGTGTGCTTTTGTAGCCCTACATAATTCTCGTCCTCTCTTGACCACGAAGGAATGACCTCCGGGTGCGTCTCCATTGCATGTTTTATGGGAAATATCATGTGATTCGATTATGTTAATGTTGTTGGGAGTTGCCACTAGTGAAAGTATGATCCCTAGGCCTTGTTTCCACCATTGCAATACCATTTGTGCTCACGTTTACCACTTCTTTGCTTGCTGCACTTTTTATTACAGATTTATATTACTTTGCTTTGCCACTCCTATCATCCATATTTTACCATCTCTTCGCCGAACTAGTGCACCTATACAACTCCTAGTTGTATTAGGTGTGTTGGGGACACAAGAGACTTCTTGTATCTTAGTTGCAGGGTTGCTTGAGAGAGACCATCTTCAACCTCTACTTCCCTGAGTTCGATAAACCTTAGGTCATCCACTTGAGGGAAATTGATGTTGTCCTACAAACCTCTGCGCTTGGAGGCCCAACATAGTCTACAAGAGTAGAAGCGTGTGTAGACATCAGCAGGTTCACGCAAAGGTTCTTCATCACGTGCATCACGTCGATTGAAGAGCGGACCTCTAGGTCTTTCCAGTAGGGTAGGTCCCAAAATATAGATTTCTTCTTCCACATGGGTGCGTGTCCCTCAGCGTCATTCGGAACAGCTAGTGCGCCGGGGCCCTTTCCAAAGATTACGTGTAAATCATTGACCATAGCAAGTACGTGATCACCGGTACGCATGGCGGGCTTTTTCCGGTGATCTTCCTCGCCTTTGAAATGCTTGCCTTTCTTTCGACATTGATGGTTGGTCGGAAGAAATCGACGATGGCCCAGGTACATATTCTTCCTGCACTTGTCCAGGTATATACTTTCAGTGTCATCTAAACAGTGCGTGCATGCGTGGTATCCTTTGTTTGTCTGTCCTGAAAGGTTACTGAGAGCGGGCCAATCATTGATGGTCACGAACAGCAACGCCTTTAGGTCAAATTCCTCCTGTCTGTGCTCATTGATACGTCCAAAACGTATCTATAATTTCTGCTTGCTCCATGCCACTTTTGGGTGATATTGCTATGATATTCATACACTTCCATACACTTTTGATCATATTTGGACTAACTTACTAATCCAGTGCACCCCAGTGCCAGTTTCTGTTTTCGGCTGTTTTTGTATTTCAGGTTTTCACGTTTCGAGAACTGCCCAGAAAAATCCAGAAAAATTATATAAAAAATCAGCGTTCCGGAAACAACACTGCGTCCGAAGGGCAGCCTGGGGGGCCACCAGGGCCCCAGGCGCCCTGGCGGCGCCCCCCCCCCTGGGCCGCGCCGGGGGGGCGCCTGGGCCCCCCGAAGCTCCCCCGATGCCCTACTTTGGCATATATTTAAAGGGTCCTCCGAAACCCTCAGAACAGGAACTCTTTTCGCGATCCCATCTCTGTTCCGCCGCCGCCGCCGCTTCCAAGATCGGGAGCACCAGGACAACTCTTCCCGGCACCCTGCCGGAGGGGAGGATCACCACCGGGAGCTTCTCCACCACCATGGACGCCTCCCGGATGACTCGTGAGTAGTCTCCCTTGGACCATGAGTCCATGACTAGTAGCTATGTGATGTTCTCCTCCCGTTCTTGTGCTTCACTAATTAGTCCTCGTGAGCTGCCCTACATGATCGAGGCACCTATGTAATCCTTGTGCTGTTGCTATGTTGAGTTTGCTGGGATCCGATGGATTATGAGATTATGTTCAGATTGATCTTGAGTAATATATTTGATCTACCTCTTTTATATTTTTGTTCATAAGTAATTCTTGCATGTTCTCCGTTGTTATTTATTGCTTTGGCCGAGTAATAGGTACTGACTCCAAGAGGTAGCGTTATGCTCGATTGTGGGTTCATGCCCCTCGATGACTAGCTTGAGTGACAGAAACATGAGTCTAGGGGATGTGCTGTTGCCACAAGGGGGAAAACAACGGTGCTTGTGCCCGCGGGTGCAAGGATTGTTTACTTTACGCAAAATTCTTTTAATGCAGTTGTCTGTTGCATTGAGTTTACACTATGGGTGGGACTCGCAACTTAATACCAGCGAGATGTTCTGGATAGATATCTCAAGGTGGATGATTAGTAGTAGATATTGATGGATTTCGGTCTACTTACTTTGGCGTACCGCCCATGCTTTGAACCTCAACCTTTCTTGCAATGTAGTCAGCATTGGTTTGCGTTCGTGGTCCTGTCAATTGCCCAGCTGTAATTTGTTTACCTCACATAGATGTTTTATCGTCTTTTGGGAGAGAGACATCACTAGTGAACATCATGAGACTCCGGTCCATATTACCATCATTGATCACATCCACTATTTACTTTTCGCTATTTACTTACTATTGCAAAACACTATCTATCACTACTATCATTGCTTTTAATCCTTTGTGAACTACAAGGCCGGAGGGATTGACGACCTCTCTGTACTCGTTGGGAGCAAAGTTATTTGTATCTGTGTACAGGTCCACGTTGATTGCTACTAATCTGGCGCCGTAGCAGTTGACACCTACTTGTTGAACCTAGGAGTCTCTGGGGATTCGATCCTTGGCATCTTTGCTATGGGAAAACACTTCTACAGTACTGCATCTTACACCTTCCACTTGGGGTAACCAACGAGGGGTTCGAGGCCCATCAAGGAGTATTTTCTGGCGCCGTTGCCGGGGACTCCACTCTTCAGGATAGGGGAGTTGCATGCTATCTTTTACCTTTGCTTTTTAGTCTTGTTAGTTTATCTTTCATTTTTGCTTTAGTACCCTTTTATCAAAAATCACAAAAATAGTTATCTTGTTCTTTAGTTATCATTATGTCGGGTCCTTTTGTCTTTGACGAGGCAGAAGTTCTCACCTTTAAACAAAGAGGTGGGGAAAGTTTGAAAGATGCTTGGTATAGGATTAATGATTCACAAAAAAGAGCCACCAAGAAACAACCTACTACTATCTTGCTTAGAAATTTTTATGTTGGAATTACTTCTTGGAATAGGTTTATTCTAGATACTGCTATCAATGGGAATTTCCTGGAGGCCCCAGTTTGGGAGTCTCTTAGTATTATTGAAAATCTTGTTGGGAATCTCCCTGTTGTTAGCATTCGAGAGGACATCACCCTAGCTCACATTATGAAAAAACTTGAAAAGATAGAGCTAGAGATGCCAAGCATTAATAAGATGAATGAGTTGGATCGTAAGATCCAAGGGAATTTGAATAGACTTGATAGCTCCATGCATAAAATTTTCAAAATTTTGGAGACCGTCAAATTCCATGATTCTGACTCTTCTAGGATGGATAAGATTGAGGAAATATTTGATACCTTAGGAACTACTTTCTCCTCGATCAAAACCAAAAAGGTAGAAACTCCGGCAAAGAGGTAGCCTAAGTTCGTTCACGTCCCAAAGGCTCCCCGTTCTAAAATTAATCCACCTATTGCCAAAGGGGTTGAAACTGTGAAGACTTTGGAAGAAACACCTGTCTTTGAGGAATTTATAAATGAATCTTCCCTTGACTTTTATCCTTTTGGTCTTCTACCTAGGAGTATCTCTATGAGGCCTTTATTTGAGAGTCCTCTTAAGACTAGTTGTATTATTGAAGAGCTTTTTGATGATCTTGATGATGGTTCAATTGATACAACTTGATCTATGCATTATGCCTAGCTTAAAGGCATAAAAGAAAGCGCTTTTGGGAGGCAGCCCACATGAATAAATTTTTTTCTTTTGTTGTGTCTTGATGTTGTTTACTGCTGTAGCATCATCATTGTATCTTTGCTTTTCATATTTGTGCCAAGTATAGCCTCTGATTGCTAGAAAGTTCAAAAGTTGTGAGGTGCTGTCCAGGAAACAGATTCTGTCCTTGGATAGAAAAATTTGTATCAAATCACCAGATCATCTTTTTGGTCTGAATTTTTTCGACAGCGTTCTCTATATAATTGTCTTTCGTGCGTCTGTTCTGAGTTTTTTTATTTGAGTTGCAGAAGTATCCCGAACAGATCAATTACTACCTGCTGTTCTGTTTTTCACCGATTCTGTCCTGTTTTGCCTTTCCTTCACTTTGCAAATCAAGAACTTGCTTTTTCTTTGCAAAAACCTTTTGGCAATCTTGAGAGACAGTAGAACTTCAAGAATATCTTTATTTCCAGCAAGGTATAATTATTTTATTAAGGGTACTAACCTCGCTAATCAGATTATGATGAGTTATGTATGAAGGGAGTTTTCAAGTGTGCGAGGGAAGATGATAAAAAAGATTCAGGAGTGTCAAGCGCTCAAGCTTGGGGATGCCCCCGTGCACCCCCAAGAAATATTCAAGGAGACTCAAGCGTCTAAGCTTGGGGATGCCCCCGTGCATCCCCTTCTCCATCAACATTATCAGTTCGTCTTTCGTTCCACTATATTTTTATCACTTCATGTGTTATGTGCTATGCTTGGAGCGTCTTGCTTTTAGTTTTCTTTTTAGTTTTTCATAACGAGTCAGAACTCAGCATTCCTTTATGTGGGAGAGAAACACGCTCCACCTCTACCTAGAACATAACATAGAATTTTCATGTCTATCTTTGCTGTGTGTGTTCTTTGTCTTTTAATAGCTACTATCATGCTCTGCTCTTAGTATTCATGCTTATCTTTTCAAAGAGCTTTTGTCTAGTTGGTTGCTTGAACTCTCTTTAATTATCATGCTCACCTTATTAAGAGAGTTTGCTTCCGTTGCATTGGTTAATGTGTCTATGATAAAGATGCTACTTGCATGATGGTGCTTAGTAGTTCAGGTTTTCTTATGGTTAATCTCAAATAGCTGGGGGGTTCCCAATGTGTTATTGGAGTACCAACATGGTTTGTTTGCCTATGATGTGGTATGGTCTAGTAATATCTTCCTTCGAGAATTTATTTTGATTGACTTGGCGTATGCTCACGCATATTTAAGACTGTAAAGAAAGTCTGTCAAGCCTTGATGATCTTTTGTTTCTGAGTAGCGATATAACTACCATGCCTGATTCAATATTGCTTTGTCGCTCTGCATGATTATGACCGTCATTGCTCTCTTAGTTGGTCGCTCCCAGTCTTTTGCTAACCTCCACCTATACTAAGCGAACTAACTTGCAATACATAGCTCATGGGAAAGTAGCCTAAAAACTATTGTGGTAAAGAATATGTTGCCTATGTATCTTATTTCTTATAAGTTGCTTGCTGAGCGGTAACCATGTTTCTGGGGACGCCATCAACTGTCACACTTTTGTTGAATATCATGTGGGTTGCTATGCATGTTCATCTTGTCTGAAGTAAGGGTGATTTACCGTGGGTTGAATGAATATGCATATTGTTAGAGAAGAACATTGGGCCGCCAACCAAAGCCATGTATCATGGTGGAAGTTTTAGCTTGGACCTTAATCCTCAATCTCTTATGAGAATATGCTTATGCATTGAAGAGGAGTCCATCATCTATTTTCTATGTTGTCCCGGTATGGATGTCCTCAAGTTGAGATCTATCAAAAACGAGAAATCAAATGCGATCTATCTCCTTGGACCTTTGTACAGGTGGCATAGAGGTACCCCTTTGTGACACTTGGTTGAAACATATGCAATGCAATGATAACCCATGGAAATCCGAGCTAATTAGGACAAGGTGCGAGCACTATTAGTATTCGATGCATGAGGCTTGCAACTTATAGGATGTCTTATGCATGACACATATGAAGTACTACTACCGTTGACAAAATTGCTTCCATGTTTTCAAAATAAAAACTCTAGCACATAACCATTCTTTTACTTTTATGTTAAAGCACCAACTACTGAGAGCATGATTGTCATTCTGAGTGTAATGTGCATTGTCCCAAAGTAGCATTGTCTTTTGCATGATTGTGATATCGTTTATTCTGAAATCATTGTATCTAGTCATCACTTAAACCTTGAAGGTGCCCCTGCATTTATGTTTTGCTTCACTAAAGGGGGCAAGATAGATATCACTTTGTCTTATTTGCACATCATGATCATTGCAAATCTTTTTGATGTTTCAATTTCATATTGTAAAACTTTCAGTCATTTGTGATTTTCTCATGAGGCAACTTAACTACTTTAGAATCATTGTCTCAGTAAGCTTTTGTCATCTGACTATGAAAAAGTCCTATATGGTTAATAGCATGTCACCACAGAAATTAATCTTGTTATCATTTACCTACTCGAGGACGAGCAGGAATTAAGCTTGGGGATGTTGATACGTCCAAAACGTATCTATAATTTCTGCTTGCTCCATGCCACTTTTGGGTGATATTGCTATGATATTCATACACTTCCATACACTTTTGATCATATTTGGACTAACTTACTAATCCAGTGCACCCCAGTGCCAGTTTCTGTTTTTGGTTGTTTTTGTATTTCAGGTTTTCACGTTTCGAGAACTGCCCAGAAAAATCCAGAAAAATTATATAAAAAATCAGCGTTCCGGAAACAACACTACGTCCGAAGGGCAGCCTGGGGGGGGCCACCAGGGCCCCAGGCGCCCTCGCGGCGCCCCCCCCTGGGCCGCGCCGGGGGGGGCGCCTGGGCCCCCCGATGCCCTACTTTGGCATATATTTAAAGGGTCCTCCGAAACCCTCAGAACAGGAACTCTTTTCGCGATCCCATCTCTGTTCCGCCGCCGCCGCCGCTTCCAAGATCGGGAGCACCAGGAGAACTCTTCCCGGCACCCTGCCGGAGGGGATGATCACCACCGGGAGCTTCTCCACCACCATGGACGCGTCCCGGATGACTTGTGGGTAGTCTCCCTTGGACCATGAGTCCATGACAGTAGCTATGTGATGTTCTCCTCCCGTTCTTGTGCTTCACTAATTAGTCCTCGTGAGCTGCCCTACATGATCGAGGCACCTATGTAATCCTTGTGCTGTTGCTATGTTGAGTTTGCTGGGATCCGATGGATTATGAGATTATGTTCAGATTGATCTTGAGTAATATATTTGATCTACCTCTTTTATATTTTTGTTCATAAGTAATTCTTGCATGTTCTCCGTTGTTATTTATTGCTTTGGCCGAGTAATAGGTAGTGACTCCAAGAGGGAACGTTATGCTCGATTGTGGGTTCATGCCCCTCGATGACTAGCTTGAGTGACAGAAACATGAGTCTAGGGGATGTGTTGTTGCCACAATGGGGAAAACAACGGTGCTTGTGCCCGCGGGTGCAAGGATTGTTTACTTTACGCAAAGTTCTTTTAATGCAGTTGTCTGTTGCATTGAGTTTACACTATGGGTGGGACTCGCAACTTAATACCAGCGAGATGTTCTGGATAGATATCTCAAGGTGGATGATTAGTAGTAGATATTGATGGATTTCGGTCTTCTTACTTTGGCGTACCGCCCATGCTTTGAACCTCAACCTTTCTTGCAATGTAGTCAGCATTGGTTTGCGTTCGTGGTCCTGTCAATTGCACAGTTGTAATTTGTTTACCTCACATAGCTGTTTTATCGTCTTTTGGGAGAGAGACATCACTATTGAACATCATGAGACTCCGGTCCATATTACCATCATTGATCACATCCACTATTTACTTTTTGCTATTTACTTACTATTGCAAAACACTATCTATCACTACTATCATTGCTTTTAATCCTTTGTGAACTACAAGGCCGGAGGGATTGACAACCTCTCTGTACTCGTTGGGAGCAAAGTTATTTGTATCTGTGTGCAGGTCCACGTTGATTGCTACTAATCTGGCGCCGTAGCAGTTGACACCTACTTGTTGAACCTAGGAGTCTCTGGGGATTCGATCCTTGGCATCTTTGCTAAGGGAAAACACTTCTACAATACTGCATCTTACACCTTCCACTTGGGGTAACCAACGAGGGGTTCGAGGCCCATCACTCATCCCACGCACGTACACCGTTTCCATTCCACGGCTGTATATGTTCTTCAACTAATGGCCTTAGGTACACATCAATGTCGTTGACGGGTTGCTTAGGGCCTTGGATGAGAACTGGCATCATAATGAACTTCCGCTTCATGCACATCCAAGGAGGAAGGTTATACATACATAGAGTCACGGGCCAGGTGCTGTGATTGCTGCTCTGCTCCCCGAAAGGATTAATGCCATCTGCGCTTAAAGCAAACCATACGTTCCTTGGGTCCTTTGCAAACTCCTTCCAGTACTTTCTCTCGATTTTTCTCCACTGCGACCCGTCAGCGGGTGCTCTCAACTTCCCGTCTTTCTTACGGTCCTCACTGTGCCATCGCATCAACTTGGCATGCTCTCTATTTCTAAACAAATATTTCAACCGTGGTATTATAGGAGCATACCACATCACCTTCGCAGGAACCCTCTTCCTGGCGGGCTCGCCATCAACATAACCAGGGTCATCTCGTCTCATCTTATACCGCAATGCACCGCATACCGGGCATGCGTTCAGATCCTTGTATGCACCGCGGTAGAGGATGCAGTCATTAGGGCATGCATGTATCTTCTGCACCTCCAATCCTAGAGGGCATACGACCTTCTTTGCTGCGTATGTACTGTCGGGCAATTCGTTATCCTTCGGAAGCTTCTTCTTCAATATTTTCAGTAACTTCTCAAATCCTTTGTCAGCCACAGCATTCTCTGCCTTCCACTGCAGCAATTCCAGTACGGTACCGAGCTTTGTGTTGCCATCTTCGCAATTGGGGTACAACCCTTTTTTGTGATCCTCTAACATGCGATCGAACTTCAGCTTCTCCTTTTGACTTTCGCATTGTGTCCTTGCATCGACAATGACCCGGCGGAGATCATCATTTGGTTCCTCTTGATCTTCAGCAGCTTCACCCGTTGCAGCATCATTGGGCACATCGTCTGGTTCCTCTTGATCTTCACCAGCTCCCCCCATTGCAGCATCACCGTATTCAGGGGGCACATAGTTGTCATCGCACTCTTCTTCTTCGCCGTCTTCCATCATAACCCCTATTTCTCCGTGCCTCGTCCAAACATTATAGTGTGGCATGAAACCCTTGTAAAGCAGGTGGGAGTGAAGGATTTTCCGGTTAGAGTAAGACATCGTATTCCCACATTTAGTGCATGGACAACACATAAAACCATTCTGCTTGTTTGCCTCAGCCGCATTTAGAAACTCATGCACGCCCTTAATGTACTCGGAGGTGTGTCTGTCACCGTACATCCATTGCCGGTTCATCTGCGTGCATTATATATAATTAAGTGTGTCAAAAACCATTACAGAACATCATAAATAGATAATTAAGTGACCAAATTAATAAAAGTTCATCATCACATTCAAACCAAAGTACATACATATATAGTTCTCATCTAACAACATATAGCTCTCCATACACATCGAATCTATGTAAAACATTTCAATGCGAAAACAAATGCGATCATAATCGCAACCAAGGTAACAATTGATCCAATGGCATAATGATACCAAGCCTCGGTATGAATGGCATATTTTCTAATCTTTCTAATCTTCAACCGCATTGCATCCATCTTGATCTTGTGATCATCGACGACATCCGCAACATGCAACTCCAATATCATCTTCTCGTCCTCAATTTTTTTTATTTTTTCCTTCAAGAATTTGTTTTCTTCTTCAACTAAATTTAACCTCTCGACAATAGGGTCCATCTTGATCTTGTGATCATCGATGACTTCCGCAACATGCAACTCCAATTCCATCTTCTCCTCCTCCATTTTTTCCAATTTTTTCTTTAAGGAAATGTTTTCCTCTTCAACTAAATTTAACCTCTCCACAAGAGGGTCGGTTGAAATTTCTGGTTCAACTACCTCCTAGACATAATAAAACATCTATGCATGTCAGGTTGGTCGGCATAACTATCATAAACACTAAAACAAATAGTTATAAATTAAAGATAATATACCACATCCGAATCGTAGACAGGACGAGGGCCCACGTGGGCGGATATCAAAGCCATCGCACTATATAATAACAAGCAATAATAAACGTAAGAAAATTAGACAAATATCTATCTAAAGCAATAATAACAAGCAATAATAAAAGTAAGAAAAGCATGGACATAACAAGAGGCTCACCACGGTGGTGCCGGTGACGAGATCGGCGGGGGCGATCGACGGCGGCGAAGACGGGGACGTGACGTGACAGACTGCTAAACCTAGACAAATCTCGGAGAAAATAGAGCTTCGAGAGGAGAAAAGTTTAACTAGTGTGGCTCGGGCATTCCATCGAACACGTTGTGTGCATAGGAGGTGAGCTAGAGCACCACTAACCCCTCTCCCCCTCGGCCAGAAAAAAAACAGAGCAGTGTGCTCTGCTCTTGAGCGAGGGGGTATATATAGGCACCTCATTGGTCCCGGTTGGTGCTACAAACCGGGGCTAAAGGGGTGCCTTTGGTCCCGGTTCATGCCACCAACCGGGACCAATGGTGGTGGACCAGGAGCAAGACCCATTGGTCCCGGTTCGTCGCACCAACCGGGACCAAAAGATCCAGACGAACCGGGACCAATGGCCCACGTGGCCCGGCCGGCCCCCTGGGCTCACGAACCGGGTCCAGTGCCCCCATTGGACCCGGTTCTAGATTGAATCGGGGCTAATGGGCTGGACAGGCCTGGACCAAAGCCCTATTTTCTACTAGTGAATACTAGGCGGGTAGGATATTACTTTGACTTCTGGTCATCGTCGCCATCTCACCATCCCGACCAAGACACAAACCTTAAGAAAAACGAAATATGAATCCTCCCACCAGCAAGGACCATTCTCCGCCCCGCCTCCAAGGCCCATAGGGCCACCGAAGGAGAGGCAGACCCATGATGGCACCGATGAATATGATGTGTGGAGAAAAGGCCAAGTCTTTGTTTTCGAGGAAGACAGGAAACACCCCCC
>LR738714.1:853028500-853078574 GCA_902687465.1 Secale cereale | reverse complement strand
CCCCCATCGGCGGCCGATTTCATTGAAAGGACCATGTCCCAAACTCCGTCTTTGCGAAAAGAGAAAATAAAAGCTCAAACTCTCCACTCCCATCATGACCCAAAGTTGTCTACATCATATATTGGCACTTGTCGCTCGCTTACCCGGTGGAAGACTAGTATGGATCTCACATTAGGCGAGTTCAATGGGATCAACCGCAAAAACTCTTATTTTGACATTCTGGAAAATTATGAAATTATTTGACAACATACCTGAGGGGTGTGTCTAGAACTCCAAAAAAATTCAGCTCACACTCGATGTACATTTAGAGATTCCAAAAAGAAAAATCCAAATATGAGTACTGACAGTTTGGGTGAATAGTATTTTGACACTATCCACATCCCATTTTGTCTTTTTTGTTTTCATTAGTGTAGGTCAAATTAGGAGCTAAAAGTTTTTGAGATTGAACATCAAACATTGATGTGCGTCTATAACATTTTTAAGAATGCCTGAATATGTTTTGTATTTTTTTTAAAAAGAATTGACCTCACCTAATGTGAGATCCTATGCTAGACCCCCCCACCCCACCCCCCGCTTATCCGGCACTCAAATTAAGCGGTCAAGTTGGTTCGGTGAATACATATAGTTGAGATAATTTTTTCCTTTTCTCTAAGAAATAAAATATGTTATTGACCCATATGAAGATGACTTGAGAGTGTGTATATGTGCACACGAGGAATCCTATTTACGTAAGACTATTACTAATGAGAGAGTATCATAACTAGTATCACGCATCAACTAGACAATTTTGTAGAGGTAGCAAATAATTAAATAAAAAAAGATGATTGAGTATCATATCATGATACAATATCATAATAAATGATATGTTACTATGTGTCATGCATGGTACGAAATAAGGTCATCTATGATACTAATATATGATACACTATGCATTACGAAGGCAACATTATACACTAGTATCATATGCACGATACTAAGTTTTGATACTACCCACTACATGCAGTCAAATACTTGATCTCACTATCTCAGTTCTCTCAACATGCACAACCACATCTCCATCCCATTAATTAGTTCTCTTAATATGCATAGATAATGCTACTTCCTTTATTTTTATATACAAGACCAAAAACTCAAATCATACGTATCAAGTTAAAATTTAATGCATTGCTTTGTGAATCAGCTTTTCGTTTCGTTTATTTGGATCAGTAATACGCCGCATGCACGCAAGTAAGGTGAGTGGAGTGTCATTATGATTGCAAACATGCAAGTATAAAACAAGTCGCTAGTAGTACGAGAAAATATAATTAACTTTTGCATCGATTATTGTTTGTGGCCTTGTAGGAGGAAATATACTCTCTCAACGTGCACACATCTCAACTTTCCACACATGCCATCTCAGCAATGACAATTATACTTCTCTTAAACTTCATCAAATTTTTTTTTTTGCAAGATATCTCCGTAGCAATACGCGGCGTAGTACGTCCAAGAGACGAAGACAGACAGAGAGCGACTCCACTCCACGGCATGGATCGGACTTTCTTCCGGCCGGCCTCAACCATCATGTCACCGGGTTTAATTGGCCGAGTAAAATTCGCCGATCTTGTCCGCGTGCGGTGCAGAGCAGCTGGCGAGTTTTTCCACGACGAAGAACCACGGACGTTGGTGGTGCATGCATGAGACCGTTTTTTTTTCTGAAACTCCGACAGGATGAGTCAGTCGTCTCGTACGGTCGTACCAAGCTGCATCGGCCGGCAGCCAAATTTCGTTCGTGACGTAGACTCTCTCGTCTAGTCCACGCACTGACACACGCTATGCACGCGTCACCCGGAATCTAATCTAGCGAGCTCAGGGCAACTTCAACACGGTTCATCAAAATGCCCTCGAATGTTCATGTTGTTCGGGTATTTTTGTCATCCAGCACCGTACATCAAATCCGCGTCTGGACGTCAGAAATCCCACATCATCTTAAACTTGTGGGTGATTTGAAAGAGTCCGGACGCATTATGCACATACCAACTCAGCCTTAGTCCCCACCATAAACTCATCGCCCCTTCTTCCTCCTCTTTTCATTGCACAAGTGATGGATGTGGTTGGATGGCCGAGTCCTCTACCACTGTCCATGGACATTTTACGCTGTTCGTTTCGTGAACCATGATTGGAGTTGCCCCCGCTTCCTCCATAGCCATCTGCATGCGTGCATGCATCATATGTACTCCCTCCGTTTCTAAATATTTGTCTTTTTAGACATTTCAAATGTGCTACAACATACGAATATATGTAGACATATTTTAAAGTGTTGATTCAATTATTTTGCTTCGTATGTAGTCATCTATTGAAATGTCTAGAAAGACAAATATTTAGGAACGAAGGGAGTACTATACTTTTACCTTACGCGTTCTACGATCGGTGTGCCTGTGTGTGTTGGGTTAGTTCGGTATGTACTCTACCTTTTCAGTCAGTTTTTTCTTTTGAGCGAACGGCATTTCCAGTTTCTTTTAGTAGTGAACCCTTTTCAGTTGGTTGGTGCAACCCTTGATGATGAACACTCATTAGCACCACGACCCCTCCCTCATGTCTCTTTGAGAATGAACACTCGTTAGATCTCTGACCCCAACCCCTCTCTTCTTACAATAATTGACGGTGCCATGACCCTCGGGTATAGCTGTGGAGTATAGAAGAGAGGCCCAACAACCACGGGGTGGCCCGATCCCACTCCTCGAACTACTTTGACAATACAAGGCTCATTCCCATTGTGGGGGCACAAGACAGGAACTGTATCAAATACTAGTTGCAAACCGACTAGGACTTTACCTTAACCGACCAGGACTCTTGTAATCCTACTCCCCGTCCATCGATATAAGGGGAGGTAGGGGCCTCCTGATCGGTATCTTTTTACACATACATGCATTTGACGTGACAACCCCTATACGGTCCTACAACCGACCCCTTGTACACACAAACCATAGTTCTCATATGAGGCTAGCTCATCAATGAGGATAATCAGGGATGTAGGATATTACCTGGATCCGAAGGCCTGAACCTGAGTAAATCTTTCTCATGTGCACCTTCTAGAACCCTAATGCATGCTCTACCCTTAGATGGATATTTATGGGACAATACCATGTTAGTCGGCATGCCAGGTATGGGCTGCATGTGTTGGTACCATGGTTAGGATGGCTTTCGATCTTCATCGCCGACAAAATTGGTGCCCTACAACTCTGCAAATGCAGCCTCCGACCAAACAATGGAGTTGCCACCCAAGCAATCCCTCGAGTATTCACCAACATCTACTTTGATCTCACTAGAGATCACAAAACAAATTGTCCATGACAGGGGCTCGACATCGACATCACCCACGTGCAACCATGTGCAGAACAACATGAATGTCTGGCTTGTTTACGTTGCCCCGCCTCCTCGAGCATCATTTCGCCAATCCCTTCAGCGGGATTGTGTGAAATTGAGTCTACATTGATCCTGAATTAAATCTCTCGCTAGATTCGAAAAGGCAAGGCATTATTGGATCTGCCGGGGATTCACGCAACTTGTGAAAAATAAGGATATCGCCCAACTCCGACCACCTTTCAATGATCACACCGTTCAGATTGTGCGAATTGTCATGACTGCACCGTCTCAAAAATTCGGCCCAGATGGATGGTTCAGTCCCCGCGAAATGCTCGAGAAGTACGTCAATTTACGAATCTGATCTCCTGCGCGGAAGAAATCCGACCCGAGTTTATCTTTGTCGCCGGGTTGTAGCAACTGGACTAGGATTTGAGGAGATATTATGTGCCAAGGAAGAAGCTTGTTTCTCGCTGATCTAGTGCTTTACTTCGATTTTTCTATTTCTTGTTTCACGCTCAGCCGGGCTCTGGGCACTGCATGAGAAGTAAAGTTTTATCCACGTTTCCTTAAATAACGTGACTTCTTGTAAATACTGCATGTGCCAGTTATTACAACTAAATATTTCATTGACTATGTTCAAAGAAAAATATCTTATTGACTGTCCGGGGGACGATGGCGACTTGAGAGAGAGAGGGGAATACGTCCAAGACGCCAGTCCAACGTACGTGTCTACTACCGACGACGGCCGTGTGTCCAGCGGCTGGCTACGACGGCACACCATGCCCGCATGGGTATTTTCTTCTGGCCGGACTCGACCATCATGTCACCGGGTTAACTGGCCGAGTAAAATTCGTCCTGACCGTGTGCGGTGCAGAGCAGCTGCCGGCCGGGTTTTCCACGACGAGGACGAAGACGAACCAACCCTACGTCGTTACATGCATGGGGCCAGAGGAGGGAGGGGCAAGCTTTTCTTCTTCCATTGGTTGTTGCCGTGTGAAACTCCGACAGACAGAGCGACTCGTCGTACGTCTACCAAGTTGCATCGGCAGCCACATTCGTAGTCGACTTTCTTGTCTATTAGTCCACGCACGCTATGCACGCGCCGGAATCGAGAGTCTAGCCAGCTCAGTGCTCGTCATGGTTGTCATCCACATCCATCGTATGCATGTACTTTCTTCGTTCCCAAATATTTGTCTTTCTAAACATTTCAAATGAACTACAAACATACAGATGTATATAAACATATTTTAGGCTATAGATTCACTCATTTTGCTTCGTATATAATCAATTATTGAAATCTCTAAAAAGACAAATATTTTAAAATGGAGAGAGTCCTCCACATGCATGCATGCATCATATGCATGTACTCCTGTCCATTTTCGGACAGGACGTTAAGAAGATGGAGGCTCTAAGATTGCGTAGTCCTGTGTGAGCCTCAGAGCATCTTCAATAGTTGCTCTATTTAATGATATTATTATGGGCTTGAAGTAAAATTTAGGATATAGCAAGTATGTTTATATAAAACTAATATAAAAGCGTTTAGAATACTATTTTAGTATTTTATAAACGCTCTTATATTAGTTTACGGAGGGAGTAACCTTGCCATACGTACGATTAATTCCGGTCCAACAATGTACGATTAGACACAGCCATAGATGATTCAGTTTGTGGGCCGCAGGATTCAGAGATGATCTCATGTCTGGTCGTACCGTTGTCCGACGCAATAGCATGGTATGCAGAGCAGTTTCGATATCTTATTGACTGTCTAGGGACGATGGCGACTTGAGAGAGAGAGGGAGGAATACGTCCAAGACGCCAGTCCAACGTATTGTCTACAACCAACGACGGTCGTCTGTCTAGCGGCTGGGTACGACGCCACACCATGCCCGCATGGGTATTTTCTTCTGGCCGGACTCGGCCATCATGTCACCGGTTTACTAACTGGCCAAGTAAAATTCGCCCTGACCGTGTGCGGTGCAGAGCAGCTGCCGGCCGGGTTTTCCACGACGAGGACGAAGACGAACCAACCCTACGTCGTTACATGCATGGGGCCAGAGGAGGGAGGGGCAAGCTTTTCTTCTTCCATTGGTTGTTGCCGTGTGAAACTCCGACAGACAGAGCGACTCGTCGTACGTCTACCAAGTTGCATCGGCAGCCACATTCGTAGTCGACTTTCTTGTCTATTAGTCCACGCACGCTATGCACGCGCCGGAATCGAGAGTCTAGCCAGCTCAGTGCTTGTCATGGTTGGAAAAAAAACTCAGTAGCTGTCAGAAAGTGCCTGTAACCTGCTCGGCCCAGATGCCGAGATGGATGCTGGGGTTCAGTCGGCCTATGAGGCGCTGTTCCGCACACCCCTTGCTGCTCCAGTCATCCAGGCAATCGAGACTCTGGCGAAGCATGTCAAGGCGGCTAAGACCAAGCCAGGAAAGAAGACACCAGCCGCCAACGAGTCCCACGGTGTTGCCAATGTGTAGTTCTGCCATGTGTGCCGTAGATTGCAGCTCTGTCCTTGCTGCTTCCTTTCGAGTTCGTCTGTCCCTGTGTTTGCAACTCCGAGCCAACGCATCCGCGTCCTGGCACCCCTGCGTGTCTCCTCATGGCATGTTATTTATCGACGAGCCCAGCATGATCTTAGTTTCCCCATATGGCGCAACCTAATGTCAAGCTTCTGTACTGGAATGTGTGTGGCCTTAATGCCCCTGCCCGATGCGACGCCGTGCGTGACCTCATCCATGACTGCAATGCCACCATTGTGTGCCTCCAAGAGACTAAGCTCGAACACGTCGACGATACTCTGATCGCAAGCATGCTTAGCCCCTCTTTCACTACTAACTTCCATGTCCTCCCGGCTGTGGGATCAAGGGGGGAATGATCATGGCTGCCTCCGACGCTTACTTCCGCCTTTCAGACTTCCTGGTCACAAACGGATCCATCTCGGCCATCATTACCATGTTGGCTGATGGCCTCGATTGGACCCTGTCATGTGTTTACGGCCCTCAGGGGGAGCAAGACAAGCTGCTTTTATCAACGACCTCAGGGGGCTGAAGTATGTGGTGAAGCCCAGGTGGCTCATCCTTGGCGACTTTAACCTGATCACCAAAGTGGCCGACAAGAACAACCTGAACATCAACAACCGCCTCATTGGCAGTTTCCGGTCCGCGTTAAATCACCTTCAGCTGAAAGAGATGCGGCTCTGGGGCCGTAAATTCACATGGTCCAATGCTCAAGTGAACCCGGTGCTAACTAAGATTGATCATTTCTTCCACTCCGATGATTGGGATGAACTCTTTCCCAATGCTCACCTCCAGGCCATTACGTCTGCATGCTCGGACCATGCACCGCTATTCCTCCTCGGGGACACGGAGGTGCGGCGGCGCCCATCTTTCAGGTTTGAAGAGTTCTGGCTTCGTCTACCTGGTTTTAAAGAGACGGTGGCCGCGGCCTGGAATAAGCCAGTGCAGTCACCCAATGCAATCCGCAAGATTCACATCAAATTGCCACGGACTGCAAAGGCTCTCAAGAGATGGCAAATAGATACAGTCGGAGTCCTCAATACTCAGATCGGCATAGCAAAGGAGGTAATATGGAGGCTGGACCTAGCCGAGGAGGGAAGGTCCCTCTCCCCTGCAGAGCTGGAGCTCAGACGCATGCTTAAGCTTTCTTATCTCGGCCTCCTATCCTTCCGGAAGGTTAAGCTGCGCCAGCGCGCACGAATCACGGGTATCAGGCTGGGCGATGTCAACTCTAAGTTTTTTCATGCCAAGGTGAATGGGCGCCGGCGGAAAAACTACATCCAGGCGCTGCACTCGGACCAAGGTGTTACCATCACGACAGAAGATAAGGATCAAATGCTCCTTTCCCACTTCCATCACCATTTGGACACCCCCACGCCACGGCTCTCAAGCTTAATTTGGGACAACCTCGAGATAACCTCACATGATCCCTCAGAGCTCGATGCACCTTTTGATGATGATGAGATAAAAGACGTGGTTTTCTCGCTGCCCTCTGCCAAAGCGCCTGGCCCAGACGGGTTTATAGGAGCTTTCTTTAAAGTCTGCTGGGAGATCATCCGGAATGCGTCGTTCAAGCAATCCTGCAGCTTGCAAATCACCGTGGAGACGGTGCCTCCCTCATCAACTCAGCAAACATCATTTTGCTCCCAAAGAAAGCTGACGCTCGGGTGGTCGGAGACTACAGACCAATCATCCTCATTCATAGCCTTTCCAAGATCTTCTCCAAGATCCTCGCCAACAGGCTGGCCCCGATCCTGCCAACACTGGTCTCCAAATGCCAAAGTGCCTTCGTGCAGAAGCGCTCCATCCACGACAACTTCTTGCATGTCCAGAATCTCATAAAGGACCTGCATCGTCAGAACATCCCGAGCCTCTTCCTCAAGCTGGACATTTCAAAAGCCTTCGACTCTGTCAATTGGGCCTTCCTGTTGGAGGTCTTGCAATGACTCGGCTTTGGGAAACGGTGGAGAGACTGGATATGTCTCTACCTGTCTTCCTCTTCTTCACGAGTGCTGCTTAACGGAAACCCCGGAAGGATGTTCATACACGCAAAGGGCCTCCGTCAAGGCGATCCGGTGTCTCCGATTCTTTTCATCCTGGCCATTGACCCTCTTCAGAAGATCCTCCAACTAGCCTCCCGACGAGGCATCCTCAAGCCCATTTGTGCAAGAACGGCCAGATGTAGGATCTCCCTTTACGCTGACGATGCGGACATCTTTGCGAACCCAGAAAAGGATGAGCTTCACACGATTTCTGCAATCCTGAAGACCTTTGGGAGGCAAGTGGATTGATCACAAACTTGAGCAAGACCGAGGTCTACCCGATTAGATGCGCCGGCATTGACCTCCAGGATGTGCTGTCGGTCTTCCCTGCCAAGATCGCCACCTTCCCGGGACGCTACTTGGGGCTCCCCCTGCATTATCGCCGCCTTAAAGGGGTTGATCTGCAACCCTTCATTGATAGTTCGCAAGCAGACTTCTAGGATGGAAAGGAAAGCTCCTCAACAAGCCTGGCAGGGTGGCACTCGCTCAGTCTGTCCTCACGGCCATGGCTACCTTCCACATCACAACTCTCAACTTGTCGAAGGGGACGCTTAGAAAGATCGACAAAATCATTCGGGCCTTCATCTGGCAAAAAGACGACCAATCTCAGACCTCGGGAGGTCACTCCCTTGTTAATTGGAAGACCGTCTGCTGTCCAAGGCTTTTGGGCGGTCTTAGAATCATGGAACTGGAGAGATTTAGCCGTGCCCTGCGCCTCCGATGGCCGTGGCTGCAGTGGACGGACCCAGAAAGGCCATGGGTGGGGTCGGAGCTACCATGCGACCAATCAGATATGAGCCTCTTTCGCGCATGTACCTTGATTACGTTGGGCAATGGGCAGAAGGCGCTATTCTGGCATGACAACTGGACCGGCGACGGTCCGCTCAAGCTTCTAGCTCCGGAGCTCTACAAGATTATTTTTAAAAAGGGTCATAAATTTGGAAAGACCGACTTTCTGAGAAAAGTTCACGATTTTGTTTTTTTATTTGAAAACATTCATGAATTTCCAAAAAAATAGTGAGTTTGAAAAAAATTTCATTGAATTTGAAAAAAAAGGTCAAGAAATTGAAGAAATATTTAAATTTTGGTTTTTGCTATTTTGAGAAAAAATCAGGGATTTGAAAAAAATAAAAAAAGAATAAACCAAACAAAACCTGGTCCAGAAAAATAGAAAATTACTCCCTCCATCCCAAAATTCTTGTCTTAAATTTGTCTAGATATGGATGTATCTAACACTAAAATATAACAAGATACATCTGTCTTTTGGCAAATTTATTAAGACAAGAATTTTGAGACGGAGGGAGTAATAAACATGTAGGTTCCCCAAACCGGTAAGGGAAGCTTCTGGAAGATTCCTAAAACAGGGACGAGCCTCCCTCGTACGTGCGTTTACATGGGCCAGCCCAACTGGTTCGCTAGTGTCCGCCGCGTACACTTTCGCGTAAAGCGCTATATAGGATTTGTGCCTTCCTGCCGTCTCCGCTAAAACCTAGGCAACAGGAATCACGGATCCCAAGTCCAAATCGATGGAGGGCGGCTCCAGTGGGCCGTTGCCGAGCGAGTCGGCGGCGCCGGCGAGGAAGAGGAAGCCGGGGACATGGAGGAGGCTCCCGCGCGTCCCGCGCGGCCCGACCCCGGCCATGACGGTCGAGGGTTTGGCGCGGCAGTACCGGCAGATAGCCGACGAGCTGGAGAAGATGGACGACAGCGGGTGCGACTCCGAGGAGGCCAGAATCGCCTTCCAGGACTTCAAGAAGCGTCATGTCCACTTGTACCGCAGCATCGCCGAGCGTCATATAGTCATCGCCGAGCGTCATATAGTCATATAGTCGCCATGCTTTGTTTACTCACTAGATTGATGAACAGATGCACATCTCCTTGCATATTACTGCGGTTGTAAGTCGCCACCATTATTTGTTCACGCCAGATATGCGTGATGTTAGAATCCAAATTGGTTTTTGAATAAGGATCACAAAAGTACTCCTAAGAAGGATTTTTCATCTATTATTTTCTTCCTTGTTGATGTTCTACTAATAAAAAACGGATTTTTTTAATGTTTTGTGTTTTTTTACCCAGTCTGGACACCTATGTATCTATTCGTGCTATCTAGAACGATAAAGGCCATGTGAATTATCGATAAAAGATGGAGCTACTAAAGAGGCGAAATGGGTCATCTTTTAGCCTTATCTTCAATAACTAGTTATTCCTAAAAACATGGTGAGACATATTGTGCTAAGAGATCATCTCTTGCCTTCTCTTAATTAAGAGAAGATAAGCCTTCTCTTATGATTTCTCTCTCCTCCACCTCATCATTTGTCCTACGTGGCATTGCTAAGATAGAACTATTGTACGTGCCCTTATATCGCCTGCAGGGAAGATTACCTGACAGCCGAGGACATGGAAGAACGCTTCACTCATCGTAACCAAGCACAACTGAAACACTTTGCTTGCCTTTCTTTGGCACATTACAATGCCAGAAAGACCAAGGTATGCCTTGCATACACGACCTGTCAATGTACTTCGTCCGACCAATATTACTTGTCGCTCAAGAAGATGTATCTAGATGTATTTCAGTATTGATTCATCCATTTGAGCGACAAGTAATATGGATCGGAGAGACTAATACTTTCTTTTGAGAACGCCAATTTGCTATGTAACTTTACTCGATTGATGCACTAACAAGATCTTCCTAAAACATTTTTCAACAACCAGCACAAGTTTGAACTTGCAGAAGACCGATTGATGCACATCTAACTGCTTTTCTAAGGCGCGTGGGACGACATATGCTTGTCGGTGCTACGATTGTGGCTGCTATGCAACACACGCGTCTTTGCAGGGAGACACTGGAGATACGGTGCAGCACTCACCTGAGCTACAAGGCGATGTGAGTGGGACAAATAGTCGTGGGGGCCGCTGGTGTTGCAATGCAGCACTCCATGATGGCCGCCGGGGGCACGATGCAACATTGGTTGGCATTGCTGCAACGGCTGGCGGCGATGTTGTGTGGCAGGTGATGGATTCCTCGATTAATTAGGGGGTGTTCAACATGTTGGTTACCGATACTTATGGCTCGTGATGCAAGAGAAGAAAATATGAGGTGTGACGAGTCACTGCCCATGGACAAGCCTGCACACGTCCGCGGACGTTTGAAAAGCCGGATTTGATGTTCGCGGCGGTAGATGCTCTTATCACGTCACTGCCCATGGACAGGCCTGCACACGTCCGCGGACGTTTGAAAAGCCAGATTTGATGTTCGCGGCGGTAGATGCTCTTATCACGTCACTGCCCATCTTCTTCCCCACCTCTCCACCGCTTTCTCGTTAATCCTTATCCTCACACAGAGCACACCACAGCCTGCTGTGACTCTATCTGCGGTCCTCAGGCCACCTCTGGCTGCACACCGCAGCATCGTTGCCATGGGGCAGTGGAGCAGAGCACATGTGCCGGAGTTGAGTTGCGCCAGGAACACCTGTTGGAATTTTTGCTAGTAGGCCTTTGGCCCAAAGCCCAACTAAAAATCTGAAATTCTCTTGGCCCATTCATGCACACATGTGAGTGGAGTGAGTGAGGCTAAAGTTTAGTCCCACCTCATAAGTTGAGGGAGAGTTGCACCTCTTTATAAGGTGATTTCTTCTACCACTTGTATGAGCATGAGAAGAGGAGACCTACACGCGCGCTCCTCCTCCTCGCTCGCCTCGCCACGCCACGCCTCGTCACGACGCGCCGCGGGTTGCGGGATTGAGCCGAGCCGAGGACAAGTCTTCTCCATCCCTCCTTTCGGCGTGCACCGGGAGAAGGGACAGCAGGCCTCCGGAACCCCGCCTCTCGTGATCCTGTACGGGAGAGGGTCTATCAGGTTTTTGGGGAGCGCACTCGCGCGACTGCTGGCAGCGATGACTTCGCGAACGACGACTTCTTCCCCGACCTCGGCAACCTCATCCTCGACGACATGGGCGACAACGTCAACGCCGGCGATGCTGCTCCCGCTGCACCGTATGTGATTCTATCCTTCCTGTTCGAGATCGTGGTAGAATTCATGTTTCTAGTATGTGCCCTAGGTGATATGTTCATCTGCTATGCTAGTTCACATGATTAGTTTAATCTCTGTTGCTGCAGTCATGACTTATCTTTTGTTTATTCGGATTAAGTCTTGTAGTAATTTGCTCATATTTCCAACAATCCAAAAACCTGATTATAGGCAATTTACTCCGAGTGGTTTTGCTGCACATCTGAAGCCGCCTGCCTTTAAGTGGGCACAATATAAGAGGTGGCGCACGAGAGCAGTCTACTGGTTTCAGACCATGGGCTGCTATGACGCCACCAAGGGCAAGCCTGAGGGCGATCTTAATCCGGCACAGCTGGAAGCTTTTGAGAAGATCGATACCCTCTTTAAAGGTGCTCTTCTGAGTGTTCTTGATGACTCAATTGTGGATTCGTACATGTCGTTTGACAACGGCAAGGACATGTGGGCTGCGCTCGAGGCCAAGTTTGGTGCCTCGGACGCCGGCAGCGAGTTGTACGTCATGGAGCAATTCTATGACTACAAGATGACTGATGAGCGCGCTATTGTACAGCAGGCTCATGAGATACAGTCGCTCGCAAAAGAACTTGAGTACTTCAAGTGTGTGTTGCCGGACAAATTTGTTGCCGGGGCATCATTGCCAAGCTTCCACCTTCGTGGAACAATTTTGCTACTTCCTTGAAACACAAGAGACAGGAGTTTTCCGTTGCGGATCTCATTGGTACTCTTGATGTTGAAGAGAAGGCGAGAGCAAAGGACACACGTGCTCGAGTTGCTGAGGGAGGTTCTAGTGCCCACATGGTACAGAAGAAGAACTTCCAGCCCAACAAGTTCAGAAACAACAAGAACAAAACTCAGGGCAAAGGCAAGTTTGATACAAAGAACAAGCCATCACATTCTACCAACTTCAAGAAGAATTCTCATAAGAAGGGGAAGGGACTTTGCCATGTCTGCGGTGATCCTAATCACTGGGCTCCGAAGTGTCCTAACCGCTTTGAGGAGCGTGAACATGAGAAGAGCGGCAAGTCCGCTAATGTTGTCATCGGTGATACTGATATGAAGGAATCAGGGTACGGTATTTTTCCTACCATCCTTTTAGTATTTCAATCCCCTGATTGGTTAATTGACACCGGTGCCAATGTACATGTTTGTGCTGACGCCTCCATGTTTTCTTCTTACCAGGCCACTGGGACTTCTCCCGTGCTGATGGGAACGGGTCACATGCCATCGTTCGAGGTGTTGGTACGGTCGATCTGAAGTTTACTTCGGGGAAGACCGTGCGTCTGAAGAACGTTCATCATGTGCCGTCCATCAATAAAAATCTCGTTAGCGGTTCCCGTTTATGTCGAGATGGTTTTAAGTTGGTTTTTGAATCCAATAAAGTTGTAATTTCTAAGTGTGGACAATTTGTTGGAAAAGGCTATGAGTGCGGAGGCTTGTTCCGCCTATCTTTGTCAGATATTTGCACTAAAGTTATTAATAATGTTTGCCATAATAATGAGTCTGATATTTGGCATTCACGACTTTGTCATATTAACTTTGGATGCATGACGCGGCTAGCCAATATGAATTTAATTCCGAAAATCTCTACTGTCAAGGGCTCTAAGTGCCAAGTATGTGTGCAAGCTAAGCAACCTCGCAAGTCCCATAAGACTGCAGAGGCAAGAGACTTGGCGCCACTAGAGCTTATACATTCTGATCTTTGTGAGATGAATGGCGTGTTGACAAAAGGTGGAAAGAGATACTTCATGACGTTAATTGATGACTCCACTAGATATTGTTATGTGTATCTTCTGAAATCAAAAGATGAGGCTTTGACTTTCTTCAAAAACTATAAAGCTGAGGCAGAGAACCAACTTGATCGAAAAATTAAACGGCTTAGGTCCGATCGTGGTGGAGAGTATTTTTCCAATGAATTTTATCTGTTTTGTGCGGAACATGGTATAATCCATGAGAGGACGCCTCCCTACTCACCCCAGTCAAATGGGGTAGCCGAAAGAAAGAACCGAACTCTAACTGATATGGTTAACACCATGTTAGACACTTCGGATCTATCCAAGGAATGGTGGGGGAGGCGCTAATGACTGCGTGTCATGTCCTAAACCGGGTTCCTACAAAGCATAAGACCATGACTCCTTTTGAGGAATGGGAAAGGAAAAAGTTGAAACTCTCTTACCTACGTACTTGGGGTTGTTTGGCGAAAGTCAATATACCAATTCCCAAGAAGCGCAAGCTTGGACCAAAAACCGTGGATTGTGTTCTTCTGGGCTATGCTTTTCATAGCATCGGCTATAGATTTTTGATAATAAAATCTGAGGTGTCCGACATGCATGTTGGTACGATTATGGAGTCAAATGATGCAACTTTCTTTGAGGACATATTTCCTATGAAGGATATGTCGAGTTCATCAAATCAGGAGATACCTACTCCATCTAGTGAGGAATTCACTGTAATTCCTGAACCCACCATTGCGATGGAACACGTTGAGAATCCTGTTGAGGGTGACAATGGAACTCCTGTGAGGAGTAAGAGACAGAGGACTGCAAAGTCCTTTGGTGATGATTTCATTGTGTACCTCGTGGATGACACACCCAGGACTATTTCAGAAGCCTATGCATCTCCTGATGCTGACTACTGGAAGGAAGCTGTACGTAGCGAGATGGATTCCATCTTAGCTAATGGTACCTGGGAGATCACTGACCGTCCTTATGGGTGCAAACCTGTAGGATGTAAGTGGGTGTTCAAGAAGAAGCTTAGACCTGATGGTACGATTGAAAAGTACAAGGCACGGCTTGTGGCCAAGGGTTATACCCAGAAAGAAGGTGAAGACTTCTTTGACACTTACTCACCCGTGGCTAGACTGACCACAATTCGGGTGCTACTATCACTGGCTGCCTCACATGGTCTTCTCGTTCATCAAATGGACGTTAAGACAGCTTTCCTCAATAGAGAGTTGAAGGAGGAAATTTACATGGATCAGCCAGATGGTTTTGTAGTATCTGGTCAGGAAGGAAAGGTGTGCAAGTTATTAAAGTCTTTATATGGCCTTAAACAAGCTCCTAAGGAGTGGCATGAGAAGTTCGAAAGAACATTAACTGATGCCGGCTTTGTAGTAAACGATGGTGACAAGTGCGTGTACTATCGCTATGGTGGGGGCGAAGGAGTTATTCTTTGTCTGTATGTCGACGACATATTGATCTTTGGAACCAAACTTGATTTAATCAAGGAGGTTAAGGATTTCTTATCTCGTTGTTTTGAGATGAAGGATCTAGGAGTAGCTGATGTTATCTTAAACATCAAGCTGTTGAGAGATGAGAATGGTGGGATCACACTGCTTCAGTCTCACTATGTGGAAAAGTTCTTGAGTCGTTTTGGGTATAGCGACTGCACACCTTCTCCAACTCCATATGATGCTAGTGTGTTGCTTCGAAAGAATCGACGGATTGCTAGAGATCAACTGAGGTATTCTCAGATTATTGGTCCGCTTATGTATTTGGCAAGTGCCACGAGGCCTGACATCTCTTTTGCTGTGAGCAAGCTGAGTCGGTTTGTGTCAAAACCGGGAGATGATCATTGGCATGCGCTTGAGAGAGTTATGCACTATTTGAAAGGCACCGCGAGCTATGGAATTCACTACACCGGGTATCCAAGGGTACTGGAGGGTTGACTCAAACTGGATTTCTGATGCTGATGAGATAAATGCCACAAGTGGTTATGTTTTTACACTTGGTGGTGGCGCTGTTTCCTGGAAGTCTTGCAAGCAGACCATCTTAACGAGGTCAACTATGGAAGCAGAACTCACAGCATTGGACACTGCCACTGTTGAAGCAGAGTGGCTTCGTGAACTCTTGATGGACTTACCTATGGTTGAAAAACCAATACCCCCTATCCTGATGAACTGTGATAATCAAACTGTGATCGTCAAGATAAACAGTTCGAAGGACAATATGAAGTCCTCAAGACATGTGAAGAGGAGACTAAAATCTGTCAGAAAATTGAGGAACTCCGGAGTTATTACGTTGGATTATATCCAAACATCGAAAAACTTGGCAGATCCCTTCACAAAGGGTCTATCACGTAATGTGATAGATAACGCATCGATGGAGATGGGTTTGAGACCCACCGCATGAGTTGTCCATAGTGGTAACCCACTCTATGTGATCGGAGATCCCGTGAAGTAGAAGTGGGAGACAAGTTGTTGGTCAGCTGGGAGGAGAGTATCCCTATATTAACTATCCCACTCCGTGAAGATGCAATACTCTCCTGATCTGCATGGCAGGTTGATACTTATCTTAATGTGTTCCAAGTGGCTTATTCGGATAAGCAGAGATGTTGTCCTGCAGAACATCTTCTGAGGAACACACCTATATGAATTTGACTGTTAACGTCGCAGTCTGTGAGAATTGGGTGTTCTCTAATAAATTCATGAAAAGGCCCTGGAGTATGACGTATACGCTCCACCCACGGGGAAGCCTTGCGGCAGCCAAGTATCGGTCAAGAATTTGTGTGAAACTAGTCTTGCAGAAAACTTGTAGTTCAAGGCATAGTCCACTATTCAAGTTGTGATCTAGTGTAGCATAAATCTCTAAGTGGAAGTTCAACTTCACAGTCTCCACTAAGCACCGGTATATAAACAATGTTTTGGAACTAAATGATGAGATGTGCCAATGAGACTTTGTGGGGGATTGTTGGAATTTTTGCTAGTTGGCCTTTGGCCCAAAGCCCAACTAAAATTCTGAAATTCTCTTGGCCCATTCATGCACACATGTGAGTGGAGTGAGTGAGGCTAAAGTTTAGTCCCACCTCATAAGTTGAGGGAGAGTTGCACCTCTTTATAAGGTGAGCTCTTCTACCACTTGTATGAGCATGAGAAGAGGAGACCTACACGCGCGCTCCTCCTCCTCGCTCGCCTCGCCACGCCACGCCTCGTCACGACGGGTTGCGGGATTGAGCCGAGCCGAGGACAGAGCTATGCACGTTGTCTATATTTTTGCTGCTCGGGAAAATTAATGAGTCATTAATTAATAATTAACGGACGCGTTAATTACTGAACCGTTTCCGATTCTTTTGGATCGTGACGACTCGGACGTGGGGTTTATTCCCACGACCTACCCGGCCCGCAATATATAGTTCGGCAGACGTCTACCCTAGCCGCCGCCGCTTCGTATGGTTTCTCACCACCGTTCCAGATCATTGCGCCGCCAAGCAAGTCTTCTCCATCCCTCCATTCGGCGTGCACCGGGAGAAGGGACAGCAGGCCTCCGGAACCCCGCCTCTCGTGATCCTGTACGGGAGAGGGGCGATCAGGTTTTTGGGGAGCGCACTCGCGCGACTGCTGGCAGCGACGACTTCGCGAACGACGACTTCTTCCCCGACCTCGGCAACCTCATCCTCGACGACATGGGCGACAACATCAACGCCGGCGGTGCTGCTCCCGCTGCACCGTATGTGATTCTATCCTTCCTGTTCGAGATCGTAGTAGGATTCATGTTTCTAGTATGTGCCCTAGATGTGATCTGTTCATCTGCTATGCTAGTTCACATGATTAGTTTAATCTCTGTTGCTGCAGTCATGACTTATCTTTTGTTTATTCGGATTAAGTCTCGTAGTAATTTGCTCATATTTCCAACAACACCATCATCTATTACTACAGGAACTCGGTGGCGTCATGGCTGCAGGTCGCCGGGTGATATGAGGGTCGCGATATCACGCTGCAACCCGCAGAGTCGAGTGGCCGCCGCTGGGAGACGTTGGGTGATGGTGTGTCGACCGCTGCTGCGACAGGAAGCAGAGTTGTTGTGAGGCGCCGGACGGCAACACTATCTGAGGTTCTTGTGTTGCGATGGCCCGTGGATGTGTTCTAAGCACTGCTATCCAAGCTCCCCACACGCCGGCGATGCGATGCGGCGCCTGGACTAAAATGCTTGTCGGTGCTACGATTGTGGCTGCTATGCAGCACACATGTCTTTGCAGGGAGACACTGGTGATGCGGTGCAGCACTCACCTGAGCTACAAGGCGATGCGAATGGGACAAATAGTCGTGGGGGTCGCCGGTGTTGCAATGCAGCACTCCACGATGGCCGCTGAGGCCACGATGCAGCATTGGTTGGCATTGCTGCAACGGCTGGCGGCGATGTTGTGTGGCAGGTGATGGATTCCTCGATTAATTAGGGGGTGTTCAGCATGTTGGTTACCGATACTTATGGCTCGTGATGCAAGAGAAGAAAATATGAGGTGTACGAGTCACTGCCCACGGACAGGCCTGCAAACGTCCGCGGACGTTTGAAAAGCCGGATTTGATGTTCGCGGCGGTAGATGCTCTTATCACGTCACTGCCCATCTTCTTCCCCACCTCTCCACCGCTTTCTCGTTAATCCTTATCCTCACATAGAGCACACTACAGCCTGCTGTGACTCTATCCGCGGTCCTCATGCCACCTCTGGCTGCACACCGCAGCACCGTTGCCATCGGGCAGCGGAGCAGAGCACCTGTGTTGCCGGAGTTGAGTTGCGCCAGGAATACCATCATTGATTACTGCAGGAACTCGGTGGTGTCATCGCTGCAGGTCACCGAGAGATACGAGGGTCGCGATATCATGCTGTAACCCGCAGAGTCGAGTGGCCGTCGCTGGGGGACGTTGGGTGATGGTGTGCCGACCGCTGCTGCGACAGGAAGCAGAGTTGTTGTGAGGCGCCGGATGGCAACGCTATCTGAGGTTCTTGTGTTGCGATGGCCCGTGGATGTGTTCTAAGCACTGCTATCCAAGCTCCCCACACGCCGGTGACGCGATGCGGCACTCGGACACAACGCTCGTCGGTGCTACGATTGTGGCTGCTATGCAGCACACATGTCTTTGCAGGGAGACACTGGTGATGCGGTGCAGCACTCACCTGAGCTACAAGGCGATGCGAATGGGACAAATAGTCGTGGGGGCCACCGGTGTTCTAAGCACTGCCCACCGGTGTTGCAATGCAGCACTCCACGATGGCCGCCGGGGGCACGATGCAGCATTGGTTGGCATTGTTGCCACGGCTGGCGGCGGTGTTGTGTGGCAGGTGATGGAGTCCTCGATTAATTAGGGGGTGTTCAGCATGTAGGTGCAAGATACCACAATTTTGACACATCAAAGTATTTTTGACGTACTAGCAAATATGCCCGTGCGTTGCGACGGGAGACAAAATAATGTGTTAGGCAAATAAGTATGATAAATACCCCGACATAAGAGCGACCTCTATTTTAACACGGTGTCTCACCATGTTGCCACTTATCTTTCGTCTTACCCTCGCTGATGATGGTCGCGACGTTCACGTGATCACGATGCATTCGATGTTGTAAATTCCAAGGCTATGAGCTTCCCACTTTACGCCACACTTGTCATTATGTTGCGCAAGGAAAACGTCTAAACCGTAAAAATATATCTCATCTAAAACAAACTACTCCAAATGCTTAGACATATAAAGACTTTCCAAAAAACTAATCAAATCCTATATATAAAAGACTTTAAAAAAAAGTCAACAACATTTGTTTTGTTGACGAGCATTCTTTGAAATGCATGAACATTTTTTGACTCAACATTTTTTTTGAATCAATGTTTTTTCTAATTTGGGAACAACTTTTGAAATTTGTGATTTTTTTTGAATTTTTGTGAAAAACTCTAAAATTTCATGGACATTTTGTTCAGATTCACGAATAGGTTTTGAATACACGATTTTTCTTAAATCATTAACATGATTGTATTTCCCGACCATTTTTATAAATCATATTTTTTTTATAATTTGAGAAGAGTTTGTAAAATCACCAACATTTTTTTGAATCCGCAAAAAATGATGATTTCTTGAATTTTCTTGAATTCCCAAACATTTTGATGATTTCTTGGACATTTTGTGAGAAATCACAAGTTTTAAATTTTGAAAATCCCAAACTAATTTAAAGAAGGAAAAAAATGAAAAAAGAAAGACAAAAAATGAAATGAAAAAAGGTGTGTGAAACCCAGCACGTGGGCCGGCCCATGAATACCTGCGTGTGTGAGAAAAGGTAGGGAAAAAGGCGTGAAGCTAGGTATCGATCCTTGGTCTCCCAGGTAGCATACCATGGTGTTAACCGCTAGGAAGCATCTGTTTCTTTGGTTCATATGGAAAAGCATCTGATCCTTGTCATTATGTTGCGCAAGGAAAACGTCTAAACCGTAAAAATATATCTCATCTAAAACAAACTACTCCAAATGCTTAGACATATAAAGACTTTCCAAAAAACTAATCAAATCCTATATATAAAAGACTTTAAAAAAAAGTCAACAACATTTGTTTTGTTGACGAGCATTCTTTGAAATGCATGAACATTTTTCGACTCAACATTTTTTTTGAATCAATGTTTTTTCTAATTTGGGAACAACTTTTGAAATTTGTGATTTTTTTTGAATTTTTGTGAAAAACTCTAAAATTTCATGGACATTTTGTTCAGATTCACGAATAGGTTTTGAATACACGATTTTTCTTAAATCATTAACATGATTGTATTTCCCGACCATTTTTATAAATCATATTTTTTTTATAATTTGAGAAGAGTTTGTAAAATCACCAACATTTTTTTGAATCCGCAAAAAATGATGATTTCTTGAATTTTCTTGAATTCCCAAACATTTTGATGATTTCTTGGACATTTTGTGAGAAATCACAAGTTTTAAATTTTGAAAATCCCAAACTAATTTAAAGAAGGAAAAAAAATGAAAAAAGAAAGACAAAAAATGAAATGAAAAAAGGTGTGTGAAACCCAGCACGTGGGCCGGCCCATGAATACCTGCGTGTGTGAGAAAAGGTAGGGAAAAAAGCGTGAAGCTAGGTATCGATCCTTGGTCTCCCAGGTAGCATACCATGGTGTTAACCGCTAGGAAGCATCTGTTTCTTTGGTTCATATGGAAAAGCATCTGATCCTTGTCATTATGTTGCGCAAGGAAAACGTCTAAACCGTAAAAATATATCTCATCTAAAACAAACTACTCCAAATGCTTAGACATATAAAGACTTTCCAAAAAACTAATCAAATCCTATATATAAAAGACTTTAAAAAAAAGTCAACAACATTTGTTTTGTTGACGAGCATTCTTTGAAATGCATGAACATTTTTTGACTCAACATTTTTTTTGAATCAATGTTTTTTCTAATTTGGGAATAACTTTTGAAATTTGTGATTTTTTTTGAATTTTTGTGAAAAACTCTAAAATTTCATGGACATTTTGTTCAGATTCACGAATAGGTTTTGAATACACGATTTTTCTTAAATCATTAACATGATTGTATTTCCCGACCATTTTTATAAATCATATTTTTTTTATAATTTGAGAAGAGTTTGTAAAATCACCAACATTTTTTTGAATCCGCAAAAAATGATGATTTCTTGAATTTTCTTGAATTCCCAAACATTTTGATGATTTCTTGGACATTTTGTGAGAAATCACAAGTTTTAAATTTTGAAAATCCCAAACTAATTTAAAGAAGGAAAAAAATGAAAAAAGAAAGACAAAAAATGAAATGAAAAAAGGTGTGTGAAACCCAGCACGTGGGCCGGCCCATGAATACCTGCGTGTGTGAGAAAAGGTAGGGAAAAAAGCGTGAAGCTAGGTATCGATCCTTGGTCTCCCAGGTAGCATACCATGGTGTTAACCGCTAGGAAGCATCTGTTTCTTTGGTTCATATGGAAAAGCATCTGATCCTTGTCATTATGTTGCGCAAGGAAAACGTCTAAACCGTAAAAATATATCTCATCTAAAACAAACTACTCCAAATGCTTAGACATATAAAGACTTTCCAAAAAACTAATCAAATGCTATATATAAAAGACTTTAAAAAAAAGTCAACAACATTTGTTTTGTTGACGAGCATTCTTTGAAATGCATGAACATTTTTTGACTCAACATTTTTTTTGAATCAATGTTTTTTCTAATTTGGGAACAACTTTTGAAATTTGTGATTTTTTTTGAATTTTTGTGAAAAACTCTAAAATTTCATGGACATTTTGTTCAGATTCACGAATAGGTTTTGAATACACGATTTTTCTTAAATCATTAACATGATTGTATTTCCCGACCATTTTTATAAATCATATTTTTTTTATAATTTGAGAAGAGTTTGTAAAATCACCAACATTTTTTTGGATCCGCAAAAAATGATGATTTCTTGAATTTTCTTGAATTCCCAAACATTTTGATGATTTCTTGGACATTTTGTGAGAAATCACAAGTTTTAAATTTTGAAAATCCCAAACTAATTTAAAGAAGGAAAAAAATGAAAAAAGAAAGACAAAAAATGAAATGAAAAAAGGTGTGTGAAACCCAGCACGTGGGCCGGCCCATGAATACCTGCGTGTGTGAGAAAAGGTAGGGAAAAAAGCGTGAAGCTAGGTATCGATCCTTGGTCTCCCAGGTAGCATACCATGGTGTTAACCGCTAGGAAGCATCTGTTTCTTTGGTTCATATGGAAAAGCATCTGATCCTTGTCATTATGTTGCGCAAGGAAAACGTCTAAACCGTAAAAATATATCTCATCTAAAACAAACTACTCCAAATGCTTAGACATATAAATACTTTCCAAAAAACTAATCAAATCCTATATATAAAAGACTTTAAAAAAAGTCAACAACATTTGTTTTGTTGACGAGCATTCTTTGAAATGCATGAACATTTTTTGACTCAACATTTTTTTTGAATCAATGTTTTTTCTAATTTGGGAACAACTTTTGAAATTTGTGATTTTTTTTGAATTTTTGTGAAAAACTCTAAAATTTCATGGACATTTTGTTCAGATTCACGAATAGGTTTTGAATACACGATTTTTCTTAAATCATTAACATGATTGTATTTCCCGACCATTTTTATAAATCATATTTTTTTTATAATTTGAGAAGAGTTTGTAAAATCACCAACATTTTTTTGAATCCGCAAAAAATGATGATGTCTTGAATTTTCTTGAATTCCCAAACATTTTGATGATTTCTTGGACATTTTGTGAGAAATCACAAGTTTTAAATTTTGAAAATCCCAAACTAATTTAAAGAAGGAAAAAAATGAAAAAAGAAAGACAAAAAATGAAATGAAAAAAGGTGTGTGAAACCCAGCACGTGGGCCGGCCCATGAATACCTGCGTGTGTGAGAAAAGGTAGGGAAAAAAGCGTGAAGCTAGGTATCGATCCTTGGTCTCCCAGGTAGCATACCATGGTGTTAACCGCTAGGAAGCATCTGTTTCTTTGGTTCATATGGAAAAGCATCTGATCCTTGTCATTATGTTGCGCAAGGAAAACGTCTAAACCGTAAAAATATATCTCATCTAAAACAAACTACTCCAAATGCTTAGACATATAAAGACTTTCCAAAAAACTAATCAAATCCTATATATAAAAGACTTTAAAAAAAAGTCAACAACATTTGTTTTGTTGACGAGCATTCTTTGAAATGCATGAACATTTTTCGACTCAACATTTTTTTTGAATCAATGTTTTTTCTAATTTGGGAACAACTTTTGAAATTTGTGATTTTTTTTGAATTTTTGTGAAAAACTCTAAAATTTCATGGACATTTTGTTCAGATTCACGAATAGGTTTTGAATACACGATTTTTCTTAAATCATTAACATGATTGTATTTCCCGACCATTTTTATAAATCATATTTTTTTTATAATTTGAGAAGAGTTTGTAAAATCACCAACATTTTTTTGAATCCGCAAAAAATGATGATTTCTTGAATTTTCTTGAATTCCCAAACATTTTGATGATTTCTTGGACATTTTGTGAGAAATCACAAGTTTTAAATTTTGAAAATCCCAAACTAATTTAAAGAAGGAAAAAAATGAAAAAAGAAAGACAAAAAATGAAATGAAAAAAGGTGTGTGAAACCCAGCACGTGGGCCGGCCCATGAATACCTGCGTGTGTGAGAAAAGGTAGGGAAAAAGGCGTGAAGCTAGGTATCGATCCTTGGTCTCCCAGGTAGCATACCATGGTGTTAACCGCTAGGAAGCATCTGTTTCTTTGGTTCATATGGAAAAGCATCTGATCCTTGTCATTATGTTGCGCAAGGAAAACGTCTAAACCGTAAAAATATATCTCATCTAAAACAAACTACTCCAAATGCTTAGACATATAAAGACTTTCCAAAAAACTAATCAAATCCTATATATAAAAGACTTTAAAAAAAAGTCAACAACATTTGTTTTGTTGACGAGCATTCTTTGAAATGCATGAACATTTTTCGACTCAACATTTTTTTTGAATCAATGTTTTTTCTAATTTGGGAACAACTTTTGAAATTTGTGATTTTTTTTGAATTTTTGTGAAAAACTCTAAAATTTCATGGACATTTTGTTCAGATTCACGAATAGGTTTTGAATACACGATTTTTCTTAAATCATTAACATGATTGTATTTCCCGACCATTTTTATAAATCATATTTTTTTAATAATTTGAGAAGAGTTTGTAAAATCACCAACATTTTTTTGAATCCGCAAAAAATGATGATTTCTTGAATTTTCTTGAATTCCCAAACATTTTGATGATTTCTTGGACATTTTGTGAGAAATCACAAGTTTTAAATTTTGAAAATCCCAAACTAATTTAAAGAAGGAAAAAAATGAAAAAAGAAAGACAAAAAATGAAATGAAAAAAGGTGTGTGAAACCCAGCACGTGGGCCGGCCCATGAATACCTGCGTGTGTGAGAAAAGGTAGGGAAAAAAGCGTGAAGCTAGGTATCGATCCTTGGTCTCCCAGGTAGCATACCATGGTGTTAACCGCTAGGAAGCATCTGTTTCTTTGGTTCATATGGAAAAGCATCTGATCCTTGTCATTATGTTGCGCAAGGAAAACGTCTAAACCGTAAAAATATATCTCATCTAAAACAAACTACTCCAAATGCTTAGACATATAAAGACTTTCCAAAAAACTAATCAAATCCTATATATAAAAGACTTTAAAAAAAAGTCAACAACATTTGTTTTGTTGACGAGCATTCTTTGAAATGCATGAACATTTTTTGACTCAACATTTTTTTTGAATCAATGTTTTTTCTAATTTGGGAACAACTTTTGAAATTTGTGATTTTTTTTGAATTTTTGTGAAAAACTCTAAAATTTCATGGACATTTTGTTCAGATTCACGAATAGGTTTTGAATACACGATTTTTCTTAAATCATTAACATGATTGTATTTCCCGACCATTTTTATAAATCATATTTTTTTATAATTTGAGAAGAGTTTGTAAAATCACCAACATTTTTTTGAATCCGCAAAAAATGATGATTTCTTGAATTTTCTTGAATTCCCAAACATTTTGATGATTTCTTGGACATTTTGTGAGAAATCACAAGTTTTAAATTTTGAAAATCCCAAACTAATTTAAAGAAGGAAAAAAATGAAAAAAGAAAGACAAAAAATGAAATGAAAAAAGGTGTGTGAAACCCAGCACGTGGGCCGGCCCATGAATACCTGCGTGTGTGAGAAAAGGTAGGGAAAAAAGCGTGAAGCTAGGTATCGATCCTTGGTCTCCCAGGTAGCATACCATGGTGTTAACCGCTAGGAAGCATCTGTTTCTTTGGTTCATATGGAAAAGCATCTGATCTCATTATGTTGCGCAAGGAAAACGTCTAAACCGTAAAAATATATCTCATCTAAAACAAACTACTCCAAATGCTTAGACATATAAAGACTTTCCAAAAAACTAATCAAATCCTATATATAAAAGACTTTAAAAAAAAGTCAACAACATTTGTTTTGTTGACGAGCATTCTTTGAAATGCATGAACATTTTTTGACTCAACATTTTTTTTGAATCAATGTTTTTTCTAATTTGGGAACAACTTTTGAAATTTGTGATTTTTTTTGAATTTTTGTGAAAAACTCTAAAATTTCATGGACATTTTGTTCAGATTCACGAATAGGTTTTGAATACACGATTTTTCTTAAATCATTAACATGATTGTATTTCCCGACCATTTTTATAAATCATATTTTTTTTATAATTTGAGAAGAGTTTGTAAAATCACCAACATTTTTTTGAATCCGCAAAAAATGATGATTTCTTGAATTTTCTTGAATTCCCAAACATTTTGATGATTTCTTGGACATTTTGTGAGAAATCACAAGTTTTAAATTTTGAAAATCCCAAACTAATTTAAAGAAGGAAAAAAATGAAAAAAGAAAGACAAAAAATGAAATGAAAAAAGGTGTGTGAAACCCAGCACGTGGGCCGGCCCATGAATACCTGCGTGTGTGAGAAAAGGTAGGGAAAAAAGCGTGAAGCTAGGTATCGATCCTTGGTCTCCCAGGTAGCATACCATGGTGTTAACCGCTAGGAAGCATCTGTTTCTTTGGTTCATATGGGAATCATATAAGTAAAATTACTCAGGGCGACGGTGACTTTTTAAAATAAAAAACGAATCGTTTTCTTAACTTATGGATGGCATAGTGGGTAATTTATAGCAACTTCGGGGATAGTTTTAATGACGGACGGGCTGAAACCCTATTTTTTTTATTATTAGGTAAAGATTGGGAACAACAGCTACAAACACAAATGTGCCTAGCTAGTTGCAATCACTCGTGTGTTGTGGCCGGCACTGGTAGAGCAGCCTCTCGGGTAGTAGGGCGGGGCTAGAGTGGCTTCACTGAGGCAGACCAGCATCCGGTGGGGAGAGGCAAGTGCACGACGACCCGACGAGCAGCCAACACACACTGCACGACTGCATCTAGCCCAGCAGAGGCACCGCTTCGAGAATGAAGGAGGGGGCTGCAGCGGCTTGGAGCAAGAAAGAAGATAACGACGACCCCTTTCTTTCGTGAGCTCGGTTTTTAGAAAAGAGGTCCCAGGTTTTTTTAATAAAGATATTATACCATGGAATGCAGTATTCGAAACATACTACTCCCTCTATCCCATAATACAAAGAGCGTTTTTGACACTGTGAGACGGATGGAGTAGTTTCTAGTGGCAGCCAAACACCTCATGGTAATTAAAACTATGTTAATCTTAAAAACTGTAGTACTCTCACGATACTTAAAAAAAACTGAGCTACCAAATGGGGTTAGTTGTTTTTTTTTCCTATCAATGAGTTAATAACAAGCTTGTATAATCAACAAAATAGCTCCTACAGTTATGTTAGTACTCCCTCCGGTCCTTTTTACTCCGCATATTAGGTTTGTCTGAAGTCAATCTCATTCAACTTTGACCAAGTTTATATAAAAAATTATTGACATTCACATAACAACACCAATATCATTAGATTCATCTCGGAATATATTTTTGTATTATATTTATTAGATATTATAGATACTAATAATTTCTAATATAAACTTGGTCAAACTTGGTAAAGTTTGACTTTCGGCAAATCCAATGTGCAGAGTAAAAAGGACCGGAGGGAGTACATGCCTTGGGAGTGACATAGATCATAATTTGGAATCTTGTGGAAACTGTTAACCTATTAATGGAGATTCTTTCTTCCATCTAATGAACTGAGTTTGAGATGTAGCTGAACTTCTCTTCATGACGTGATGCTGAATGTATGAAGCAAAGCAAACATGCCACAAGTCGAATCAACATTATTGATCAACAATGCAATAAATACAAAACTCCATTGATACATCAATCTTGGGGGAAATTGGAACTAAACAGCAATTACATAAACAAGATATTGTGCTGTTGTGCAGGCTAGGCATGCATGATGACCAATATTATTTGTTCCAGAGCAGAAACATTAGACAAAGGCTCATTTGTGAGGATTACGCCCCGCCAAGAACAGCAAGTGCAGTTTCTAGTTTGAAGCATATTTTGATTTCAAACTAGCATTAACAACGCCCTAAACTGTAGGCAAACAGAGATGACCCATGACAAATTATTCACTCCATCACACATGAAAGCCAAATAATATCTGGTGAGTAAACATGCAAACATCACATGCCAATAACTTACATCATCACATCACATAGCAATAATTTTAACTCTAAATTCTAAGAATGCAAACATCACACATGAGATGATTATGTGTTCACAACATAGTATATGACAATAATTTATGGCATTTATGTCATCACTCGTGATGGTGATTTCAACCTCCAAACTAGTACCAATTCACATCCTATGTTGCAGAGAAGTAGGGCATCCTCGTGCTATCATGCCCACCGATGAACATATGCCCTTTTGGATGTTTCAGAATGTCGTGACACGCATGACAACGCTCATAATCCATGGCGCCCCTCATCCTATGGTTGATATTCCGATATATCTCATGGCAACCGCCTGCGAGTAAAACAGGCATATGATATTTGAAAATATAATACACAGTTATAAAGATTAAGCTCAAGTAAACACATGTATGCTGCCACAATATATCCTAGTACACAAGATTTCTGTATGAATAAGAGTGGGCTTCATGTATTGCTTCAAACATGCAGCATCCAATATGAGCAAACAGATGGTGCATTACAAGAAAATAGATATTTATCTACAATTGGTTGCATGGTACTCGTACCAATGTTCTATATTTGCAATCATTCTCACGATACGATATTCTGTACTTGCATACAAACAATTATACTCAGAATTTGCATGTTTAAAAACTGTTGTCCAATGAAAATGACAGTGTAGAGAACGTGACACCTGGACTGATGCCACGGGTGGATGTGCTCTCCGAAAATAATAAATAATGGTATATACTAACATCATACACTCCCATCAGAAATAAGTTCTCACATAGGATGCCAAAATTGAAGGACCTGCCCACTTCTCTCAAGGAAGAAATTACTTGCACTATTATCAGAAAGAACACTATCTCAGCAGCCCAGATTTCTTTGTTCAATGGGCTGCTATTGCAGTTTTCTGTTTTGGAACACAGATTTGAGTGACCAGAACAAGTTGCACAAATCTGTGCGAGGGGAGCTGCACCAGCCCAAGGAGAGAGCACCAACAATCCAGCAAAAACTAGACATATTTTTATCTGTATATTTGAGAAACTCCAGATCAGTTTCAAAGTTATTAAGTTTATTCATTTACAAATTAGTCCTTTCTTGTCAAGGTATGGCTCTAAGCTAATCTATCACTATGCCTCCAGGGCCAATCTACGTTTAAGAGGGCCCTAGCCAATGAAATTTTGATACGCTTAGATCCGCTTAAGCGCCAAGCAATGTCCTGGTGCTTCACTTTCAGCCTTAGTGCTGAACTAAGCGCCGCAAAAACCCTAAGCAAGGGATTGAGCGCTGAACGCGCGGTGAAGCGCGCTAAAGCGCAAGATAGGCAGAAAAGAGTTATCGGCCGGGTGCTGCCGCTCGTGTGCATGAGGAAATGAAAAATTGAGTGAAAAGAGTGAAAGAGGGCTCGGGAGAGGGTTTAGTGAGTGATTCTGGATACAGAGGACAAAAGAGGGCTTGGGACACATTCGCACAGAGAAGAGCTTGGCGGCAGTGACACACTACAACCTCAAGCTTGGAAGCGACCTCACGCGCCAGCGTCCTGACGACAGCCTGCCAATCCTCAACCTCCTCAGCTCCTCCCCCTTCGCCGCCTCGCCCTTCGGTCTTCCCCGGCCTCTCCAACGACAGATCTGATCCCCTTCTCCACCCCGAGCTCCTCTCCCCCTCAAGTAGGTCCTCTGCTCGCCCACTTACCCTGTGTGGCTCTGCTGTTTGCTTGCTTGTGCTGCTGCCTGCGCTGCTGGTTGCTCCTGATGTGCTGCTGTCTGACTGTGTGGTGCGGTCAATCTTGGGTGTGGTGCTTGGCTGCTGTTTGACCATGAGGTAGATTACTTGCTGCTTGTGTGTTCGTGGTGTGCTAGGCAGGCTGCTAGCTGCTGTTTACTGTTGTGGTGTGCTGCTAGCTGTGCTGCTAACTGGTGAATGTTGTGATAGCGCGGTGTGCAGCATGGATGGGTCAAACAAAGGTGGGTCCAGCAGAGACGGTTGGATCAGACCCTTTCCTAGCAAAACTCAGAGGCCTCCTTTGGTTTCTAGAAATTCTATAGGAAGGATTATCGAAGGAAATATTCCTTTGGGGCCTTTTGGTTTGTAGGAATGGATTCCTATTCCTATGTAGGATAGGAATCAATCCTTCACATTTCGAAGGAAAAAAACATTATCCTAGATTCAATGGAAAAATTCCTATCCTATGCATCAAATGACATCTCTGTCCTACCTGCTCAGTCCTTCTTTGGTTTGGAGCAATTTTGTAGGAATTCCATAGGATAGGATTTCTATAGTAAAAATTCCTTTAGAGCCCTTTGGTTTGTAGGAGATAGAATCCTATTCCTACGGAGGAATTCTTCCTATCCTCCACATTTCATGTCCGTACGACGTCTGTACAAGATGCTTAAGCGCCCCTAGGCGCCACTTAAGTTGTCATTGCACAAAGCAGTTGCCACCGTTCGCTCAGCGCCTAGCGCTTGAAATAACCTTACCCTAGGGCGAAATCGACGACATGGTTCCTTAAAGCTATGCATACTTATATGACTATATGTATATATTTTCACTTGAAAAATAATCAGTGCTTCAAAAATAAGCTTCTTCGAGCAGTTCTTGATGCAAAATCATGTCAATTTGTGATGCCGCACCGTCGTACCATCGTCACCGTGGGCAAACAGAGGCCGATGGGTGAAGCATGAATATTAATTAACATGATGCTTTTAGCAACACGGCAGTGCTATAAGGAACAGAACTAGTACTTCCAAATAGCATTGACTAATTAGCAGTGCTGCTACAAGCTGAAAACCTCTATGTACTAATCCATTGATGCTAGACAAAACTGAGTAGTCAACAAGCAGTACAACAAATCCAGCAACGGACAACCCTGCTACTGACAAAAGGATTGCAGATTTACATCAGTTGCGGGTCTGACCTTGTCCTTCGGAGCTGATAGGCAAGTCTGCTACGATGGTTGCGCTCGTGTAAGCGTAGTGGGACTAAAATGATGACAACCGCAGCAGCGATGCAGGGGAAGCTATGACACCAGAACCAGACGATGGGGACAGCAGAGGGCTTGAACCTTAGACAATGGCTACTGGATGTTTTGCAAGTGTTTTTTAGAGAATATATCTTGCAAGTGTTTGTATGAGGCCAAAACACATGGCCTTTTATCTGCTTTCCTCCTCATCTGATGTTTCTTTCCATGCTGCTGGCTTGGCTACCGGATCAAACTGGGCCTTTGCACAGATGCGTGAGGACGTGTCTGCCTATGCAAAAAAATAAGCTCATGGGCTCCCTCCAGATTTGGGCCCTAGGCGGTCACCCCTCCCGCCTTGGCCTACAGCCGACCCTGCTCCCTCTGAATTCACAATTGCTGTTGCGCCCACCAGGAGCTGCACCAGCCCAAGGAGGGGCGCACCAGCCCAAGGAGGGTCACACCAACAATCCAGCTATAATAAAACCAGAGATATGCTTATCCATATATTTAGAAACTCCGGATCAGTTCCAAAGTTGTTAAGTTTACTGATTTACAAATTAGTCCTTTATTCGCAAGGTAAGGCGCTAAGCTAATCTATCTCTATCCCTAAATACCTCTCGTGAGTGGTGACATACAAATTAGTCCTTTCTTCGCAAGGCAAGCATAATGCTGGTTGCTAAATACCTACAGTGAGTGGTGAAAATATATAACTAGCAACCAATACTCAACTGTAATAACATACGTAATAGATAATAAGGCATCCAGAAAGCATACCAAAACAAGGAGCATCATCGATAATCGAGACATGCAGCACACGCATAGGCTCGGCATCTTCCTGCAGCTGGAGCTTTGGAATGAGCATTAGCTCAGCGAAGAAGAGCCTTTTTGTAGGGTCATCACTCTTCTGGGGTTTGGCGGTGAAGTTAACATGGGCATATGTTGTCCCACATGCCTCGGAAAAGCAGTTGGACGTCAAGGCTTGAGAAATGTCAAACTTGTGCTGATTGTTGATAATTGTTTTAGGAAGGTCTCATCAGTGCATCAAGCAATAGAGTTATACAATAGCAGATTAATATGTTGTGCACGCAATAAATACCTCAGTCTTTCTGGCATTGTAATGCTCCAAGGCAAGGTTAGCAAAGTGTTTAAGTTGTTGTAGGTGAAGCAAAGTGGGGTCACGATGAGCGAAGCGTGCTTCCATGTCCTCAGCGGTTAGATACTCTTCCCTGCAGGTGAAGGAAGGTAGTTAGCACTTGTTTCACCACATTATTAGGTAGAAAAGTCAAGTGTTTTATCTTGAGCAGTTCCATGTTCCATTGACAATTTACATGGGCAGTGTCATTCTAGATGACATATATAGTGTTCAATCTGGATAGGAAAGCACAAAACATGGGAATTCTGTAGTATAGAGCATCAACATGGAAGAGGAAAAGAAAACAATTCACCACTGCCAATTACAGCCACCGTGATGTGATATGCAATGAGATGTGCATCTATTCATCCATCTACTGAGTAACCAAGCATGGTCAAAGATATTTGATCTGTAAGTCAGTCAAAGCCCTTACTCTGTGTCGCTGGTCTTGGGGTTGTAGTCGATGACTATATGCTCCGGCCAGCCCTCGGCGAGCTTGCGGTACCAGCGGACATGCTCCTCCTTGAATTTCTGGAAGGCGATCTTGGCCTCCTCGGAGTCGCACCCGCTGTCGTCCATCTTCTCCAGCTCGTCGGCGCGCGCCAGGTGCTGCCGCTTCAGCTCCTCATACGTTATGAAACCCAGCTTCATCCTGAGCTCCACGGCCAGCGGCAGGGTGCGCGGGAGCCTCCTCCACGTCCCCGGCTTCCTCTTCCTCGCCGGCGCCGTCGCGGAAGACACTTGCGACGACAGCGACCCGCTGGAGCCGTCATCCATCCCGGTGGATCCTCGATCTGGAGTGGGGAGTCTAGGGTTTCCCTTAGCGGCCGAGAGGAGAGGACAAGCGCATCGGTTTCTCTTATTGGGCTATGTTGCGGGCCGAACGCCCAACACCCCGATCCGTATGTCTCCATTGCCAAGGAGTATAATAAGCTGCATAATCTTTATTACCGATAAAGAAAGTTCGGTTTCAGCCCGTCCGTTGTCGGCTCGGCGTTTTTATAGAAAACCCCCTGCTGTTTTGGGTATTCAACCCGCAGTACTATTATAAGTCAACCCGAAGCGGTACTGACGAGAGAAAAATAAAACAACCCACCCACCCCTCTCAATCCCCTAAAAAATCCAATCTCATCACCGTCTCCTGCCGCCGGCCACACCACGCACCGCCGGCCTACCTCTGCCCCGCCGTGTGTTGCCGTGCGGCTGGAACAAACGGGTGGCCGCCGAGACGAGCCGTACGGCAGTAATTGCCCTTGCCTCGGGGAAGAAGAACAGAGTCGTGGGCCGCTGGAGCGAAGCTGGGGCGCCGTCGTGGCCTGCAGTGGGGAGGAATGGCGCTGGCTATCGAGCCGGACTTGGCGCTTGGACGTCGCGACAACGGCTGAGGAGTGGCGCTGGCTATCGAGCCGGACTTGGCGCTTGGAGCTATCGAGCCGGACTTGGCGCTTGGACGTCGCGACGGCGGCTCCCGACACGGTCGGAGAAGGTGGGGCGGCACGGATCTGGCGCTCAACAGTAGCGGGAGCTTGGGCGTTGGGGTCGGAGGTCCATGACGCGGGTGTGATGCTCCCTGTACAGAAAAGATACAAAGAGGTGAGGAAGAGATCCAGAAGGGGAAGGAATGGAGAGGGAGAAGGTCAGCGGAGCAGCGGTAGGTCGCCGGACGGGAGGCAGGCGCCCGGGTTCGAGGGGAGCTCCTTGCTCCAGCATGGTTGGTTGCTGGGGGCGGCGTACTACGGGCGGCGGCGTTGTGCAGCGCTGCTGTCTTGTGAGGTGTGGTGTTGGTGGTCGGCAGAGCGTTGGGTGGATGTGTAGAGAGATAAGATTCACGGTGGGATTGAATGCTTGTCGCTACTGCTTTTTTTAGACGATGCGGTGTCGCTGCTGCAGTGCTGCCAGAAGTCCGATCTTTTTTTTTCGTAGAGCTAGCATGCAATTTACTACTCCTTCCGTTTTCACATATAAGTCTTTGAGATTCCAACGAGTTACTGTATGCAGAGGAAAATGAATGAATTTATACTCTAAAATATGTCTACATACATCTGTATGTTGTAGTCTATTGAAAATGTCTAAAAAAACTTATATTTAGGAACGAATGGAGTACTTGGCTGATGTTTAAGCTTACCATATCTTAATCTTAATTATGAATATTAGCAGTTACAGTACTTAAAAGATGTGTGAATGAAATATTGAAAATATTTGTTCGAAAAATAATGAAAATAAATACTATTTCTGAAAGGAAAAGATATTTGGGGCTCACCTATGGACTACCTGATCATCAATATATTCCTCAGGTCTCGATGTTCCTGATGTCGTTGATGAGATAGAGAGGAGGGAGGGACGAAGAGTTGAGCGTGGTCTTATCTTTGAAGTGATCAAGTATAAAATATGAATCCATGATAAGACGAAGAAGAATCTAACAAATTGGAAAATAGAGCTCGGTATTTCACCATAAGAAAAACTCTCGAATATCACGTAAACCCCGGAAATGATTTCATACCCTTTGCAACTCACGGGCTCTTTTATAAATAGTAAACTTTTATTAAAAATAAGGAAATTCTCACGTTTGACATGTTACTCCCATTTTTTGCCCAGTGCAACGCACAAGTATTTGTACTACTTCTAATAATAAAGGGGCTATTGCTTTTTGCGGTATGTCACGGAAATTCCTCAAAGTTATAAAATATTACCCACCAATGCCATCTATAAGTGATAAGAACATTTCGCACAGGGGAATCATCCACTTGGATGGCTAATGTAGTAGGGACCTCTCATACCGCGCTCTGCGGGCTGGGAGAAGACGCACCACGCCTGCTTGGACCGGCCCATGTCCGGGTGGCCTGGTTTTAAATTTTCTAATTTTTTCTTTTCCATTTTCATTTTTGCTACTTTAAATAATTTGGAACTTCAAAAAGTTTCAAAAATTTAAAATATTACTTGAAAAAGTCCTGAAAATTAAAAAAAATGAGAAATTTGAAATAAAATATTTAATAAATCACAAAATGTTAGTGGATTGAAAACATGTCCGCAATTTTATAAAAAAATCTTATTCAAAAAATGTTCTAAATTTTAAATCTAATTGGGAAATAATAAATTCATGATTTTTAAAAAAGTTCAAGGATTAAGAAATTTTATTTAAATAGTATAAAATTTTGCCAATTCAAAAAAATGTTCATGAAAAAAATATCCTAATTTTTTTTTAAAACCGTTCATGATTTACAAAATAGTTTATTCATTTATAAAATGTTTGCTGATTCAAAAAATGTTTGTGAAATTGAAAAATGTTCGTTAAATAAAAAATTGTTCCAGAATTACAAAACAATGTTCATCCATTCTAGAAATGTTCGCTGATTCAAGAAAATTGTTAAAAAATGTTTGCAAATATTACAAAATGTTCATGAATTACATTCTTTTTATTTTATAAAATGTTCAAAAATTTGTAAAAATATTAATAAATTTGACAAATGTTCATGATTTCAAATATGTTCATGAATTTTAAAAATGTTAATGATTTCACGAAACTGAGAGTGATAGTGTATCTCAGTGATGCTGCAAAATGTGATCATGGTTATTGGAGATTACAATTTTTTTCCCGTTGCAACGCACGGGCCCTTTTGCTAGTCCCTCAAAAAGCTGCATAATCCCTGAAAGAAATTAATATAAGCTGTATAAAAAAGCTACTTATAAAAAAGGACAAGTTTGCGGATACAACTGTGGTTGGAGCAGAAAAAGGTACTCCCTCTATAAAAGAAAAATGTAAGACGCAAGTTCATGGTCCTTGGACTACCCATTTCTACACCATCATCTTGCACGTGTGCAAATGCAGAAATATGATTCTATTCTATGGTTTACTTATAAGTGTCAGGCATTTAGGAACCAGAGAACTGAGGCAGGAGGCCCTTTAGTTCCGGTTCGTGTCACGAACCGGGGCTAAAAAACAGTCACGCGTCAGCACCTGCCAGCCACTGGGGTGTTTATTTTTGGAAAGAGGTGTTATGGGTTTTGGAGGGTTTATAGGGGTTCATATTGTGTTTCCCCCTTTTCTTTTTGTGTTTACCCTTCAATTCTTTTACATTTAGGGTTTTATTTTTATTTTGTATTTTTCATTCAACTCTACTCTAGCTACTACATATAGCAATGAGGGACCCATTACACAACATCATCATGAACATAGAGAAGTGACCTCTCTTTCTCCGGGCTTGGTCGAACAAGTTTTCGTATATCTATTCGACGCTACTACATATAGTACACGATCTTGCATATATACAATATAACATCTCTTATGATCCCTAACATCTAATTACCAAAATAGCATTGCAATTCCCGATAGTATTCTCCGTCTTTAGGTATGACGTGCTCAACAAAGAATCCCGCCAATTCCTCTTGAATTGCTCGTATGCGATCATGTGGTAGGATTTGATTCTGCTTCTCCCAAATCTAATTATAAAAGGGGGTATATATATATTGTTTACGTACTTCTAATTTTTTTCAGTTATGCCCCGCTCAAGGGTCGAGTTGCGAATGAACTCGTAAACGTAGTATCCACACAAATAATTCCTGGGTGCCTGCCACAAGCACTTTACGAGAATAGAGTTCAATCAAAATGATAATCAAGCATGCTAATGGTATTGAAACTAGAATCAATGAGAGATGCACGGAACTAGCTAATACTACTTACTTTGGGTTGTTTAAATCGTAGCTCCTTTTTCTCTAGACCTTGTACCATGTTGGTGAACTTTTTTCAAACCCAACCCGGCAAAGAAAATGATTACTTGATATCAGGAAATGAACGAAAGGTGCCGATATGATGCGATAATGATTGAACTTACTTCTGGAGCATTTCACTCATGTCCGCCCACTCCTTAGGCTCTTTACATCTCGAGTCTAAGACAATTACTAGTCCCGCGTCAAGCTGAATGGATACTAGAATAAAGTGGAAGCTGCACATGCATAACTCATCAATTACACTTAACCTCGAGTAAGTGAAACAAAATATGCACAAGACAGTAACACTCACTTGAAGTTGTAACGAAAGAGTATTTCCCTTCAGTTTTCTTGTCGAAGTAACGCATTTAGCAAGTTTTCCTCAGTAATGGCGGGGTCTTTCACTACTGCAGGTTGCTGCTAACGCGACACTACGATCAAAGATCCTTTGACGAAATTGTGTGCGATGCATTAGTCACAAACGGTGGTGTAAGAAACCGTCAAAAAAGATGCAAAACGTTTGCGATGAATGATACATCAAACACGGTTCTTATTTTCGTTGCGTGTGCGATGAGGGGCATACGGTTGATCTGTATAAACTGTTTGCGATGAGACAGAACAACAGAAACGGGTAGCCAGATCAAGGTGTGTGCGATATATGACATACAGTCCACTCCGATGAACCGTTTGCGATGACTGAGGTGAACACAAACGATTCGGCGTAACAAGATGTGTGTGATACCCGGCAAACAGGTCGGTAATCAGAATTGTGTGCGATCACTATAGACAGCCCATACGGTCTTTTTTGTGAATTGTGTGCTCGTCAGGGCACATAGTTCAACAAACCAACCTGTGGGCGATAATGTAGAAGATCTCTGTCGAATACATATTACTAACCGTCTGCGATGAGATTGACAACATAAACAATGATATATACAGTCTGCTTAATTTAGCCCTTCTTGTTGTTGTTGTTGTTGTTGGATGGCCCCGCGACATCGTCTTAGCGAGGACGCTTCTTGCCGCTGACCGTTGGCTTTTCATCACCGCCGCCGTCGTCATCGTCCTCCTCCTCGTTCGACCATTCCCCCTCCTCATCATTGTCGTCCTCTTCTTCATCCTCCGACGTCTCCTCGCCCGTCTGGTTGTCGTCTGACGACTCCGGAGGCGGTTTCCCTTCCATGAACCGGATATAATCGAGGTCTGGGCTCGATGCTGGACTCATGGAAGATGAGCATGATGATTCCGATGTTGACCTATCATCGAGCGCCAGACTGCTAGCTGAATTGTCGTCCTCGCTGTCGCTCGACATGGCTGCAGAGTGTGTGCCAGTGTGTAGCGCGGCCTGCTGTGGACGATGAAGATGGTGGACACTTAAGCGGAGTATGTAGAGAAGAGGAACTGCTGATATAATCAACCGCAATTATTTATACCCAGTCGCTCCAAATTCCTGGGGTTGCGCATGACTCCTATTGGCTATTTGGATGGTTTCCTTTTTGAGGACAAAAGGAACGAATTTTGGGATTATGCACCGGTACCTGTACGAATGTAATAGGACAGTTGGCAAGCAATACATTGATCTCTTCTTATTATTGATAAATCCAGTAATAATCAAACTAGAAAGGAAAAGAAAAAAGATAAAGAAAAATAAATCTTCACGTAACATCAATGGCATAGGACCTAGATGTGCATTACTTAGAGCCCATCTAGATGTGCTTTAGCAATACTGTCAAACAAAACCCCTAATCATCATTACAAATAGCGCATTGAACATGGCTAATGTGACAACCACAATTATAGATGTTAGTTCCTTCTTGTCTCTTGCTTTCATCTGTTGCCTGTGATTGATTCTTTCTTGCTTCATCGTACTGATTGTACATTCCAGATCAGCCAGTTTCTTCTTCAGCTTTACATTATCTTCTGCGAGCTTAGTGATAACACTCCGAGCTCTGCCATGCCATTCTTCATCCAGCCAGTTAACAAAGGCACAAGCCTCATATCCCTGCCAATGTTAAATAGTATTCAGGATGAGTGGTGGCATTAACTAAAGTAAAATGATGAACTTAATTAGCACTAATCTCTAAGGGGCAACTGAGAAACCGCCTGCCAATGTCGAATCCCTCCGTGCATACACGTCGAGCGGGAGTGTGCCCGTGCACACAACTCAGCTTTTGGTACTTCTCGGTGGCGCGAAACTCGCAGTCGAACTCGTGTTGTGGGAGTCTGGAGTCATGCTCCGAATCCGGCGGCAGATCGCTTTCCTGGGGAGGGGGTCATTCAGGACAGATTCAGTAAGGAGCTATACTTTGAACATGCTAAAAAAGAACGAGATAGATTGGAACCTGACAGGACGATTCGGATCCGTAGTACACCTGCCTTCTGATGACCTTAGGCAAGTGCTCGGCGGCGACCACCGTCGTGGCGGCGATACGAGTAGGAGCAGGCGAGCAGCCGCACCGAAACCATCAGCACCAGTCGTCCGCATTCCCTCAATGTTAGCACCACGCGAGGGAATTTGGAGGCTATGTGGGGATTTGGGGGAAACTGGGAAACTATGGAGATAAGCTAACAGTTGGTAACTACTTCACACACGATTTCCACACCAAACCGTGTCAGAAGACAACGTAGGTTAACCGTATGTGATGTACTACCCTGTCCATATGATTGAGTTACAGTGAGATACCGTGTAAACAGCCGCTCTACAGATATCCGTAAAAAAGCCGCTATGTATATAGAGATGGCGGCAGCGGCCTAGGCGGCGACTACCGGAGAAGAGGTCAATCCTCGGTCGGTGGGCAGTGGCGGCGACATAGGAGGTCAATCCTCGGTCTGCGACGGGGGATAGGAGGAGCTCAACCATCGAGATCGAGGTCGGCGGCGGCGTCATTCGATCACATCCATCGCGGTCGATGGCGGGATAGTGGAGGTCGAACTTCAGGCGGCGGCCGCACTAAGCTTTGCTCCTCGATCCTGCTGTCTCGGCGTGCCGCCGCATCGCGCTTCTCTGTCTGCTGGGTGGAGGTCGCCGCGCGGCTAATTAATTAAGGTATTCTTTTCGTGAGTGGCTTAATTAAGATATTCAATTCCCAAGGGTAGTCTCTGCGTGTAAATTGACTGGCCATTAATTTTTGTCATTGCACGTCTGGATAACAACATGGAGCGCCCTCAGTAATTATGAAATAAAACATTGTGATTTATGCACGCATCTTTGGGCAGCAGTTAACCCGTGTTGTAATGTTGTTGTTTTGTTTTTAATTACCATCCATGTGCTGCAGATGGAATGATCTCGATGGATGAAGAATCGGAAAACCGCAGATTTTATCAGTGGCGTGAGAGAGTTCATGAATTTGGCTGAAAGTACAAAGAGGAGAATTGGTGATGCGGATTACATCCTGTGTCCATGTACTGATTGTGCCAATACAGAGTCACATGAAGTTGCTGTTGGGGAACGTAGTATTTCAAAATTTTCCTACGATCACGCAAGATCTATCTACCAGATGCATAGCAACGAGAGGGGAGAGTGTGTCTACGTACCCTCGTAGACCGAAAGCGGAAGCGTTAGAACAACGCGGTTGATGTAGTCGTACGTCTTCACGGCCCGACCGATCAAGCACCGAAACTACGGCACCTCCGAGTTCTAGCACACGTTCAGCTCGATGACGTCCCTCGAACTCCGATCCAGCCGAGTGTCGAGGAAGAGTTCCGTCAGCACGACGGCGTGGTGACGATCTTGATGTTCTACCGTCGCAGGGCTTCGCCTAAGCACCGCTACAATATTATCGAGGAGAACTGTGGTGGAGGGGGGCACCGCACACGGCTAAGAGATCAAGAGATCAACTGTTGTGTCTAGAAGTGCCCCCCTGCCCCCGTATATAAAGGAGGGAGGGAGAGGCCGGCCCTAGAAGGGGCGCGCCAAGTGTGGGGAGTCCTACTAGGACTCCCAAGTCCTAGTAGGATTCCCCTTTCCTTTCCGGAGTAGGAGAGAAGGAAAGAGGGGGAGAGGGAGAAGGAAAAGGGGGCTGCACCCCTTGTCCAATTCGGACCAGAAGGGGGCCACGCGCCTCCTTCCTTTTGGTCTCTCTCCTCTATTCCCGTAACTCCCCGGTACTCCGAAAATACCCGAATCATTCGGAACCTTTCCGATGTCCGAATATAGTCGTCCAATATATCGATTTTTACGTCTCGACCATTTCGAGACTCCTCGTCATGTCCCCGATCTCATCCGGGACTCCGAACTCCTTCGGTACATCAAAACTCATAAACTCATAATAAAACTGTCATCGAAACCTTAAGCGTGCGGACCCTACGGGTTCGAGAACTATGTAGACATGACCGAGACACGTCTCCGGTCAATAACCAATAGCGGAACCTGGATGCTCATATTGGCTCCCACATATTCTACGAAGATCTTTATCGGTCAAACCGCATAACAACATACGTTGTTCCCTTTCTCATCGGTATGTTACTAGCCCGAGATTCGATCGTCGGTATCTCAATACCTAGTTCAATCTCGTTACCGGCAAGTCTCTTTACTCGTTCCGTAATACATCATCCCGCAACTAACTCATTAGTTGCAATGCTTGCAATGCTTATAGTGATGTGCATTACCGAGTGGGCCCAGAGATACCTCTCCGACAATCGGAGTGACAAATCGTAATCTCGAAATACGCCAACCCAACAAGTACCTTCGGAGAAACCTGTAGAGTACCTTTATAATCACCCAGTTACATTGTGACGTTTGGTAGCACACAAAGTGTTCCTCCGGTATTCGGGAGTTGCATAATCTCATAGTCATAGGAACATGTATAAGTCATGAAGAAAGCAATAGCAATAAAACTAAACGATCAAGTTGCTAAGCTAACGGATGGGTCTTGTCCATCACATCATTCTCCTAATGATGTGACCCCGTTGATCAAATGACAACTCATGTCTATGGCTAGGAAACATAACCATCTTTGATCAATGAGCTAGTCTAGTAGAGGCATACTAGGGACACTCTGTTTTGTCTATGTATTCACACATGTACTAAGTTTCCAGTTAATACAATTCTAGCATGAATAATAAACATTTATCATGATATAAGGAAATAAATAATAACTTTATTATTGCCTCTAGGGCATATTTCCTTCAGTCTCCCACTTGCACTAGAGTCAATAATCTAGATCACATCACCATGTGATTAACACCAATAGTTCACATCACCATGTGACTAACACCCATAGTTCTCATCGCCATGCGACCAATACCCAAAAGGGTTTACTAGAGTCAACAATCTAGTTCACATCGCCATGTGATTAACACCCAAAGAGTACTAAGGTGTGATCATGTTTTGCTTCGTGAGAGAAGTTCAGTCAGCGGGTCTGTTATATTCAGATCCGTATGTATTTTGCAAATTTCTATGTCTACAATGCTCTGCATGGAGCTACTCTAGCTAATTGCTCCCACTTTTAATACGCATCCAGATTGATACTTAGAGTCGTCTGGATTAGTGTCAAAGCTTGCATCGGCGTAACTCTTTACGACGAACTCTTTATCACCTCCATAATCGAGAAATATTTCCTTAGTCATCCAGTAACTAAGGATAATTTTGACCGCTGTACAGTGATCTACTCCTGGATCACTATTGTACCTCCTTGTCAAACTCATGGCAAGGTACACAACATGTTTGCTACACAGCATGGCATACTTTATAGAACCTATGGCTCAGGCATAGGGAATGACTTTCATTCTCTCTATATTTTTCTGCCGTGGTCTGGCTTTGAGTCTTACTCAACTTCACACCTTACAAGTCAGGAAAGAACTCCTTCTTTGACTGATCCATTTTGAACTACTTCAAAATCTTATCAAGGTATGTACTCATCAAAAGTCTTATCAAGCGTCTTGATCTATCTCTATAGATCTTGATGCCCAATATGTAAGCAGCTTCACCGAGGTCTTTCTTTGAAAAACTCCTTTCAAACACTCCTTTATGCTTTCTAGAAAATTCTACATCATTTCCGATCGACAATATGTCATTCACATATATTCATCAGAAAGGTTGTAGTGCTCCCACTCACTTCTTGTAAATACAGGCTGCACCGCAAGTCTGTATAAATCTATATGCTTTGATCACCTCATCAAAGCGTATATTCCAACTCCGAGATGCTTGCACCAGTCCATAGATGGACCGCTGGAGCTTGCACATTTTGTTAGCACCTTTAGGATTGACAAAACCTTCTGGTTGCATCATATACAATTCTTCTTCAATAAATCCATTAAAGAATGCAGTTTTGTTATCCATTTGCCAGATTTCATAAAATGCGGCAATTGCTAACATGATTCGGACCGACTTAAGCATCGCTACGGGTGAGAAAATCTCATCGTAGTCAACACCTTGAACTTGTCGAAAAACCTTTCCCAACAAGTCGAGCTTTGTAGACAGTAACATTACCATCGACGTCAGTCTTCCTCTTAAAGATCCATTTATTTTCAATGGCTTGCCGATCATCGGGCAAGTCAACCAAAGTCCATACTTTGTTCTCATACATGGATCCCATCTCAGATTTCATGGCCTCAAGCCATTTTGCGGAATCTGGGCTCATCATCGCTTCCTCATAGTTCGTAGGTTCATCATGGTCTAGTAACATGATTTCCAGAACTGGGTTACCGTACCACTCTGGCGCGGAACGTACTCTGGTTGATCTATGAAGTTTAGTAGTAACTTGATCCGAAATTTCATGATCATCATCATTAGCTTCCTCACTAATTGGTGTAGGAATCACTGAAACTAGTTTCTGTGATGTACTACTTTCCAATTCGGGAGAAGGTACAATTACCTCATCAAGTTCCACTTTCCTCCCACTCACTTCTTTCGAGAGAAACTCCTTCTCTAGAAAGGATCCACTCTTAGCAACAAAGACCTTGCCTTCGGATCTGTGATAGAAGGTGTACCCAACAGTTTCTTTTGGGTATCCTATGAAGATTTACTTCTCCGATTTGGGTTCGAGCTTATCATGTTGAAACTTTTTCACATAAGCATCGCAGTCCCAAACTTAAAGAAATGACAGCTTAGGTTTCTCGTCAAACCACAGTTCATACGGTGTCATCTCCATGGATTTAGATGGTGCCCTATTTAACGTGAATGTAGCTGTCTCTAATGCATAACCCCAAAAGTGATAGTGGTAGATCGGTAAGAGACATCATCGATCGCACCATATCTAATAAAGTACGGTTATGACGTTCGGACACACCATTACACTGTGGTGTTCCAGGTGGCGTGAGTAGTGAAACTATTTCACATTGTTTTTACTGAAGGCCAAACTCGCTAACTCAAATATTTTACCTCTACGATCATATCGTAGAAACTCTTATTTTCTTGTTACGATGATTCTCCACTTCACTCTGAAATTCTTTGAACTTTTCAAATGTTTCAGACTTGTGCTTCATTAAGTAGATATACCCATATCTACTCAAATCATCAGTGAAGGTCAGAAAATAACGATGCCCGCCGCGAGCTTCAACACTCATTGGTCCACATACATCTGTATGTATGATCTCCAACAAATCTGTTGTTCGCTCCATTGTTCCGGAGAACGGAGTTTTAGTCATCTTGCCCATGAGGCATGGTTCGCAAGCACCAAGTGATTCATAATCAAGTGATTCCAAAAGTCCATCACTATGGAGTTTCTTCATGCGCTTTACACCATTATGACCTAAACGGCAGTGCCACAAATAAGTTGCACTATCATTATTAACCTTGCATCTTTTGGCTTCAGTATTATGAATATGTGTATCACCACGATCGAGATCCAACAAACTATTTTCATTGGGTGTATGACCATCGAATGTTTTATTCATGTAAACAGAATAACAATTATTCTATGACTTTAAATGAATAACCGTATTGCAACAAATATGATCAAATCATATTCATGCTCAACACAAATGCCAAATAACATTTATTTAGGTTTTACACTAATCCCGAAAGTATAGGGAGTGTGCGATGATGATCATATCAATCTTGGAACCACTTCCAACACACATCGTCACTTCACCTTTAACTAGTCTCTGTTCATTCTGCAATTCTCGTTTCGAGTTACTAATTTTAGCAACTGAACCGGTATCAAATACCCAGGGGTTGCTATGAACACTAGTAAAGTACACATCAATAATATGTATATCAAAATATACCTTTGTTCACTTTGCCATCCTTCTTATCCGCCAAATATCTAGGGCAGTTCCACTTCCAGTGACCATTTCCTTTGCAGTAGAAGCACTTAGTTTCAGGCTTGAGTTTAGCTTTGGGTTTCTTCATGGGAGTGACACCTTGCTTGTCATTCTTCTTGAAGTTCCCCTTCTATCCCTTTGCCCTTTAATTGAAACAAGTGGTCTTGTTAACCATCAACACTTGATGCTTTTTCATGATTTCTACCTTCGCCGACTTCAGCATCGCGAAGAGCTCGGGAATTCCTTTCGTCATCCCTTGCATATTATAGTTCATCACGAAGTTCTACTAACTTGGTGATAGTGACTAGAGAACTTTGTAAATTACTATATTATCTGGAAGATTAACTCCCACTTGATTCAAGTAATTGTAGTACCCACACAATCTGAGCACATGCTCACTGGTTGAGCTATTCTCCTCCATCTTGTAGGCAAAGTACTGTCAGAAGTCTTATACCTCTCGACACGGGCATGAGTATGAAATACTAATTTCAACTCTTGGAACATCTTATATGCTCCGTGGCGTTCAAAACGTTTTTGAACTCCCGGTTCTAAGCCGTAAAGCATGGTGCACTTAAACTATCAAGTAGTCATCATACCGAGCTTTTGTCAAAACGTTCATAACGTCTACATCTGCTCCTGCAATAGGTCTATCACCTAGCGGTGCATCAAGGACATAATTCTCTGTGCAGCAATGAGGATAATCCTCAGATCACGGAACAATTCCGCATCATTGCTACTAACATCTTTCAACTTAGTTTTCTCTAGGAACATATAAAAAATAAACGGGGAGCAACATCGTGAGCTATTGATCTACAACATAGATATGCTAATACTACGAGGACTAAGTTCATGATAAATTAAAGTTCAATTAATCATATTACTTAAAGAACTCCCACTTAGATAGACATCCCTCCGGTCATCTAAATGATCACGTGATCCAAATCAACTAAACCATGTCCGATCATCACGTGAGATGGAGTAGTTTCAATGGTGAACATCTTATGTTGATCATATCTACTATATGATTCACGCTCGACCTTTCGGTCTCCAGTGTTCCGAGGCCATATCTGCATATGCTAGGCTCGTTAAGTTTAACCCGAGTATTCTGCGTGTGCAAAACTGGCTTACACCCGTTGTATTTGAACGTAGAGCTTATCACACCCGATCATCACGTGGTGTCTCGGCACGACGAACTTTCGCAACGGTGCATACTCAGGGAGAACACTTATACCTTGAAATTTTGTAAGGGATCATCTTATAATGCTACCGTCGTTCTAAGCAAAATAAGAAGCATAATAAGATAAACATCACATGCAAATCAAAATATGTGACATGATATGGCCATCATCATCTTGTGCTTTTGATCTCCATCTCCAAAGCACCGTCATGATCACCTTGGTCACCGGCGCGACACCTTGATCTCCATCGTAGCATCGTTGTCGTCTCGCCAACTATTGCTTCTACGACTATCGCTACTTCTTAGTGATAAAGTAATGCAATTACATGGCGATTGCATTTCATACAATAAAGCGACAACCATATGGCTCCTGCCAGTTGCCGATAACTTTACAAAACATGATCATTTCATACAAAACCGTATAACTCATCATGTCTTGACCATATCACATCACAACATGCCCTGCAAAAACAAGTTAGACGTCCTCTACTTTGTTGTTGCAAGTTTTACGTGGCTGCTACGGGCTTAGCAAGAACCGTTCTTACCTACGCATACAAAACCACAACGATATTTCGTCAAGTATGTGCTGTTTTAACCTTCACAAGGACCGGGCGTAGCCACACTTGATTCAACTAAAGTTGGAGAAACTGACACCCGCCAGCCACCTGTGTGCAAAGCACGTCGGTAGAACCAGTCTCGCGTAAGCGTACGCGTAATGTCGGTCCGGGCCGCTTCATCCAACCGCCGAACCAAAGTATGACATGCTGGTAAGCAGTATGACTAGTATCGTCCACAACTCACTTGTGTTCTACTCGTGCATATCATCTACGCATAAACCTGGCTCTGATACCACTGTTGGGGAACGTAGTATTTCAAAATTTTCCTACGATCACGCAAGATCTATCTACCAGATGCATAGCAACGAGAGGGGAGAGTGTGTCTACGTACCCTTGTAGACCGAAAGCGGAAGCGTTAGAACAACGCGGTTGATGTAGTCGTACGTCTTCACGGCCCGACCGATCAAGCACCGAAACTACGGCAGCTCCGAGTTCTAGCACACGTTCAGCTCGATGACGTCCCTCGAACTCCGATCCAGCCGAGTGTCGAGGAAGAGTTCCGTCAGCACGACGGCGTGGTGACGATCTTGATGTTCTACCGTCGCAGGGCTTTGCCTAAGCACCGCTACAATATTATCGAGGAGAACTGTGGTGGAGGGGGGCACCGCACACGGCTAAGAGATCAAGAGATCAACTGTTGTGTCTAGAGGTGCCCCCCTGCCCCCGTATATAAAGGAGGGAGGGAGAGGCCGGCCCTAGAAGGGGCGCGCCAAGTGTGGGGAGTCCTACTAGGACTCCCAAGTCCTAGTAGGATTCCCCTTTCCTTTCCGGAGTAGGAGAGAAGGAAAGAGGGGGAGAGGGAGAAGGAAAAGGGGGCTGCACCCCTTGTCCAATTCGGACCAGAAGGGGGCCACGCGCCTCCTTCCTTTTGGTCTCTCTCCTCTATTCCCGTAACTCCCCGGTACTCCGAAAATACCCGAATCACTCGGAACCTTTCCGATGTCCGAATATAGTCGTCCAATATATCGATTTTTACGTCTCGACCATTTCGAGACTCCTCGTCATGTCCCCGATCTCATCCGGGACTCCGAACTCCTTCGGTACATCAAAACTCATAAACTCATAATAAAACTGTCATCGAAACCTTAAGCGTGCGGACCCTACGGGTTCGAGAACTATGTAGACATGACCGAGACACGTCTCTGGTCAATAACCAATAGCGGAACCTGGATGCTCATATTGGCTCCCACATATTCTACGAAGATCTTTATCGGTCAAACCGCATAACAACATACGTTGTTCCCTTTGTCATCGGTATGTTACTAGCCCGAGATTCGATCGTCGGTATCTCAATACCTAGTTCAATCTCGTTACCGGCAAGTCTCTTTACTCGTTCCGTAATACATCATCCCGCAACTAACTCATTAGTTGCAATGCTTGCAAGGCTTATAGTGATGTGCATTACCGAGTGGGCCCAGAGATACCTCTCCGACAATCAGAGTGACAAATCCTAATCTCGAAATACGCCAACCCAACAAGTACCTTCGGAGAAACCTGTAGAGTACCTTTATAATCACCCAGTTACATTGTGACGTTTGGTAGCACACAAAGTGTTCCTCCGGTATTCGGGAGTTGCATAATCTCATAGTCATAGGAACATTTATAAGTCATGAAGAAAGCAATAGCAATAAAACTAAACGATCAAGTTGCTAAGCTAACGGATGGGTCTTGTCCATCACATCATTCTCCTAATGATGTGACCCCGTTGATCAAATGACAACTCATGTCTATGGCTAGGAAACATAACCATCTTTGATCAATGAGCTAGTCTAGTAGAGGCATACTAGGGACACTCTGTTTTGTCTATGTATTCACACATGTACTAAGTTTCCAGTTAATACAATTCTAGCATGAATAATAAACATTTATCATGATATAAGGAAATAAATAATAACTTTATTATTGCCTCTAGGGCATATTTCCTTCAGTTGCAGGTGTCCAGATGCACTTAGTCTCTAGGGTATTTATGGATGAATATACATGTTGGACCAGACACGGTGAAGAGGAGGTCATGGATGAAGATACCCAAGGCAGCAAGATGCCAAACCCCGATCAGTGTCACATGGATGTTGAATCTAACATCGGGGCAGAGGCGTCAAGCTACCGATGGAACACTAGAAAGCCAAAACGCCCACTGGAAAACCAAAAGTGAAGCAGAAGATTAAAGGTAAAAGAAAGGATGGTGACGGTTCACAGCTCGATATGCTTGCTGATCAATCAAAACACAAAAGTGAAGCAGAAGATGATGACAAATTCATCAAAGCTCGCCAGAGTTAATATTTCAGTACAAAAGAAGCAACACAATTCTTCACCTATTTGTTGTCAGTTAAGACACCCTCTTCCTACTGTGCAAACATCAGAAGTCTCGTGGATGTGAGCTCAGGTAAAATGAAGTTGGGACACATGAAGTCACATGATTGCCACGTAATGTTGACACAAATCCTCCCGGTGGCCATCAGGAATCTGATGGACAAAGATATAAGATAAACACTCATTGACCTCTGTGATTTCTTCAACCAAATATGGTAGAAAGTTGTAGATCCTGAAGAGTTGGATCATATGCAAGATGATATTGCAAGAATATTGTCCAATATAGAGATGTTTTTCCCACCGTCATTCTTTGATGTCATGGTCCATCTCACTGTGCACCTTGTCGACGAGATAAAGTATTACGGTCCTGTGTTTCTTCGCAACATGTATCCCTTCGAGCGGTTCATGGGAATACTGAAGCGCTTTTGTCGTAACCAAAACCATCCAGAGGCAAGCATCCTACAAGGTTATACCGCGGAGGAGGTGGTTGAGTTTTGCACCGAATACATGAAACAAAGACCTATAGGTTTGCCCCTCTCTCGCCACGAGGGAAGGCTGAAAGGTAAGTCGGTCCTTGCTGGCACGCAAATGGCTGCACCCGGAGAATTGGCAGAGAAAGCCCACTTGACGGTACTGCTTAACAGCCCAGTTCTCAGTGCTTATGCCGAAGAACACTTGGCGGAGATACGCCAAAGCTTCTTACCAATGGTGCATTCTGTTGGGGAACGTAGCATAATTCAAAAAATTTCTACGTCTTCACCAAGATCCAACTATGGAGACATCTAGCAACGAGCAAGTAAGAGTGCATCTACATACCGTTATGTAGATCGCGTGCGGAAGCTTTCAACGAAGTGTGGATGAAGTAGTCGAACTCTTCACGTTCTTCGTCACCGATGATCTAGCGCAGAACGGACGGCACCTCCGCGTTCAACACACGTACGGTGCAGCAACGTCACCTCCTTCTTGATCCAGCAAGGGGGGAGGAGAAGTCGTCAGAGATCCGGCAGCACGACGGCGTGATGACGGATGCAGTGGAAATCGCAGCAGGGCTTCGCCGGGCGCCCTGCGTGGGAGTTGGGAGGTGTGACGGGAGGGGGAGAGGCGCCAGGGCT
>LR738714.1:852986499-853008526 GCA_902687465.1 Secale cereale | reverse complement strand
CCTCGCCGGACCCCGCCGCCGTCCTCCTCGTCCGCCCCCTCGACGGCTCCACCGAGCCTCGCCGACCCCCCGGTGCCCCTTCTCGCCGGTGAGCGCCCGCACGCCGCCGCTTTCGATCTGTCACCGCCGCCTCGCCGCGCGCACGCGCTCGCTCGCCCGGCCTCGCTCGTCGCCGCGCGCGCCCCTCCCTGCACGCGCCCGCGCGCGAGCCCGCACGAACGGCCGCACCCCGCCGCTGTAGCCGCGGCCGCCCGCCGCTGCGCCACGCCCCGCCTCCCGCTCACCCTCCTCGCCTCGCTCCTCCGGCCGCCACCGCGTGGCCTCGCCCCGGCCGAGTCCCGCCGCGGCGGTGCCCCCCCCTCCTCCAGTGCGCCTCGGCCGCGCCTCCGATGCCCCGCACCGGAGCCCCTCCCCCGCCTCTGCGCCCCTGCCCTGCCGTCGCCCTTCCAGCCCGCGGCCACCCCGCCTCCGGCCGGTGGCCGACGCGCCCTCGCCGCCGGTGACTGCACGCCCTGGCCGCCGACGCCACACGGGGCTCCTCCCCGTTACAACCGTCGCCCAGGACCCAAAAGCACTAGGGGCCCTCTGGGCCAATGACGCATGGGGCCCAGCCCTCAGAACGTTTTAAAAAAAAGGATTAATAAATAAAGGAATATAAATAATAATAATTAGTTAATTAATTAATTAATTAATTAGTTAACTGAATAATTAACTTAATTAATCTGGATTAATTAAATCCTAATTAATCTAATTAGTTAATTAACTAATGTTTTAATTAACCTAATGACTATTTAACTTAATGATCTACTGTTAGGTTAAACTGATTAATTGTGATCAACTTAATTAACTTTAATTAATTATATTAATTAGGTTTAAATAATTAATTAACCCTAATTAATACTGTGTCACTGACAGGTGGGACCCACCTGTCAGGTTGACCAGTCAACCCTGATGACGTCAGAATGACATCATGCTGATGTCATAAATGAATTTTCGAATTAAATTAATTAATATTTAATTCCAGAAATTATTAAAAACTTAATAAAATCATATCTTTTAAACCGTAACTCAGATTGAAATACTTTGTACATGAAAGTTGCTCAGAACGACGAGACGAATACGACTACGCGGTCCGTTCGTCCACCGCACACCCCTAACATACCGAACCCGCAACTTTCCCCCTCCGGCCCCTCTGCCCGAAAACGCGAAACGCCGGGAATACTTTCCCGGATGTTTCCCCCCTTCGTCAGTATCACCCGATACTGCGTTAGGGCACACTTAGCACCGTTACCTGTCATGTCATGCATCGTCATGCATCTGTTTGCATTGTATTCACTGTTTCTTCCCCCTCTTCTCTCCGGTAGACTACGAGACTGACACTGCTGCTGCCCCGATCGACTACGGTGCTGACGACCTCACTTTGTCTGCAGAGCTTCCAGGCAAGCCCCCCCCTTTGATCACCAGATATCGCCTACTCTTCTCTCTACTGCTTGCATTAGAGTAGTGTAGCATGTTACTGCTTTCGATAATCCTATTCTGCTGCATAGCCTGCCTTTGTTACTATCACTGTTGATACTTTACCTGCAATCCTAAATGCTTAGTATAGGATGCTAGTATTCCATCAGTGGCCCTTCACCCTTGTCCGTCTGCCCTGCTATTCTATCGGGCCGTGATCACTTGGGGGTGATCACGGGTATATATATTACATACACATATACCTGATACTTGATGTGACTAAAGTCGGGTCGGCTCGTTGAGTACCCGCGGTTGATTCACGGATTGGGGGCTGAAAGGACATACTTTCCCGACGGCCCTCTGTGTGGATCTTTGTGGCGGAGCGACAGGGCAGGTTGAGACACCTAGGAGACAGGTGGCCTGGCCCTGGTCGTTGTCCGCGGTTATTTCATAATAACACGCTTAACGAGTTTGGATATTTGATCTGAGTCTGGCCATTTGGTCTATACGCACTAACCAGCTACGTGGGAATAGTTATGGGTACTCGACGTCGTGGTATCAGCCGAAGCCTTCTTGACATCAGCGACTTAGCGGCGCGCGCCGGATTGGACTGGAAAGCCTACTCTGGTATTAGGAGAGGCTAGGTCTGCTTACCGGCCGCGTACGCAACGTGCAGGTGTGCGTTGGGCGATGGGCCCGGACCCCTGCGCGCCTAGGACTTAGACCGGCGTGCTGACCTCTCTGCTGTGCTTAGGTAGGGCTGCGACGTGTTGATCTTCCGAGGCCGGGCATGACCCTGGAAAGTGTGTCCGGCCAAATGGGATCAAGCGTGCTGGGTTATGTGGTGCACCCCTGCAGGGAAGTTAATCTATTCGAATAGCCGTGTCCCTCGGTAAAAGGACGACCCGGAGTTGTATTCCGACCTCATGATAACTAGAACCGGACACTTGATAAAACACACCCAGATGAGTTCCAGATATAACTCGGTGGTTGCTCTCTCACAGGGTGATGTGCGGGAGAATCGCCGAGTAGGATTATGCTATTCGATGTTACTTGGTGAACTTACCATCTATTCTCTTCTACTGCTGCAAGATGGAGGCTGCCTGAAGCGTAGTCTTCGTTCGGATTAGCTACCCCCCTCTTATTCCCGCTTGCTGCAGTTCAGTCCACCGATATTACCCATATCATTGTTACCATTGCATATGTAGTATAGATCCTTGCTTGCGAGTACTTTGGATGAGTACTCACGGTTGCTTTGCTTCCCCTTTTCCCCCTTCTGTACCTTCTTCTCGGATGATGCAACCAGATGATGGAGCCCAGGAGCCAGACGCCACCTACGACGACTCCTACTACACCGGAGGTGCCTACTACTACGTTCAGTCTGCCGACGACGACCAGGAGTAGTTAGGAGGATCCCAGGCAGGAGGCCTGCTCCTCTTTCGATCTGTATCCCAGTTTGTGCTAGCCATCTTATGGCACCTTGTTTAACTTTATGTCTGTACTCAGATATTTGTTGCTTCCGCTGACTCGTCTATGATCAGGCACTTGTATTCGAGCCCTCGAGGCCCCTGGCTTGTAATATGAAGCTTGTATGACTTATTTTACTTTTAGAGTTGTGTTGTGATATCTACCAGTGAGTCCCTGATCTTGGTCGTACACATTGCGTGCATGATTAGTGTACGGACAAATCGGGGGCATCACAAGCAAGTACAATAAAGTGACATAAGCAGGCTATAAGGAATAGAATAATATATATGTGCTTACTAATTAGTTGGAGGAAAGAGAAGAGGAGAGAGAATAGAAGTGGGCTCTTGGTTAGTAGAGCTAGCTGCAACACGAGATTCAAGACACTTTTGTAAGGATGTAAGGTGGGCCAACTATTGATAAACTAGTTCGTACTTAAAACTTATTATTGTACATGCCAGCTAAGAGGTTGGTTGTGTATATGACATGGCAACTTCTTATAGCCGACAGTTGGCTGTATTATTAACCATGCTCTTATAGTGAGGTAGTATATCATAGACTATAACTAATATAATACTCCATCCTTTCCGGTTTAGGCTGGTTGGTACTCCCTCCGTCCGGGTTTATTAGGCCTAAAGACAGTTTCTCTTAGACCAAAGCGAGGCCTTATAAAAAGAGACATGCTTGTGATGCTGAGAGGCCTAATAAACCCGGACGGAGGGAGTAGTATCATAAGCGGTATCATGCATGCCGAACTAGACTTTCTGGGTGATATGACACACAATTAAATGAGGAATTAAAGAGACGATGTGGTATCATATCATGATACCGTATCATATTAAATGTTGTACTACTTTGTGTGATGCATGAAAAGTAATACTTTTTGTAGTTTGCAAAAACACCCAATTAATGCTTTTGTTTTCATCAAAAAATTATGTTTTCCAATGTATTAATTGCAATACATGCATGCATAAAGTACAAGCATTGGTCAACTTTCTCTTTATACTTGCATGCAATGATTTAATGCACCTTGGAATCTGAACATGTGATGGGGAACAATCAAATTGAGCCTTATAAAATGGAAAAACTAAAATTTTGAGATAAGCATATAACCCAGAAAGGAGGGAGTATATATATACCTCCATAATGCGCGCATGCATAGTATCATAAGTTAGTATATTAGGTTGCCTTATTAATTGCCATGCATGACACAAAGTAGTTCAACATTTAATATATATATAGAGTATTCTAAGTTTCAAAACTATTTAGCTCAAAAGATATAAGTGAAGCACATAGAATATTCTAACAAATTCTAGACCATATTTATCTCTCTCAAAAAGGTGTGTCCAGCAAGGATGATTGTGGCAAACTAACAAGCAAAGACTCAAATCATTCATGACGCTCCAAGCAAAACACATATCATGTGGTGAATAAAAATATAGCCCCGAGTATAGTTACCGATAGATGAAGACAAAAGAGGGGATGCCTTCCCGGGGCATCCCCAAGCTTAGGCTTTTGGTTATCCTTGAATTTTACCTTGGGGTGCCTTGGGCATCCCCAAGCTTAGGCTCTTGCCACTCTTCGTTCCATAGTCCATCAAAGCCATACTCAAAACTTGAAAACTTCACAACACAAAACTTAGCCAAAAATCTCGTGAGCTCCGTTAGTATAAGAAAACAAACAACCTCTCAAAGGTACTGTAATGAACTCATTCTTTGTTTATATTGGTGTTAAACCTACTGTGTTCCAACTTATCTATGATTCATACTCCTCAATACTACTCATAGATTCATCAAAATAAGCAAACAACACACGAAAAACAGAATCTGTCAAAAATAGAACAGTCTGTAGTAATCTGTAACTTTCGAATACTTCTGCAACTCCAAAAATTGAAATAAATTGGTAAATGTGAGGAATTTGTCTATTAATCATCTGCAAAAAGAATCAACTAAATATCACTCTCCAGTAAAATCTGGTGACAATTCTCGTGAGCGCTAACGTTTCAGTTTTTCACAGCAAGATCATATAAACTTCACACAAGTCTTCCCAATGGTTCTACTTGGCACAAACACTAATTAAAACACAAACCACATCTAAACAGAAGCTAGATGCTATATTTATTCCTAAACAGAAGCAAAAACAAAGAAAATAAAATTGGGTTGCCTCCCAACAAGCGCTATCGTTTAGCGCCCCTAGCTAGGCACGATACAAGGATAGATCTAGGTATTCCCATCTTTGGAAGGCCATCCATAAGTTGCTCTCATAATGGATTCATAAGGTAATTTGATTTTCTTTCTAGGAAAGTGTTCCATGCATTTCCTTAATGGAAATTGGAATCTAATATTTCCTTCCTTCATATCAATAATTGCACCAATCGTTCTAAGGAAAGGTCTACCAAGAATTATAGGACATGAAGGATTGCAATCTATATCAAGAACAATGAAATCTACGGGCACATAATTCCAATTGGCAGCAATAAGAACATCATTAATCCTTCCCATAGGTTTCTTAATAGTAGAATCAGCAAGATGCAAATTTAAAGAACAATCATCAAGCTCATGGAAACCTAACAAAACACACAAAGTTTTTGGGATAGTGGAAACACTTGCACCCAAATCACACAAAGCAAAGCATTCACGATCCTTAATTTTAATTTTAATAGTAGGTTCCCATTCATCGTATAGCTTTCTAGGGATAGAAACTTCTAGTTCAAGTTTTTCTTCATAAGATTGCATCAAAGCATCAACTATGTGTTTGGTAAAAGCTTTATTTTGACTATAAGCATGCAGAGAATTTAGTACGGAATTCAACAAGGAAATACAATCAATCAAAGAGCAATTATCATAATTGAATCCCTTGAAATCCAAAGTAGTGGGTTCATCACTATGCAAAGTTTTAATCTCTTCAATCCCACTTTTAACAATTTTAGCATCAAGACCTAAAAACTCCGAATCATTGGGACACCTTTTAATTAAAGTAGACTCATATCCAGTCCCATCTTTATCAAGATTCATACTAGAAAACAAGGATCTAATAGGAGACACATCAATAACTTTCAAATCTTCATCTTTATTTTCATGATAACTAGAAGAACACGCTTTCATAAAGCACTCTTTTTTAGCACGCATCCTAGCGGTTCTTTCTTTGCATTCATCAATGGAAATTCTCATGGCTTTAAGAGACTCGTTGATATCATGCTTAGGTGGAATAGATCTAAGTTTAAAAGAATCAACATCAAGAGTAATTCTATCCACGCTTCTAGCCAACTCGTCAATCTTAAGAATTTTTTCTTCAAGCAAAGCATTGAAATTCTTTTGCGAATTCATAAACTCTTTAACGCTAGTTTCAAATTCAGAAGGCATATTACCAAAATTTCCATAAGAGTTATTGTAGGAATTACCATAATTATTAGAGGAATTACTAGGAAAAGGCCTAGGATTAAAGTTTCCTCTATAAGCATTGTTACCAAAATTATTCCTACCAACAAAATTCACATCCAAAGATTCATTATTATTTTCAATCAGCGTGGATAAAGGTATATCATTAGGATCAGAAGAAGCACTCTTAGTAGCAAATAATTTCATAAGTTCATCCATCTTTCCACTCAAAACACTAATCTCTTCAATAGCATGCACTTTTTTACTTGTAGATCTTTCGGTGTGCCATTGAGAATAATTAACCATAATATTATCTAGGAGTTTGGTAGCTTCTCCTAAGGTAGTTTCCACGAAAGTGCCTCATGCGGCCGAATCTAAAAGATTTCTAGAAGCAAAATTCAAGCCAGCGTAAAAGTTTTGTATAATCATCCATAAGTTCAAAGCATGTGTAGGGCAATTACGTATCATTAATTTCATTCTCTCCCAAGCTTGTGCAACATGCTCATGATCTAGTTGCTTAAAATTCATAATGTCGTTTCTAAGAGAGATAATCTTAGCAGGGGGGGGGGGGAAATACTTAGAGATAAAAGCATCTTTGCACTTATTCCATGAATCAATACTATTTCTAGGCAAAGACAAAATCCAAGTTTTAGCACGATCTCTAAGTGAAAACGGAAATAGCTTCAATTTAATAATATCATTATCCGTATCCCTCTTCTTTTGCATATCACACAAATCAACAAAGTTGTTCAGATGGGTAGCGGCATCTTCACTACGAAGGCCGGAAAATTGATCTTTCATGACAAGATTCAACAGAGCAGCATTGATCTCAAAAGATTTAGCATCGGTAATAGGAGCAATCGGAGTTCTAATAAAATCATTATTGTTGGTATTGGAGAAGTCACACAATTTGGTATTTGTAGCGACCAGACCTCAAACAGTCTCATCTCTGTGCATCAGTGTCATCCCTGGATCAGTAATGCTGACACGCACAGTACTTGAAGGATTTATAACAGAGTAGCAATCACACACTTATTACATCGATAGTCCAACGATGAATTTATTATAAATAATATGGCTGAAGGCCATCTAACACGATAACAGCGGAAGGCTTGGAAGATAAGTGAGTCCATCAACTCCAGCGGCATCACTGAGTATAGAACCACGACCTAAAAGGCATCTTACTCGTCGTCTGAAAAGTCTGCAACATGAAACGTTGCAGCCCGAAAACGGGCCAGCACATGGAATATGCTGGCAAGGTAACACAAGAGAATGCAATGGAAGTAAAGCTATACTATATGCATATTTGGCTGGTGGAAAGCTCTATGGTTAAGTTTTTGCGTAAAGCCAATTTTTCCCTACTTTAAAGGAATAGATTTTAGTTAACTATCATGGTAGTTGAAACATCGTTGAGAAGATAGACATCCTCTCAACCCCAATTAAAATAATCATTTAAACCCAACAAAATTAATTAAAGTAACATGATGAGATTCACATGATAATCCAAGTACTAGATACTCAAGACGTCCGTAACCGGGGACACGGCTAATCATGATCAGTTTGTACACTCTGCAGAGGTTTGTGCACTTTTCCCCACAAGACTCGATCTCCTCCGTTTGGTTTCTCGCACTGCATGGTGTTTGAGAAACGGATAACCTAGACACAATCTTTTCGAAGAGGTCCCCTTAACCAGATAGATAGGCCGGCACACGGAAGTTTCTAGTATGAAAAATCTCATGATCCCTTTGAGCCTGGGTGGCGGTCCAAAAGAAAAACAAACAATCACTGGAATACCCACATGCCTCAATCCACCCAGATGTGTGTTAACGTTGCCATCGTAAGTTGAACCATTAATTAAAAAACTCACATCTGTCATGGATTTCACTCAAACCCAAACCACGTCTACGAGCATAGCATGTCCTAACAGCAAACGTAGAAGTAACTCCCAAAGGTTTGAATGTAATGCAGGTAATAGGTACTACCTCAATCTACTTCCCAATCCCACAAATTAATTAATCCTACTCATGCAATGTGTGAGGGTTGGACTAATGCAATGAAAACTGGGTAATTAGAAAGTATGATCAAAGTGTTACTTGCCTTGCTGATGATCCGCAAAACCTAGAGACTCAAAGTAGCAAGCGGCGCACTCCGGGTACTCTATCGCAAACAAACAAGCATACAATAAGTACTTAACTACTGCACAGGTAAAACTCAAATAAGAGATCTAACCAGAAAGTTCAACTTAAGAACTCCGGTTTGCAAAAAGAATCAACTCGAAAGAAGCAACGAAACTCAAACTGCAAAAGGAACGAGCTCCGGTTTACTAGTTGGCCTAAAGTCAAATTTTACAGTAGCCAAAACTTTGTTCAGGTTGATTAAACGTAAAGAGGGCATCGAGATGAAGATCTGGGATTTTGAATCACCTGATTCCGACTCTCGAGCGAAAAGAAAAATGAAAAACAAGATCAGGGCACAAATCGTGATCGGAATAACCGCGGATAAATACCCCGAAAAAGAAAAACGGACGAACAGGCTAACGAACGATCGTTCGCTGTCTGCGGCTAACTAACGAAAACCATTCGTTAAAACGAACGTACGGACGAACGTCCGCTAAATAACTAAACGGACGAAAAAAAACCGAACCGATCTAATCTAATAAAACAGATCTACGGTTTTTAAAAAAACTGAGCAGTTCTAAAAAAAGCGGCATCTACCTCGCGAACTCCGGCGGAAACTCCGGCGACGGCGGCGGCGGTCCGGCGGCGGCAGCGGGGCGGCGGCTAGCGGCGGCGGGGCGGTGGCTAGCGGCGGCGGGGAGGCGCGGGGTGCCGCGGCTAACGGCGGCGGGGTGCGGCAGCAGCAGCGGCGGGCGGCGGCGGTGGCAGCACGCGGCGGCGGCGGCGCGGGCGAGGTGGCCGCGGCTCGGGCGCTAGGGTTTGGGGCGGCGGCTGGCGGGCTGAGGCGAAACGGGCCGGGGTGGCGGCTTATAAAGCCCAGAGTCCCTTTCCTATACGAGTCTAAGTCGGTTCACTTTTTTTTTTAAAATAGAGTCCTGGCGCAGAAAAACGAACGAAAGAAATACTAAACGGACTCCAAAAATCCCGAAAAAAGTTTTCACCGTCTTCTAATAATATTTAGGACAAAGTGAACATTTTTCCCGGACCTAAATGCAATTTTGAAAAACACATATTTTTCCTATGCAAATAAATCCTCAAATAAATCCAGAAAAATACCAAAAGTGATTTTAACACTTTTCCTCCTATATTTCTGTTATTTTGGAGAAGTCATATTATCTCCGCTCATATTTTGTATTTAGAAATATTTTTAGGAGAGAAAAATAATTAGAATCACACTGTCCTCGTACCGGTATTCGAGCGAACTCAAATACGAAAACGGTAAAATTCCCAACTCTCTCCGTAGGTCCTTGAGTTGCTTAGAATTTTCGAGGAACGCCACAAACAAAATGCAAAAAGCATGCAATGCAAATATGATCTATGTATAACATTCCAAATTGAAAATTTGGGATGTTACAAACCTACCCCCTTAGAATGAATCTCGCCCTCGAGATTCGACTTGGCTAGAGAACAGGTGTGGGTGGTCCTTGCGTAGATCATTTTCTTGTTCCCAGGTGGCTTCTTCCTCGGTGTGGTGACTCCACTGAGCTTTGCCAAACTTGATAACCTTACTACGGGTGACTCTGCTCGAAAATTCGAGAATGTTAACAGGCTTCTCCTCGTAAGTCAGATCACTGTCCTACTGAATTGCTTCCAGGGGTACCGTGTCTCTAAGCGGTATATCAGCCATCTCCGCATGGCACTTCTTAAGCTGCGAAACGTGAAATACATCATGCACTCCTGACAATCCTTGGGGCAATTCCAACTTATAGGCAACCTCTCCCATGCGTTCCAAAACACGGTAAGGTCCCACAAACCTCGGGGCTAACTTCCCTTTAACTCCGAAACGTTTAACTCCTCGCAGAGGTGATACCCTCAAGTACGCTCTGTCTCCGGTCTCATAGGCTATTTCCTTGCGCTTCGAGTCTGCATAACTCTTCTGCCTGGACTGAGCTACCTTCAGTCTATCTCGAATCAACTTCACCTTTTCCTCAGACTCTTTGGTTAAGTCTGGTCCAAACAACTGTCGGTCTCCAACTTCATCCCACATTAACGGTGTTCGGCATCTCCTTCCGTATAACGCTTCGAAAGGGGCCATCTTCAAATTGGATTGGTAACTGTTGTTGTATGAAAACTCCGCGTAGGGCAAGTTGTCATCCCAACTAGATCCGTAATCTAATGCACAGGCTCTCAGCATATCCTCCAAAATCTGATTTACTCTTTTAGTCTGTCCATCTGTCTGCGGGTGAAATGATGTACTAAACTCTAGCCTGGTACCCAAAGTTTCATGTAACTGATTCCAGAACTTTGAGGTAAACTGGGTTCCTCTATCTGATACGATGCTCCTCGGAACTCCATGCAGACACACAATTCTGGTCATGTATATCTTTGCCAACTTTGCACTGGTATATGTGGTTTTCATAGGGATAAAGTGGGCTACCTTCGTCAATCGGTCTACTACTACCCAGATTGAATCATATCCTGCTTTGGTCCTGGGCAATCCGGTGATAAAATCCATGCCAAGCTTCTCCCACTTCCATTCGGGTATTGGCATAGGTTGTAACAATCCTGCTGGCTTCTGATGTTCCGCCTTTACTCTCTGACATACATCACAAACTGCTACATACTCCGCAATATCCTTCTTCATACCGGTCCACCAGAAAATATTCTTCAAATCCAAATACATCTTAGTATTTCCTGGATGAATCGAGTATGGTGAATCATGGGCCTCATGTAAAATCAACTTCCTGATCTCCGGGTCATTAGGCACATAGATTCGATCCTCAAACCATAGGGTGTCGTGTTCATCCTCACAAAAACCTTTAGCCTTTCCTTCGCTCATCCTCTCCTTTATAGAGACAACCTCCTTGTCAGCTTTCTGAGCTTCCATGATTTTATCCATCAAGGTAGACTGGATTTCTAATGTTGCTACATAGCCTCTCGGAACTATCTCCATACGTAGTTCTCGTAGGTCCTCGGCTAACTCCTTTGGAAATTCCTCCATCATCAGGGTATTGACATGGCTCTTACGGCTTAGCGCATCGGCTACTACGTTAGCCTTTCCGGGATGATAATGCAATCTCATGTCATAATCCTTAATGAGTTCCAACCATCTCCTTTGCCTAAGATTCAACTCCTTCTGAGTGAATATATACTTCAAACTCTTGTGTTCCGTATATACTTCACAATGGTTTCCAATAAGAAAATGTCTCCACGTCTTCAATGCATGCACTACGGCTGCTCACTCCAAATCGTGGGTGGCATAGTTCAGTTCATGAGGTTTTAGCTGTCATGATGCATACGAAACAACTCTTCCTTCCTGCATAAGAACTGCTCCAAGTCCTCGGCGTGAAGCGTCGCAGTACACCTCATAATCCTTATGTTGATCTGGTAGAATCAACACAGGGGATGAGACCAAACATTTCTTTAATTCCTGGAAACTGGCCTCACATTCTTCTATCCAACTGAACTTGGTGTCCTTCTTTAACAACTCCGTCATTGGCTTTGCAATCCTCGAGAAATTCTCGATGAATCTCCGGTAGTATCCTGCAAGTCCAAGAAAACTCCGGATCTCTCCAACTGTTGTTGGTGCTTCCCAATGGGTCACAGTGTCCACCTTGGCGGGATCTACTGCTATTCCTTCTCCAGATATAACATGTCCGAGAAATCCGACTTCCTTCAACCAAAACTCGCATTTGCTAAACTTGGCATATAACTGATGTTTTCCGAGCTTCTCCAACACCAAACGCAAATGCTCTGCATGCTCCTCTTCATCCTTCGAGAAGATCAATATATCATCTATGAACACTACGACAAACTTATCCAAATACTCCATAAACACTTTGTTCATCAGGTTCATAAAGTATGCCGGTGCGTTCGTCAGACCAAACGACAATACGGTATACTCGTACAACCCATACCTAGTGGTAAAGGTCGTCTTAGGTATATCCTGCTCTCGGATCTTCAATTGATGGTACCCTGATCGCAGATCGATCTTGGAAAATATCTTAGCTCCTTGCAATCTATCGAACAGATCATTGATCATTGGTAATGGGTACTTATTCTTGATCGTTACTTCATTCAATCCACGGTAATCAACAACCATTCTTAACGATCCATCCTTCTTCTCCACTAGAAGTACTGGCGAACCCCAAGGCGAAGAACTTGGGCGTATGAATCCTTTATCTAGTAACTCCTTAATCTGTTTCTTTATCTCCTCCAAATCCTTTGCGGGCATCCTATATGGTCTCTTAGAAATTGGCCCGGTGCCTGGCAAAAGTTCAATCAAAAACTCTATATCTCTATCCGGTGGCATACCAGGTAACTCCTTTGGAAACACATCCGGATAATCCTTCACTACTGGCACTTCCTCCTGAACAACTCCCGTGAGAGAATGTACTTGAGTCCTTATTGGCGAATGCCTAGATACATACTTAATCCTTTTTCCCTCCGGGGTGGTGAGCAAAATAGACTTACTGGCACAGTCAATGTTACCTCCATACTTCGATAGCCAATCCATACCTAATATCACATCCAATCCTTGTGACTCCAGAACTATTAGGTCAGAGGGGAAAGTATGGCGTCCTATGTACACTCATCTCATCATTCAGCCCTTCCATGAATCTCTCCTGCTTAGCGGCATCTGTGGCCACATCATCTGGGGCATAACGAGATATGGTACTAAGCTCATCCACGTACTGGGCCACAGTACGATTCCCTTGGCGCAAATTGCGAAACTCTTGCTTCTTCATACTCATGGCTCCAGTTGAGACATGGGCGGTACGAAAAGCTAGCTGAAACTGATCCCAAGTCACATTGGCTACGGGGTAAGTGGCTGTGTAATTCTCCCACCATGCTGTGGCTGGTCCAGACAACTGATGTGCGGCAAATCGCACCTTCTCAGCATCCGAGCAATTGGAGGTGGTCAAGTCCCTTCCAATCTTGCGTAGCCAGTCATCAGCCACTATTGGTTTGATGCTGCTAGCAAACACGGGTGGTTGCAACCTTAAGAAACGTGTCAGGTTGTCCACGGGTGGTGGTGGAGGGTTGTTGTTGTTGTTATGGTTGTTTTGGGTGTTCTGGACAAGAAGTTGCATCAGGGTGTTCTGCTACTGGATCAACTGAGTGAGCTCAGGGGGAAACTCAAATTCACGTCTTGTAGGCATCTGATGGGTGTAGAGGGAAGAGATTAGAATAGAAAAGAGGTCTAAGGGAAAATCACTACCCATATGCACATGAGGCAAACGCACAATCATATCACACCAATCAATTTCAAGCAAGATCTTACAAATCTAACGATCGTTACAAAAGTGCTCTAAACTAATATATGGTAGTAACTACTAGTCACAGGGTGGTCATCTAAAAATATTGATCGGCAGAGGATTCCATAATATCTGCTGCAGCTTCATCTTCATAGTCTTCGTCCTTGCTATCCTCAGCTTCCGAATCTGTGTCATCTATGATGATGTAGTCTTCCGGTGGAATCTCCTTGGGTTCTTCTTCTTTGTCTTCTTCTCCCATGAGTATCCCTAACTTCCGTGCCAGGTCATCATTCTTCTCCACAAGTATTTTCATCTCCTCCTCATAACCGTCGCGTGTAGACTTGAGTTCTTCTTCTAGCTCCAAATTCCTATTTAGGGCCTTCTTCAAATCTATCATCCCTGCACACATCTGGTGCTCCTGGCGACGAATGTGGTGGTTCAACTCCTGGATGAATGCTGCAATGGACCTATCCTTCCGGGTGCTAATCATATCCCAATTCTCATCTCGGCGTCCACAGATCTGGTAGATGGTGTCCTTTAGCTCCTGCTTGTAGACTTCTCCAATCCTTCCCATAGCACTGTGGGCTGCCATACTCCTGCCTAAGCTCCATGTAGGCGCATTAAAGGAAAATGCTATGAGTGAGGTGACGGGTGCGAACGTCCTTCCTGGAACTTGGGCTTGAATCAACCAACGCTCGTCCTCAGGTAGAGTGGCATTGTAGGTTCCGGTGAAACTTGGTAGTCCAATGTTTAGATATCTGGTGACTTCCACCAGGTGTCGTCCAAATGGCGTATTATCATCCGGTTGCATGAACTTGTGCTTTCCTTCCACCATCCTAAAGAGTAGAAAAGACGAGGAGTCAGAAAAGAGAAGAGTGAATTGTGCTCTAGGGCTTGTCTTAGTGGTCGTGTACTACAGTCAGCGTGTGCTCTGATACCATCTTGTAGCGACCAAACCTCAAACAGTCTGATCTTTATGCATCAGTGTCATCCCTGGATCAGTAATGCTGACACACACAGTACTTGAAGGATTTATAACAGAGTAGCAATCACAAACTTATTACATCGATAGTCCAACGATGAATTTATTATAAATAATATGGCTGAAGGCCATCTAACACGATAACAGCGGAAGGCTAGGAAGATAAGTGAGTCCATCAACTCCAGCGGCATCACTGAGTATAGAACCACGACCTAAAAGGCATCTTACTCGTCGTCTGAAAAGTCTGCAACATGAAACGTTGCAGCCCGAAAACGGGTCAGCACATGGAATATGCTGGCAAGGTAACACAAGAGAATGCAATGGAAGTAAAGCTATACTATATGCATATTTGGCTGGTGGAAAACTCTATGGTTAAGTTTTTGCGTAAAGCCAATTTTTCCCTACTTCAAAGGAATAGATTTTAATTAACTATCATGGTAGTTGAAACATCGTTGAGAAGATAGACATCCTCTCAACCCCAATTAAAATAATCATTTAAACCCAACAAAATTAATTAAAGTAACATGATGAGATTCACATGATAATCCAAGGACTAGATACTCAAGACGTCCGTAACCGGGGACACGGCTAATCATGATCAGTTTGTACACTCTGCAGAGGTTTGTGCACTTTTCCCCACAAGACTCGATCTCCTCCGTTTGGTTTCTCGCACTGCATGGTGTTTGAGAAACGGATGACCGAGACACAGTCTTTCCGAAGAGGTCCCCTTAACCAGATAGATAGTCAGGTACACCTACAAAACCCACTACATCTGCTAGCCCATCATGGAAAGGTTTCCCACAACTTACTCAACTATGCCAGAGCCCATATTGGCATGTGGTTGCACACGTAAGTTTCTAGTATGAAAAATCTCATGATCCCTTTGAGCCTGGGTGGCGGTCCAAAAGAAAAACAAGCAATCACTGGAATACCCAGATGCCTCAATCCACCCAGATGTGTGTTAAAGTTGCCACCTTAAGTTGAACCATTAATTAACAAACTCACATCTGTCATGGATTTCACTCAAACCCAAACCACATCTACGAGCATAGCATGTCCTAACAGCAAACGTAGAAGTAACTCCCAAATGTTTGAATGTAATGCAGGTAATAGGTACTACCTCAATCTACTTCCCAATCCCACAAATTAATTAATCTTACTCATGCAATGTGTGAGGGTTGGACTAATGCAATGAAAACTGGGTAATTGGAAAGTATGATCAAAGTGTTACTTGCCTTGCTGATGATCCGCAAAACCTAGAGACTCAAAGTAGCAAGAGGCGCACTCCGGGTACTCTATCGCAAACAAACAAGCATACAATAAGTACTTAACTACTGCATGGATAAAACTCAAATAAAAGATCTAACCAGAAAGTTCAACTTAAGAACGCCGGTTTAAAAAAAGAATCAACTCGAAAGAAGCAACGAAACTCAAACTGCAAAAGGAACGAGCTCAGGTTTACTAGTTGGCCTAAAGTTAAATTTTACAGTAGCCAAAACTTTGTTCAAGTTGATTAAACGTAAAGAGGGCAGTGAGACGAAGATCTGGGATTTTGAGTCACCTGATTCCGACTCTCGAGAGAAAAGAAAAACGAAAAATAAGATCAGGGCAGAAATCGCGATCGGAATAACCGTGGATAAATACCCCGAAAAAGAAAAACGGACGAACAGGCTAACGAACGATCGTTCGCTGTCTGCGGCTAACTAACGAAAACCGTTCGTTAAAACGAACGTATGGACTAACGTCCGCTAAATAACTAAACCGACGAAAAAAAAACCAAACCGATCTAATCTAATAAAACAGATCTACGGTTTTAAAAAAAACCGAGTGGTTCTAAAAAAATGGCGTCTACCTCGCGAACTCCGGCGGAAACTCCGTCAACGGCAGCGGCGGTCCGGCGGCGGCAGCATGGCAGCGACGGGGCGACGGGGCGGTGGCTAGCGGTGGCGGCGCGGCGCGGGGTGCGGCGGGGCGGCGGCTAGCGGTGGCGGGGTGCGGCAGCAGCAGCGGCGGGCGGCCGCGGCGGCGGCGCGGGCGAGGCGGCGGCGCGAGCGAGGCGGCGGCGGATCGGGCGCTAGGATTTGGGGCGGCGGCTGGCGGGCTGAGGCGAAACGGGCCGGGGTGGCGGCTTATAAAGCCCAGAGTCCCTTTCCTATACGAGTCTAAGTCAGTTCACTTTTTTTAAATAGAGTCCTGGCGCAGAAAAACTAACGAAAGAAATACTAAACGGACTCCAAAAATCCCGAAATAAATTTTCACTGTCCTCTAATAATATTTAGGACAAAGTGAACATTTTTCCCGGACCAAAATGCAATTTTGAAAAACACATATTTTTCCTATGCAAATAAATCCGCAAATAATCCAGAAAAATACCAAAAGTGATTTTAACACTTTTCCTCCAATATTTCTGTTATTTTGAAGAAGTCATATTATCTCCGCTCATATTTTGTATTTAGATATATTTTTAGGACAGAAAAATAATTAGAATCACACTGTCCTCGTACCGGTATTCGAGCGAACTCAAATACGAAAACAGTAAAATTCCTAACTCTCTTCGTAGGTCCTTGAGTTGCTTAGAATTTTCGAGGAACGCCACAAACAAAATGCAAAAAGCATGCAATGCAAATATGATCTATGTATAACATTCCAAATTGAAAATTTGGGATGTTACAGTATTGTTCTGAGCCATAGTGACACGCAAGTAATCCAACACACAAGCAAACAAGAAGCAAGCGAACGGTAAACACACGGCAAAAAGAAGGGCAAATGAAATGGCAAGGGTGAAGTGGGGGAGAGGAAAACGAGAGGCAAATAAATGTAATGCGTAGGATAAGGGTTTGTGATAGGTACTTGGTATATGACTTTTGCGTAAGCCTCCCCAACAACGGCGCCAGAAATTCTTCTTGGTACTTCTCGAACTTGCGTTGTATTCCCTCGAAGAGGAAAGGGTGATGCAGCACAGTAGCGTAAGTATTTCCCTCAGTTTTTGAGAACCAAGGTATCAATCCAGTAGGAGACCACGCGCGAGTCCGTCGCACCTGCACAAACAAATAAGAACTTCGCAGCCAACGTGATAAGGGGTTGTCAATCCCTTTACGGTCACTTACGAAAGTGAGATCTGATAGATATGATAGTTTGATATTTTTTGTATTTTTGGATATAAGAACAGAAAGTAAAAACAATAAAGTAAAGTAGATTGTAGATTAATATGTTGAGAATAGAACCGGGGGCCATAGGTTTCACTAGTGGCTTCTCTCATGATAGCAGAATTCTACGGTGGGTGAACAAAATACTGTCGGGCAATTGATAGAAAAATGAATAATTATGAGAATATCTAGGCAAGATCATTATATATAGGCATCACGTCCGTGACAAGTAGACCGAAACGATTCTGCATCTACTACTATTACTCTACACATCGAACGCTATCCAGCATGCATCTAGACTATTAAGTTCATAAGAACAGAGTAATGCTTTAAGCAAGATGACATGATGTAGAGGGATAAACTCAAGCAATATGATATAAACCCCATCTTTTTATCCTCGATGGCAATAATACAATACGTGCCTTGCTGCCCCTGCTGTCACTGGGAAAGGACACCGCAAGATTGAACCCAAAGCCAATCACTTCTCCCATTGCAAGAACTATAGATCTAGTAGGCCAAACCAAACCGATAATTCGAAGGGACTTGCAAGGATATTATAATCATACATAAAAGAATTCAGAAAAGAATCAAATGTATCGCGTAGATAATCTTGATCATAAACCCACAATTCATCGGATCTCGACAAACACACCACAAAAAGATTATATCGAATAGATCTCCTCGAAGACCGAGGAGAACTTGGTATTGAGATCCAAAAAAGAGAGAAGAGGCCATCTAGCTAATAACTATAGTCCCGAAGGTCTGTGGTAAACTACTCACAACTCATGGTGAGGCAATGGTGTTGATATAGAAGCACTCCGTGGAAGATCCCCCCTCCGGCGGAGCTCCAGAACAGGCCCCAAGATGGGATCTCATGGGAACAGAAGGTTGCGGCGGCGGAATTATGGTTTTCTCTGTTGCCTCGATGTTTTCAGGGTATATGGGTATATATAGGAGGAAGGAGGGCATCAGGGGAGCCAGAGGGGGCCCACGAGGGTGGGGGCGCCCTGTAGGAGGGGGCGCGCCCTGGACCCTCGTGGCCGCCTCCTTCGTTCCCTCGCATGTGCTCCAAGTCTTCTGTGTTGATATCGTTCCAAAAATAACTCTCGCGAAGGTTTCATTCCGTTTGGAGTCCGTTTGATATTCCTTTTCTGCGAAACCCTGAAATAGGCAAAAAACAGCAATCTGCACTAGGCCTTTGGGTTAATAGGTTAGTCCCAATAATAATATAAAAGTGTATGATAAAGCCCATTAAACATCCAAAACATCATATATAATAGCATGGAACAATAAAAAATTAAAGATACATTGGAGACGTATCAGGGACCCACTAGGGCCATAGCCGTATGTACGCAAGTGCCTCCTTATTATGTACAACTATATTTTTTTTTGCTTCCTCCTGGTTTCCTGACATCACGGTCCCACACCATTGTCAACCTATGTAGTCAATATAAACCAGAGAATTGCATAAGGTGCGGCCGACAGCTGGGACCAAGCAGCTCGAGCAGTATTTGTGTTTTTGAGGCGTGAGCACTGCAGCGTTTTTCTTGGCGATGTTTTCGTTGTTGTTCAGAGAGAGCAGGGTATTAACTGGGCGGGCTGTGGCCCGTCTAGCCCAGGACAGATATCCAGCCCAGATATTAATTTTTTTCAAGATGAAAATGGCTAGCCCAGCTATACGTTTTTTGAGGAATACCCAGGCAAGGTCAACGTGTTATTCTCCGTCCCGCTGTGCTGCAAATCTTTCTTAGGAGGGATGCATTAGGCTTAACAGGAAAATTGGCTTTAAAAATAATAAATGGGATGTAATTATAAAAACTGGGCAGTAACTATAAAAAAATGCACCAACCACGAAATTAGTTTATAAAATATTATTTATGTATTTTGAAAATCTTAATTTTTAATTGTTGCACGCGCAATGTTTCCTTAGATTTTTACGTAATAAAAATTTATATTTAATTTAACTAGAAATTTTGGGATAAAAATATTTCAGATCCATCAAAATGTGGGAAATTTTATTGAATTCTGTCTTGAACGGTTGGTTGAAATTATTAATCGTTGTCCTACCTAAAAAATGGGCTGTACTTTTAACAAACTGTAAAATGAGCCCAGTTTATTTTTTCTGAAGAATACCCAATCCAGGCCTATTTATTTTTCTACGCCCTGATGGGCTGTAACTCTTTCGAAGACGCCTGGAAATCTTGAAAGTAATATGAAATTGGTTGTAAATATAAAAATAGATGACAAATTGGCAATTACTTTGTAATTTCTAATTTTTTTTTCACATTTTCAGATTCCTATTTCACTGGGCATTAACCTAATTTAAATATATCTTCAAAGTACTTTAAATCTGGCTCGACATTTCGGTATTAAAAATAGTTTGGAACCCACAGAAATATACGAAATTGGCCCTGACCAAGCTAAAAAAGCGGACTGCAAACTGGACGGGCCACCGTATTTGGCGAAAAAAATGTTTTCCCCTGACTGCTGGGACCAACCGGACGGGCCACCGTATTTCGCGAAAAAAACGTTCCCCCCGCTGTCAGCTCGGTCCCACAGGAAGTGCCTCCTTATTACGCACAAAAAAATGAATACCCCCCCCTACTAGCTGGGACCCAGTATAGGGGGAGGCTGACTTATGGGCCTACTAAGTTGACGGGGACGGAGGGCTTTGTCAACTTAGTCAATATGCACGATTCTAGCTCCATTGACCGTACGGTGTCCATCCAACGGCCGTAGTGCTTCTTCAACCTGGTCTTCTTGCTCAAGCCGCCCAAACCAGCGCTGGTCGTGCCTCGTGTTCCTGCCTCCTGTGGCCGGCTGCGATGCCGCGGAGGCCTCACCGCCCCCTACTACTCCCACCGCTGGCCAGGCCATCCCTCTACTCACCCACACCCCCTGTTGTTCCGTGGCGACGGCAGCCTCACACCGCAGCCGAACCAGTGAACCCTCTTACTCCTCTCCGCGTAGGCATCCACTGCCACATCTTCCCCGGCTCCGCGTCGTCCCCTTCCTAGGCCTCGCCGTCATCCACCGCCCTGGTGCTCTCGGCGTGGCATGGTCAACGTGGTCAAGGAACGACTTCCATCGGAAGAGTACTGTCATGGAGAGGCTGACAGCTGGGTCCACAGCAGCCGCAAGGAAGTGCCTCCTTATTACGCGGAAAATAATTATTCCTCCACCTGACAGCATGGACCCATCGGACAGGCCACCGTATTTGGCGAAAAAAAACGTTTCCCCCCTGACTGCTGGGACCCACCGGACGGGCCGCCGTATTTTGCGAAAAAACATCCCCTCCCCCCGCTGTCAGCTCGGACCCACCGGAAGTGTCTTCTTATTAAGAACAAAAAAATGAATACTCCCCCTGCTAGCTGGGACCCAGTATAGTGGGAGGCTGACTTGTGGGCCTACTAAGTTGACAGGGACGGAGGGCTTTGTCAACTTAGTCAATATGCACGATTCTAGCTCCATTGACCGTACGATGTCTATCCAATGACCGTAGTGCTTCTTCAACCACTGGTGTTCTTGCTCCAGCCGCCCAAACCAGCTCCGGTTGTGCCTCGTGCTCCTGCCTCCCGTGGCCGGCTGAGATGCCCCGGAGGCCTCACCGCCACCTACTACTCCCACCGCTGGCCAGGCCATCCCTCTACTCACCCACACCCCCTATTATTCTGCGGCGACGGCAGCCTCACACCGCAGCCGAACCAGTGAACCCTCGTACTCCTCTCCGCGTGGGAATCTTGATGCGGAGCATCCCAAGGTCATCCTCATGGACCTACCTTCGTCTCCCCAAGTGCCAAGCGGACCCATGACACGCGGTCGAGCACGAGCTCTTGAGACCAAGGTGACTTCACTCCTATCTGTACGTCGTTTCGATTCACACGAGACATGGCTGCTACCCTCATCAGAAACTCTATGCATACTCCGATACCTCGAGAGCAACCATGGAGAAACCAAGGAACAAGAGGAATCGAAGAAGGAAGACGGATGAGTAACCTGCCAAGTCTCAGACTGGCCGGATGATCCGGGCAGAGCCCGGACGATCCGAACCCCCGGCCGGACGATCCGGATAATGTGCGCCCCGACACCCGAACCTACCTCGCCGAAGCCGGATCATCTGGACCCCGACCTGGATCCTCCGGCGACACCCGGACGTCCGGACCAGGAACCGGACATCCGGACCTCCCGCTGTAGAAAAGACATGGCCGGATCATCCGGACGCCCCCCC
>LR738714.1:852879943-852986431 GCA_902687465.1 Secale cereale | reverse complement strand
CCCCCGGATCATCCGGACCGACATCCAGATCATCCGGACCGTGCGTGCGTGCATGACCTTGGGCCGAGGCCCATGTACCCCTTCGCCACTACTAGCTTATTTAAAGGACTCCTCGCATACTTTCTAGGGTTAGCTTTGTGTTAGCTCACCGAAAACCTCAGTGGTTCCTCTCCTACGAGACCGCGGCCTCCTCAGAGAAGATCCACCTGGATTAAAGACCTCCTTCACGGTGAAGAACATCAAGACCTCCTCACGGAGATGACTATCGCTACTTGTATCGTCCTTAGTTGATCGTGTATCGTGTATCACTCTTTGTGTTCCTGGATCTAGCATTTGTGTGACCTAAACTTGTTGATTTGAGTGTTTTCTTCTTGTCCCTCTTGTGTTTTTCCTCGTGCCCCTCGTGTTCATCCTCGGGATCCCTCCTTTTCGTGAAAGATCGGCCACCTAGGGTTCCACCCTATACCATCTATGGTATCATGAGCCTGGGTTGATCAAGAATTTGGATCCCCACACCTTGTTTTCTAGCTTGTTTTTGTTGTTTTTCGTCCAATTTCGAAAATCCCCACAAAAATAGCCATACAATATTTTTTTTTGTGATTTGTGTGTTTTGATGAGATTTTGTTGATTGTGATCCGTGGTTGAGCTGTGTGACAAGTGGTTTGACCTTCTCCCCACCTCACCCACCCTCAAATCCGCCCAAAACCCCAGAAAAATTCTATTTCCACCGAATTCTCACCTCTTCCCCGAGTTCATCCCGAGCAGATTGACCCACCCGGATCATCCGGATCTCCACCCGGATCATCCGGCTACCACCCGGATCATCCGACCAGACATCCGGATCATCCGGACTCCCCTGACGAAACTGCATTTTGCTGTTTTTCTCAGCCACCATTCCCACCACCGCAACAACCCTAGATACCCCTTCCGCTACACCCTCGACATATAACCCACCATCACCTCCATTGCCTACCGTCTTCGATACAATTTCGCCTCATTTTGTCTTGGACACATTTGAGTTTTGGTTTCTTCGTTTCCGTGTGTGTTTCGGCTATCTCGGAGCGGAAAGACATCGACAAGACCACCTCTCAACCTCGACAAGGACGGTAACATCGACGACACTTTGTATACTACCTTGCAATTGCATTGATAGACCCTCATGGACCATTTTGCGTAGCTTTCCCACCGAGACTAGCCATTTGAGTATTGTCGGGCCACGACACTTGTGCACATTAGTGATAGTCATAGATATTGCATACGACATCATCATATCTCCGGGTGACACAAGAGTGTTCCACATACACAATAGCTACCTTGATCCGAGAAGCATGCATAATTGGCCAAAGAAAGAGCTCACAAGCTTTTAAGCAAAAAGAGCCATCCAAAGCTTATAAGCTAAAGAACAATAGCATAAACGCCTTGCATGAAAAGAGATCATATGAGTTAGCAACACATCATCTTGTGCTAAAGCATCGGCACATCATACACTCATAGCATACTTGTGATAGGAAGTCGTTACATTGCCTCTTATAGGTCGTGCACAAGCACGTATCCGCCTATTAAGCAATCGGTTAGCGTCTCTCCAGCGTTGTGCAACAAGAGCATTTTCCGTGGATTCCACATTTTAGCTCACTTTTGGTTGCACAACCACATTTATCTATCCGTGCGTGTGTTCTGTGTGCTACTTTTTGCTTGTGATCTACTTGTTGCATGAGCCAATTGTGAATCATTTTCAACATCATTGAATCTTACTCACTTTTTGCATTGAATTTGTGCCACCATCCTAACCATGCTCCTTTCAAAGCTTTACTTGTGTAGGTGTGAGAATCGACAAGAAGTGGTACCAATACTGCTATTTCCGGATACATTATTGAGTGATCATTTATCCATTTTCAACTTCGGTCAAGGTACATTTGGTATTGTCTTCTCCTTTCTCCCACTCACATACTTGCTTGTGATGATGGATAGGCCAAGTACATCTGCAAACCCGCTCTTCGATGATCCGCAAGAATCGAACAACTACGTCACAAAACTACACCCCTTCGGTGTCCAACGAGCTCTACATCAAGAAAGTGAAGCTATGCGCGAGCACATTGAGCAAGTCGCCGCCGATGCGCGCCAATTTGAAGCAAGAACAAGAGAGCAATTCAACATCATCAACACCAACATGTCTACTCAATTCGATGCGCTACGGACTTTGATAGTTAGCCGACGCTCCTCATCCACATCTTCTCAAAGACGAAGCCGCTCAAGTCGCCATACCGATTACACGTCCGGCTCAAGTACCCCTACGTCAAACACTCTTCGTCAAGATGCACGTCAAACTCGACATGACAACCGGAATCCACTTCATGACAAGAGCTCGCAAGAACTACTTGACGAGCAAGAAAGTCGACATCATCAAAACCACGCTACACTTGAGCACGTCAACGACTATGCCAACAACAACAAGAGCGAGCACGTCAACACCAAAAATATCATGATGGCGAGGCTCATCGTCAAGCACAACAACGCCGAGAAGCTCAAGCTCTTGAGGCGCAACAAGCATTACGTGATTCACATCGCAATGTGGCCACTCGCAATCGACACACTCGTCAAGAAGAGGATTTCCTTCACGATGAGATGCAAGAGAGGCGCCACCAAGCACGAATGCAAGAAGAAGTTCCTCCTCAAGTACGACAAGAGCAACAACCTCAACAAGAACCACAAGCTCGGCAAGTACACCGTGACGATGAACATCTACTCCGCCAAGAGCAACATGAGATTGACAATCATCCAAATCAAGAATGCCTTCACAATAGGCAAGCCAACAATGAAGAGCATCGCTATGGCAAGCTTAAGTTCACCATGCCAAAGTTTTCCGGAAGCATTGATCCCGAAGACTACCTCTCGTGGGCATTGAAGGTTGACAAGATCTTTCGCCTACACAACTTTGATGAAGAAAAGAAAATTGCAATGGCGTCCCTTGAGTTCCAAGACTATCTTCTCATTTGGAGCAAATCATAGAACAAAGAGAAGCAAAAGGCGAACCTCCTATCACTACTTGGGCTCAAATGAAGGAAGTCATGAGAGCATGCTTCGTGCCAACACACTACAATCGTGACTTGTTCAAGAAGCAACAACTCCTCAAGCAAGGTACCAAGTACGTTGAAGAGTACTACAAGGAGATGGAGATTGCCATGATACGAGCAAACATCATGGAAGATGAAGAACAAACGATGGAGAGCTTCTTGAATGGAATCAACTATCCTATCAAGAAGATTGCGGACTTTCAACCATACACAAATCTCCTTGAGCTAGTACACCAAGCCACCAAAGCGGAGCGACAAGTTCAAGAGGACTACAAGTACTCCAAGTTCACCTCCAAGAACTTCGGCTCTTCCAACCAAGCTTCAATGACTTCGGTTCCTCCTACCTCTACCAAGCCATCTACAAACTTCGGTGACAAGTCAAGCTACAAGAATGCGACTACATCAAGTCGGCCACCTTCTACGAGAAACTTCAAGCCAAGAGCTTCATCATCTACAACCCCAACCGAGGACAACCCAAAGACGGGTTCCATCAAATGTTTCAAGTGCCAAGGGCGAGGCCACAAGTCATTTGAGTGCAAGACCGTCCGTACCATGATCATCAATGATGACGGATACTATGACTCAATGAGCGACGATGAGATGGAAGCACTTGAACATGTAGCTATGCATCGACAAGTGAATGACGATGAAGACCAACAAGTGTTTTGCGACAATGACTCGAGTCCCAATCTCGTTGTCTCCAAGGTCTTGACACTAGAACATCAACAAGATGATGATCAACGATATCACATTTTCCATACCAAGGCTCGCATCAATGGACGCTCCGTCAAGGTTATCATCGATGGAGGAAGTTGTCATAACTTGGCAAGCGAAGAACTATGCGACAAGCTACAATTGGTGAAGATGAAGCACCCTCATCCCTACAAGGTCCAATGGCTTAGAAACGCCGGAACTCTTCAAGTTGAGCACACCGTGCAAGTTTCCTTCAAGATAGGCGCCTACGAGGACACACTTGAGTGTGATGTGGTCCCTATGTTCGTGTGCCACCTTCTTCTTGGACGACCATGGCAATACAATCGTGGAGTCACACACAATGGACGGACCAACCATTATAGCTTCAAGATGAAGGGTAAATAGTTCGTGCTACGCCCAATGTCACCAAGTCAAGTAGCCGCCAACAAAAACATACCTACCAGCCATCGTGGAGAGAGTGGTGAGAGAGTGAGCCACCAAAAGGAGAGTGAGAGCCACAAGCCACATATGAGCGACTCCACGATGAGCGAGAAGAAGTAACTAGTGCTATTTGCCACCAAAAGTGAGATGAGAGAAGTGTGTGAGAACTCCTCGAGTGTCTTTCACCTAGTGCTTTTATACAAAGGGGAAGCAAAACCTACTAACACTTCACCTCCTCTACCTTTAGTGTTGTATCATTTGTTGCAGGAATTCTCGGACATCTTTCCTGATGAGCTACCTCCGGGTCTACCTCCACTTCGCGGAATCGAACACCGCATTGACCTCATACCAGGCGCACCACTTCCGAACAAGGCTCCTTACCGCGTCAACCCCGAGGAAACCAAGGAGATACAACGGCAAGCACAAAAACTCATTGACAAAGGTCATGTACGTGAAAGCTTGAGCCCTTGTGCTGTCCCGGTTATTCTCGTGCCTAACAAAGATGGAAGTTTTCGCATGTGCTCTGATTGTCTCCCGATAAATGCTATCACCGTTAGATACCGCCACCCTATCCCACGCTTAGATGACATGCTTGATGAATTATGTGGTGCCACCATCTTTTCAAAAATTGATCTTAAAAGTGGCTACTACCAAATTCGCATTCAAGAGGGTGATGAGTGGAAAACAGCTTTCAAAACCAAGTTTGGGATATATGAGTGGTTGGTCATGCCGATGGGCTTATCGGAAGCGCCCGACTCATTTATGCGTCTCATGCATTTTGTTCTCCGACCCTACATAGGCGTCTTTGTAGTGGTTTATTTGGATGACATCCTCATTTTTAGCAAGTCGCTTAAGGACCATGTGACACACATCCGTATGGTTTTACAAACCCTTTCGGAAAGAGCGCTTGTATGCTAACATGGACAAATGCACTTTTGGCATTGACAATGTCGTTTTCTTTGGATTTGTCGTTTCGTCCCAAGGTGACGTTGATGAAACTAAAATTGAAGCAATTAAAACTTGGCCACAACCAACGAATCTCCAACAAGTGCGTAGCTTTCTTGGTTTAGCCGGTTTCTGTCGACATTTTGTGAAGGACTTTAGCACAATTGCTATGCCTCTACACGCCTTGAGCAAGAAGAACGCACCCTTTGTTTGGGGTCCTTCGCAAGACACTGCGTTCAATGAGCTATAAGACTTGCTCACCCACGCACCCCTTCTTGCCCTACCAAACTTTGATAAACCTTTCGAGATTCATTATGACGCTAGTGGTACCGGCATAGGTGGCGTGCTCATGCAAGAAAAGCGCCCAATTGCGTACTTTAGCGAGAAGCTATCCGGAGCGCAACTTAACTACCCCATCTATGATAAAGAGCTATATGCCTTGGTGAGAGTTTTGCGTGTTTGGGAACATTACCTTACACCACATGAATTCATTCTTCGTACGGACCATGAGACGCTCAAGTATCTCCAGGGTCAAACTAAGTTGAACAAGCGTCATGCTAAGTGGAGTGAGTTCATAGAGTCTTTTCCCTATGTCATCAAGTACATCCAAGGCAAAGAGAATGTTGTGGCGGATGCGCTTTCCCGCAAATGCATGCTTGTCACAAAACTTGAGTTGAATGTTATTGGCTTTGAGCACATAAAAGACTTATATGAGCATGATCCTTTCTTTGCAAATCCTTATGCTAAGTGTTTGACTCACACTTCTTGGGAACGTTACTACATCAAGGATGGATATCTTATGAGAGCTAACAAACTTTGCATTCCCGAGTCGTCGCTTCGTTTGCTCCTTTTGCAGGAACCTCATGGAGGAGGACTCATGGGACACTTTGGGCGCGACAAGACATTTGCTACGCTCTCTAAGAACTACTTTTTGCCTAAGATGCTCTGTGACGTCTCATGCCTCACCAACCGATGCTCCACATGTCGCAAAGCTAAGTCAAAAGCTCAATCTCATGGTCTTTACATGCCACTTCCTATTCCATACCATCCATGGGAAGACATAAGCATGGACTTTATACTTGGATTGCCTAGGACTCAAAATGGAAAGAATTCCGTGTTTGTTGTCGTGGATATATTTTCTAAAATGGCTCATTTCATTCCTTGTAACAAGATCGATGATGCTTCACATGTGGCAAATCTCTTTTGTAGGGAAATCATTCGTCTACATGGAGTACCCAAGACTATTGTGTCGGATCGGGACGTCAAGTTCTTGAGCTACTTTTGGAAGACTCTATGCGCCAAACTCAGCATCAAGCTCCTTTTCTCTTCGGCATATCATCCACAAACCGACGGCCAAACGGAGGTGACGAACCATACACTTTCGACGCTTCTTCGCGTGTTGATCAAGAAGAACATCAAGGAATGGGAGCAATGCTTGCCCATCGCCGAGTACGCCTACAACCGCGCAAGACATTCGACAACCGGCAAGTCCCCCTTCGAGGTCGTCTACGGTTTCAACCCGTTGTCCCCATTGGACATTCTACCTCTACCTCTACAAGAGCGCACCAACTTGGACGCAAGTGCTCGAGCAAACTACCTCAAGAAGGTGCATGAAGATACAAGGGCAACGATCGAGCGGCAAGTACATCGCCTAGCCTCCAAGCTCAATGCCAACAAGAAACCAATGGTGTTCCAACCGGGAGATCAAGTATGGCTACATCTTGGCAAGGACCATTTCCCCAACGAGCGCAAGTCCAAACTACTACCTCGGGCCGACGGACCCTTCAAGGTGCTAGCACGCTACAACAACAATGCCTACAAGATCGACATTCCACACGACAAGTACAACGTGAGCGATGTCTTCAACGTCAAGGCTCTCTCCCCTTTCCATGGTGATGAAGATTTTAATCCGAGGTCGGATCTTTTCCATGGGAGGGGAGATGATGTGGAGCATCCCAAGGTCATCCCCATGGACCTACCTTTGTCTCACCAAGTGCCAAGCGGACCCATGACACGTGGTCGAGCACGAGCTCTCGAGACCGAGGTGACTTCACTCCTATCTCTACGTCGTTTCGATTCACACGAGACATGGCTGCTACCCTCATAAGAAACTCTATGCATACTCAGGTACCTCGAGAGCAACCATGGAGAAACCAAGGAACAAGAGGATTCGAAGAAGGAAGACGGAGGAGAAACCTGCCAAGTCTCAGACTGGCCAGATGATCCGGACGAAGACCCGGATGATCCGGGCAGAGCCCGGACAATCCGGATAGTGTGCGCCCCGACACCCGAAGCTACCTCGCCGAAGCCGGATCATCCGGACCCCGACCCGGATCCTCCGGCCACACCCGTACATCCGGACCAGGACCCGGACATCCGGACCTCCCGCTGTAGAAAAGACACAGCCGGATCATCCGGACGCCGCCCCGGATCATCCGGACCCCCGAAGCCTGGATCATCCGGACCAACATCCGGATCATCCGGACCGTGCCTGCGTGAATGACCTTGGGCCGAGGCCCCTGTACCCCTTCGCCACTACTAGCTTATTTAAAGGAATCCTCCCATAATTTCTAGGGTTAGCTTTGTGTTAGCTCACCTAAAACCTTAGTGGTTCCTCTCCTACGAGACCGCGGCCTCCTCGAAGAAAATCCACCCGGAATCAAGACCTCCTTCACGGAGAAGAACATCAAGACCTCCTCACGGAGATGAGTTTCGCTAGTTGCATCGTCCTTAGTTGATCGTGTATCGTGTATCACTCTTTGTGTTCCTGGATCTAGCATTTGTGTGACCTAAACTTGTTGATTTGAGTGTTTTCTTCTTGTCCCTCTTGTGTTTTTCCCCGTGCCCCTCGTGTTCATCCTCGGGATCCCTCCTTTTCGTAAAAGATCGGCCACCTAGGGTTCCACCCTATACCATCTATGGTATCATGAGCCTAGGTTGATCACGAATTTGGATCCCCACACCTTGTTTTCTAGCTTGTTTTTGTTGTTTTTCGTTCAATTTCGAAAATCCCCACAAAAATAGCCATACATTTTTTTTTTGTGATTTGTGTGTTTTGATGAGATTTTGTTGATTGTGATCCGTGGTTGAGCTGTGTGACAAGTGGTTTGACCTTCTCCCCAAAACCCCAGAAAAATTCTTTTCCACCGAATTCTCACCTCTTCCCCGAGTTCATCCCGAGCAGATTGACCCACCCGGATCATCTGGATCTCCACCCGGATCATCCGGCCAGATATCTGGATCATCCGGACTCCCCTGACGAAACAACATTTTGCTGTTTTTCTCAGCCACCATTCCCACCACCGCAACAACCCTAGATACCCCTTCCGCTACACACTCGACATATAACCCACCACCACCTCCATTGCCTACCGTCTTCGATACAATTTCGCCTCATTTTGTCTTGGACACATTTGAGTTGTGGTTTCTCCGTTTCCGTGTGTGTTTCGGCTATCTCGGAGCGGAATGACATCGACAAGACCACCTCTCAACCTCGACAAAGACGGTAACATCGACGACACTTTGTATACTACCTTGCAATTGCATTGATAGACCCTCATCGACCATTTTGTGTAGCTTTCCCACCAAGACTAGCCATTTGAGTATTGTCGGGCCACGACACTTGTGCACATTAGTGATAGTCATAGATATTGCATACGACATCATCATATCTCCGGGTGACACAAGAGTGTTCCGCATACACAATAGCTACCTTGATCCGAGAAGCATGCATAAGTGGCCAAAGAAAGAGCTCACAAGCTTTTAAGCAAAAAGAGCCATCCAAAGCTTATAAGCTAAAGAACAATAGCATCAAACGCCTTGCATCAAAAGAGATCATATGAGATAGCAATACATCATCTTGTGCTAAAGCATCGGCACATCATACACTCATATCATACTTGTGATAGGAAGTCGTTACATTGCCTCTTATAGGTCGTGCACAAGCGCGTATCCGCCTATTAAGCAATCGGTTAGCGTCTCTCCAGCGTTGTGCAACAAGAGCATTTTCTGTGGATTCCACATTTTAGCTCACTTTTGGTTGCACAACCACATTTATCTATCCGTGCGTGTGTTCCATGTGCTACTTTTTTCTTGTGATCTACTTGTTGCATGAGCCAATTGTGAATCATTTTCAACATCATTGAATCTTACTCACTTTTTGCATTGAATTTATGCCACCATCCTAACCAGGCTCCTCTCAAAGCTTTACTTGTGTAGGTGTGAGAATCGAAAAGAAGTGGTACCAATAGTGCTATTTCCGAGTTACATTATTGAGTGATCATTGATCCATTTTCAACTTCGGTCAAGGTACATTTGGTATTGTCTTCTCCTTTCTCCCACTCACATACTTGCTTGTGATGATGGATAGGCCAAGTACATCTACGAACCCGCTCTTCGATGATCCGCAAGAATCGAACAACAACGTCACAAAACTACATCTCTTCGGTGTCCAACGAGCTCTACATCAAGAAAGTGAAGCTATGCGCGAGCACATTGAGCAAGTCGCCACCGATGCGCGCCAATTTGAAGCAAGAACAAGAGAGCAATTCAACATCATCAACACAAACATGTCTACTCAATTCGATGTGCTACGGACTTTGATAGTCAACCGACGCTCCTCATCCACATCTTCTCAAAGACGAAGCCGCTCAAGTCGCCATACCGATTACACGCCCGGCTCAAGTACCCCTACGTCAAACACTCTTCGTCAAGACGCACGTCAAGCTTGACATGACAACCGGAATCCACTTCATGACAAGAGCTCCCAAGAACTACTTGACGAGCAAGAAAGTCGACATCGTCAAAACCACGCTATACTTGAGCACGTCAACGACTATGCCAACAACAACAAGAGCGAGCACGTCAACACCAACAAGACCACGATGCCAAGGCTCATCGTCAAGCACAACAACGCCGAGAAGCTCAAGCTCTTGAGGCGCAACGAGCATTACGTGATTCACATCGCAATGTGGCCACTCGCAATCGACATACTCGTCAAGAAGAGGATTTCCTTCGCGATGAGATGCAAGAGAGGCGCCACCAAGCACGAATGAAAGAAGAAGTTCCTCCTCAAGTACGACAAGAGCAACAACCTCAACAAGAACCACAAGCTCGGCAAGTACACCGTGACAATGAACATCTACTCCGCCAAGAGCAACATGAGATTGACAATTGTCCAAATCAAGAACGCCTTCACAATAGGCAAGCCAACAATGAAGAGCATCGCTATGGCAAGCTTAAGTTCACCATGCCAAAGTTTTCCGGAAGCATTGACCCCGAAGACTACCTCTCATGGGCATTGAAGGTTGACAAGATCTTTCGCCTACACAACTTTGATGAAGAAAAGAAAATTGCCATGGCGTCCCTTGAGTTCCAAGACTATGTTCTCATTTGGTGGGAGAAAATCATAGAACGAAGAGAAGCAAAAGGTGAACCTCCTATCACTACTTGGGCTCAAATGAAGGAAGTCATGAGAGCATGCTTCGTGCTAAGACACTACAATCGTGACTTGTTGACGAAGCTACAACTCCTCAAGCAAGGTACCAAGTCCATTGAAGAGTACTACAAGGAGATGGAGATTGACATGATACGAGCAAACATCATGGAAGATGAAGAACAAACGATGGAGAGATTCTTGAATGGACTCAACTATCCTATCAAGAAGATTGCGGACTTTCAACCATACACAAATCTCCTCGAGCTAGTACACCAAGCCACCAAAGCGGAGCGACAAGTTCAAGAGGACTACAAGTACTCCAAGTTCACCTCCAAGAACTTCGGCTCTTCCAACCAAGCTTCAATGACTTCGGTTCCTCCTACCTCTACCAAGCCATCTACAAACTTCGGTGACAAGTCAAGCTACAAGAATGCGACTACATCAAGTTGGCCACCTTCTACAAGAAACTTCAAGCCAAGAGCTTCATCATCTACAACCCTAACCGAGGACAACTCAAAGACGAGTTCCATCAAGTGTTTCAAGTGCCAAGGGCGAGGCCACAAGTCATTTGAGTGCAAGACCGTCCGTACCATGATCATCAATGATGCCGGATCCTATGACTCAATGACCGACGATGAGATGGAAGCACTTGAACATGTAGCTATGCATCGACAAGTGAATGACGATGAAGACCAACAAGTGTTTTGCGACAATGACTCGAGTCCCAATCTCGTTGTCTCCAACGTATTGACACTACAACATCAACAAGATGATGATCAACGATGTCACATTTTCCATACCAAGGCCGGCATCAATGGACGCTCCGTGAAGGATATCATCGATGGAGCAAGTTGTCATAACTTGGCAAGCGAAGAACTATGCGACAAGCTACAATTGGTGAAGATGAAGCACCCTCATCCCTACAAGATCCAATGGCTTAGCGACGCCGGAACTATTCGAGTCGAGCACACCGTGCAAGTTTCCTTCAAGATAGGCACCTACGAGGACACACTTGAGTGTGATGTGGTCCCTATGTCCGTGTGCCACCTTCTTCTTTGACGACCATGGCAATACGATCGTGGAGTCACACACAATGGACAGACCAACCATTATAGCTTCAAGATGAAGGGTAAAGAGTTCGTGCTATGCCCAATGTCACCAAGTCAAGTAGCCGCCGACAAAAACATACCTACCAACCATCATGGAGAGAGTGGTGAGAGAGTGAGCCACCAAAAGGAGAGTGAGAGCCACAAGCCACATATGAGCGACTCCATGATGAGAGACAAGAAGCAACTAGTGCTATTTGCCACCAAAAGTGAGATGAGAGAAGTGTGTGAGAACCCCTCGAGTGTCTTTCACCTAGTGCCTTTATGCAAAGGGGAAGAAAACCCTACTAACACTTCACCTCCTCTACCTTTAGTGTTGTCTCATTTGTTGTAGGAATTCTCGGACATCTTTCCTGATGAGCTACCTTCGGGTCTACATCCACTTCGCGGAATCGAACACCACATTGACCTCATACCAGGTGGACCACTTCCGAACAAGGATCCTAACCGCGTCAACCCTGAGGAAACCAAGGAGATACAACGGCAAGCACAAAATCTCATCGACAAAGGTCATGTACATGAAAGCTTGAGCCCTTGTGCCATTCCGGTTATTCTCGTGCCTAAGAAAGATGGAAGTTTTCGCATGTGCTCCGATTGTCGCCCAATAAATGCTATCACCGTTACATACCGCCATCCTATCCCACGCTTAGACGACATGCTTGATGAATTATGTGGTGTCACCATCTTTTCAAAAATTGATCTTAAAAGTGGCTACTACCAAATTCGCATTCAAGAGGGTGATGAGTGGAAAACGGCTTTCAAAATCAAGTTTGGGTTATATGAGTGGTTGGTCATGCCGATGGGCTTATCGGAAGCGCCCGACTCATTTATGGGTCTCATGCATTTCGTTCTCCGACCTACATAGGCGTCTTTGTAGTGGTTTATTTTGATGACATCCTCATTTTTAGCAAGTCGCTTGAGGACCATGTGACACACATCTTTATGGTTTTACAAACCCTTCGGAAAGAGCGATTGTATGCTAACATCGACAAATGCACTTTTGGCTTTGACAAGGTCGTTTTCTTAGGATTTGTCATTTCGTCCCAAGGTGTTCACGTTGATGAAACTAAAATTGAAGCAATTAAAACTTGGCCACAACCAAAGAATCTCCAACAAGTGCGTACCTTTCTTGGTTTAGCTGGTTTCTATCGACGTTTTGTGAAGGACTTTAGCACAATTGCTATGCCTCTACACGCCTTGAGCAAGAAGAACGCACCCTTTGTTTGGGGTCCTTCGCAAGACATCGCGTTCAATGAGCTAAAAGACTTGCTCACCCACGCACCCCTTCTTGCCCTACCAAACTTTGATAAACCTTTCGAGATTCATTATGACGCTAGTGGTACCGGCATAGGTGGCGTGATCATGCAAGAAAAGCGCCCAATTGCGTACTTTAGCGAGAAGCTATCCGGAGCGCAACTTAACTACCCCATCTATGATAAAGAGCTATATGCCTTGGTGAGAGTTTTGCGTGTTTGGGAACATTACCTTAGACCACATGAATTCATTCTTCATAGGGACCATGAGACGCTCAAGTATCTCAAGGGTCAAACTAAGTTGAACAAGCATCATGCTAAGTGGAGTGAGTTCATAGAGTCTTTTCCCTATGTCATCAAGTACACCCAAGGCAAAGAGAATGTTGTGGCGGATGCGCTTTCCCGCAAATGCATGCTTGTCACAAAACTTGAGTTGAATGTTATTGGCTTTGAGCACATAAAAGACTTATATGAGCATGATCCTTTCTTTGCAAATCCTTATGCTAAGTGTTTGACTCACACTTCTTGGGAACGTTACTACATCAAGGATGGATATCTTATGAGAGCTAACAAACTTTACATTCCCGAGTCTTCGCTTCGTTTGTTCCTTTTGCAGGGATCTCATGGAGCAGGACTCATGGGACACTTTGGACGCGACAAGACATTTGCTACGCTCTCCAAGAACTACTTTTGGCCCAAGATGCTCCGTGACGTCTCATGCCTCACCAACCGATGCTCTACATGTCGCAAAGCTAAGTCAAAAGCTCAATCTCATGGTATTTACATGCCACTTCCTATTCCATACCATCCATGGGAAGACATAAGCATGGACTTTATACTTGGATTGCCTAGGACTCAAAATGGAAAGGATTCCATGTTTGTTTTCGTGGATATATTTTCTAAAATGGCTCATTTCGTTCCTTGTAACAAGATCGACGATGCTTCACATGTGGCAAATCTCTTTTGTAGGGAAATCATCCGTCTACATGGAGTACCCAAAACTATCGTGTCGGATCGGGACGTCAAGTTCTTGAGCTACTTTTGGAAGACTCTATGCGCCAAACTCAGCATCAAGCTCCTTTTCTCTTCGGCATATCATCCACAAACCGACGGCCAAACGGAGGTGACGAACCGCACACTTTCGACGCTTCTTCGCGTGTTGATCAAGAAGAACATCAAGGAATGGGAGCAATGCTTGCCCATCGCCGAGTACGCCTACAACCACGCAAGACATTCGACATCCGACAAGTCCCACTTCGAGGTCGTCTACGGTTTCAACCCGTTGTCCCCATTGGACATTCTACATCTACCTCTACAAGAGCGCATCAACTTGGACGCAAGTGCTCGAGCAAACTACCTGAAGAAGGTGCATGAACATACAAGGGCAACGATCGAGCGGCAAGTACATCGCCTAGCCTCCAAGCTCAACGCCAACAAGAAACCAATGGTGTTCCAACCGGGAGATCAAGTATGGCTGCATCTTTGCAAGGACCGTTTCCCCAACGAGCGCAAGTCCAAACTACTACCTCGGGCCGACGGACCCTTCAAGGTGCTAGCACGCTACAACAACAATGCCTACAAGATCGACATTCCACGCGATAAGTACAAGGTGAGCGATGTCTTCAACGTCAAGGATCTCTCCCCTTTCCATGGTGATGAAGATTTTGATCCGAGGTAGGATCTTTCCCAAGGGAGGGGAGATGATGCGGAGCATCCCAAGGTCATCCCCATGGACCTACCTTTGTCTCACCAAGTGCCAAGCGGACCCATGACACGCGGTCGAGCACGAGCTCTCGAGACCGAGGTGACTTCACTCCTATCTCTACGTCGTTTCGATTCACACGAGACATGGCTGCTACCCTCATAAGAAACTCTATGCATACTCAGGTACCTCGAGAGCAACCATGGAGAAACCAAGGAACAAGAGGAATCAAAGAAGGAAGACGGAGGAGAAACCTACCAAGTCTCAGACTGGCCGGATGATCCGGACGAAGACCCAGATGATCCGGGCAGAGCACGGACGATCCGGACCCCCGGCCGAACGACCCGGAAAATGTGCGCCCCGACACCCGAAGCTGCCTCGCCGAAGCCGGATCATCCGGACCCCGACCCGGATCCTCCGGCCACACCCGGACTTTCGGACCAGGACCCGGACATCCGGACCTCCCGCTGCAGAAAAGACACAGCCGGATATTCCAGACGCCTCCCCGGGTCATCCGGACCCCCGAAGCCCGGATCATCCGGACCAACATCCAGATCATCCGGGCCGAGCCTGCGTGCATGACCTTGGGCCTAGGCCCATGTACCCGTGCGCCACTACGAGCTTATTTAAAGGACTCCTCCCATACTTTCTAGGGTTAGCTTTGTGTTAGCTCACCTAAAACCTTAGTGGTTCCTCTCCTACGAGACCGCGGCCTCCTCGGAGAAGATCCACCCGGATTCAAGACCTCCTTCACGGAGAAGAACATCAAGACCTCCTCACGGAGATGACTATCGCTACTTGTATCGTCCTTAGTTGATTGTGTATCGTGTATCACTCTTTGTGTTCCCGGATCTAGCATTTGTGTGACCTAAACTTGTTGATTTGAGTGTTTTCTTCTTGTCCCTCTTGTGTTTTTCCTCATGCCCCTCGTGTTCATCCTCAGGATCCCTCCTTTTCGTGAAACTCGGCCACCTAGGGTTCCACCCTGCATTACATCCACTGCCGCGTCTTCCTCGGCTCCGCGTCGTCCCCTTCCTAGGCCTCGCCGTCGTCCACCGCCCTGGTGCTCTCGGCGCGGCCTGGTCAACATGGTCAAGGAATGACTTCCATCGAAAGAGTACTGTCGTGGAGAGGCTGACAGCTGGGTCCACGGCAGCCGCAAGGAAGTGCCTCCTTATTACGCGGAAAATAATTATTCCTCCACCTGACAGCAGGGACCCACTGGACGAGCCACCGTATTTGGCAAAAAAAACATTTCCCCCTGACTGCTGAGACCCACCGGACGGGCCACCATATTTCGCGAAAAAAACATTCCCCCGCTGTCAGCTCGGACCCACCGGAAGTGCCTCCTTATTACGCACAAAAAAAATGAATACCCCCCTGCTAGCTGGGACCCAGTATAGTGGGAGGCTGACTTGTGGGCCTACTAAGTTGACGGGGACGGAGGGCTTTGTCAACTTAGTCAATATGCACGATTCTAGCTCCATTGACCGTACGATGTCCATCCAACGGCTGTAGTACTTCTTCAACCTCTGTTCTTCTTGCTCCAGCCGCCCAAACCAGCGCCGGTCGTGCCTCGTGCTTCTGCCTCTCGCGGCCGGCTACGATGCCGCGGAGGCCTCACCGCCCCTACTAATCCCGCCGCTGGCCAGGCCATCCCTCTACTCACCCACACCCCCTGTTATTCTGCGGCGACGACAGCCTTACACCGCAGCCGAACCAGTGAACCCTCGTATTCCTCTCCGCGTGGGCATCCACTGCCGCGTCTTCCCTGGCTCCGCGTTGTCCCCTTACTAGGCCTCGCCGTCGTCCACCACCTTGGTGCTCTCGACGCAGCGTGATCAATGTGGTCAACGACTGATTTCCATCGGAAGAGTACTGTACGTGGATAGGCTGACAGCTGGGTCCACGGCCGCAACAAGGAAGTGCCTCCTTATTACGCGCAAAATAATTATTCCTCCACCTGACAGCGGGGACCCACCGGACGGGCCACCGTATTTTGCGAAAAAACGTTTCCCCCTGACTGCTGGGACCCACCAGCTACATCTTCGCATGCAAGGAAGTGCGTGTGGGCAAAAAACAAACGATTCGCCCCCCTAACTGCTGGGACCCACCAGCTACATCTTCGCACGCAAGGAAGTGCCTGACAGTCGGGATCCACCTGGTCGAAGCGTACGTAGCGTTGTCATTCTGGTCACGAACGTGTACGTACATACTAGTCGATGTAGAGGCGCGCACGTGTCGTAATAGAGGCGCGCACGTAGCATGTACACGTACGTACAGTGGCCAGTGTGCAAGAAAGAAAATACGGCCATGTACGTACATACGGGCAGGGTCTCGAACGCCTACTCGCGCATACGTACGGCCAGGGCTCGTGTACATGGCTGGGTCGGAACGGAGAAACAACGTCGCCGTCGTGCTCATGGGGAGACAACCGACTCGGTCGGAACGGAATGCGTCGTCGTGTTCATCGGGAGGGCTTGGACGGAACAGACGATGGAAACGAGGCCTGGCTTACCGCAGAACGGAGGAACCGGCCTTGTGTTCGACCGGCCACGTTTGAAACGGGATCCTGTTCATCGGGAGGGGTCTTGCGTACCGCAAAATGGAGGAAACGGACCTCCTATGGTCGAAACGGTGGTCCTGTTGATCAGGAGGGGTGTGGCGTACCGCAAAACGGAGGACGGACTTGTGTTCGAGCGCTACGGTCGAAACGGGGGTCCTGTTCATCGGGAGGGGTGTGGCTTACTGCAAAATGGGACTCCATGGGATACTGTTCATCTCCACCGTCGACCCCCTCCAGTCTCCACGAGCTACTGTTCATCCACCGTCGACCTCCTCCAGCATCCACCTGCGACTGTTCATCCACGGACTCCTGTTCATCCAGCCTCCACCGCGCGCTACTCCACTGGCTACTGTTCAACCAGCCCTCTCCACGGGCTCCTGTTCAACCACCCCTTCACGGGCTACTGTTCATCCAACCCTCCACCATCTGCTATTCATCCTACCCTCCACGGGGTGGTCCTGTTCATCCAGCCCTCCACGGGGTCCTGTTCATCCAGCCCCAACCGGCTCGATCGATCGGGGTCCTGTTCATCCAGAGGCAACACCACAGGGTCCTGTTCATCCACCCCCACGGGAACTGTTCATCCAAACCCCCAGCAACGCTCACTGTTCATCCATAGGCAACATCGATCGGCTTCAGTTAGCAACAGTAGCGAAGGAATCGCTCGATCAGGTTCAGTTAACAGCCATCGATCGATCGCTCAGGTTCAGTAACGCGTAGCCTGCAGTGCAATCGCTTGGGTTCCGTTAGAGCCCAACGCGTCACTCGGGTTCAGTTTAGAGCCCAACGCCTCGCACCCACGTGCGTGTGTGTACGAGAAAAATGCGCATCTCTCGGTCCCGACCACCCATCGTAACCAGCAACACCCTGATATTTTCCCCGCCCTCACTTCTACCACGGTATTTTCCGTCATGGACGGCCCAAAGAATGTCATGCAGCTGCGTCTCCGTCCCGCCCAGGACGAAAAGCCCATTTTCTGTCATGATTTTTTTCATAGAAGTAGGACCCCACCACATCTATGATAATACCATGTTTTTTCACAATTATTGTCATAGACGTGTCATAAGTATGACAGAAAAAAATTTCGTTCGGCCCAAAATGTCACGGATGTGTCTTTTTTTTTTGTAGTGTAGGATAACCATAGATCATTGGGAAATAATATATGGAGTTGAGCACCATGTTTAAGTAGAGATTAAAGCTAGGGGAAAGAGGTGATACACTGCTGCAATGAGGGGGAGAGAGAGTTGGTGTTGACGGAAGCAAGATTGTTGATGTAGATCGCCGTCCCGATCGTTGCCCTGGTGGCACTCCGGCGCCACCGGAAGCGAGAGGGAGAGATCCCCCCCTTCTTCTTCTTCCTTGGCCTCCTCCCTAGGTGGGAGGAGGATTCCCCCTCTGGTCCATGGCCTCCATGGCTGTGGAGGGGCGAGAGACCCTCCGAGATTGGATTTGTCTCTCTGTCCTCTTCTGTTTTGCGTCCCCAGATCTAGCCAAAAACCGTTTCTTATATCCCCGAAGATTCGTAACTCCGATTGCGCTGAGATTTTTACACGATTTTTTTCCGGATATAAGCTTCCTTGCGCCCGAAGTACAGCTCCAACCGACGTCCGAGGAGGGCATAAGACACCAGGGCATTCCTGGGCCCGGTGGCACGCCCTGGTGGGTTGTGGGCACTACGGGGCCACATTTGCTTTGCTTCCACCTCCTAAAAATCATATATATATATATATATATATATATATATATATATATATATATATATATATATATATATATATATATATATATATATATATATATTCCAAAATAATTTTCCACCAATTTTTATTGCGTTTGGACTTTGTTTGATATGGATTTTCTGCGAGACAAAAAACGTACAAAAAACAGGAACTGGCACTTGGCACTGGACCAGTAAGTTAGTCCAATAAATCATATAAATAGTTGCCAAAAGTATGTAAAAGTTGAATAATATTGGCATGAAACAATCAAAAATTATAGATACGACGGAGACGTATCACAAGGGGAGTGGGCAAACCAGCCCACTAGGGATTGTGCACCCCCCTCACCCCTTTCCACGTTGCCAAAGGAGGTGGGGGCGCCACCCCTAGGGTTCCCATCCCTTTGCCTTGAGGGCCAAGTCTCCTGGGGAAACCCCATCTAGGGTTTCCGTCTTGTGGCCGTCAGCCCTAGATGGGATCTCCTAGGGGCGTCCCCCTCTCCCCCTCCTCCCTACATATAGAGAGGTAGAGAGCGTGCAGCCGCACCCCAATACGCCTTGGTGCTGACCCTACTCTCCCGTAGCTCTTCTACTCATACGCGTAGTGCTTAGCGAAGCTCTGCCGCAATTCCTCCACCACCACCGCCACCACGCCATCGTGCTACCGGAGGACTCGAGCTACTACTTCACCATCGCTCGCTGGATCGAGGAGGTGAAGGCGTCATCAAGCCTTACGTGTGTTGAACACGGAGGTGTCGTCCGTTCGGCGCTAGATCGGAGTCCGCGGGACGGTTCGTGATAGGATCGCGAAGACGTACCACTACATCAACCACGTTCTTGAATGCTTCCACTTAGCGATCTACAAGGGTATGTGGATCCATCTCTCCTCTCGTAGATGTGCATCTCCTAGATTGATCTTGGGTGTTCGTAGGATTTTTTTTGTTTCCCATGCAACGTTCCCCAACACTTTTCGCGATCTAATCCGATCTAGTGCTGAACGGACGACACCTCCAAGTTTAGCACACGTTCATCTCGATGGAGTCCTCTACTTCTTGATCTAGCAAGCAACGGAGAGGAGGTGGATGATATCAGGACAAGTCCAATGGCGAGGTGGTGGTGGACGCAGCGGAATTCCGGCGGGGCTTCGCCAAGCGCATATCGGAGAAACATGGGAGAAGTTGGGAGAGGCAATGGGCAATGGTCAAGGGGTGCCTATCACCATGTACCTCCCCCTTCTTTATATAGGCTATGGGTCAGGGGAGGGCGTCCAAAACTCTCCTAGGCCGGCCACATGGGAGAAATCCCTTTAAACTTGGAGATAACATTTTATCTTTACATTCAACCCTTCAAATTTAGAGGTAAAGCCTTATCTCTATATTTAAACGACATGTGCCTTGGGGAATGGTGCAGCAAGCCCACGTGAGCTGTAGCCTCACCCTTCGATCCATGTGGGATCTTCCTGGGTCGTTGGACCCCACGGTGGAACCCTCGGAACCTTCTAAAACCTTCCCGACACTCTACTGAAAATTCACAAACTTTTCCGGAACCCTGAATATGACTTCCCATATATAAATCTTTACCTCTGGACCATCCGGAGCTCCTCGTGATGTCCTTGATCCCATCCGGGACTTCGAACTACTTTTGGAGTTTTCACTATTAATATCTCAACATTACCCTAGCGCTACCGAACGTTAAGAGTGCGGCCCTACGGGTTCGGGAATCATATAGACATTACTGAGACATCTCTTCGGTTAATAACCAATGTCGGGACCTGGATGCCCATATTGATTCCTACATATGCCACGAAGATCTTTATCACTTGAACCACAATATCGGGGATTCAGTTAATCTCGTATACAATTCCTTTCTCTGGCGAAATGTTACTTGCCCTAGTTCAATCTAGTTATCGGAAGGTCTATTTACTTGTTTCGTAATACAAGATCGCGTGACTAAACTCATTAGTCACATGCTTGCAAGCTTCTTATGATGTTGTATTGCCGAGAGGGCCCAAAGATATCTCTCCGTCACATGGAGTGACAAATCTTAGTCTCGATCCCAGCCGCATCATAAGGGGGCTCCATTTTGGCCTCATCACGTCACACTGTCGACGCTTCGTATATGACTGTTGGAATAAGCCACGGCGTGTGTGGTCGGGCTCGTCGAGCACGACGGACTCGCGCGGGACGTGCGGGACGCACTGGTGCAGCCGGGCTCGTCGGGCACGTCGGTGGCGCGCAGGACGGGCGGGACGTGCGGCGTGGTGTCTATGTGTATGGGCAGTGTATGGCCGGTGTGTGGCCGTGTCAGGCTCGTAGTTGCATGTGTGTGGCGTGGTGGTCAGCGGCGTGGGTTAGCTAGCTAGCTTGTTAGCATGTTGTTAGCAGCTACCGGTGCAAATGGCCGCGTCGTGTGCGCGTAACGCACGTCGTGTGCATGGCCGGGGCGGGAGCTTGCATGCAGCGGAGTTAGCTCTGCATTCGTGTGTATGTGCGCGACGGAAACGGGGCTGTGTGTGCAGCCGGGTGAAATTTCTGTGTATTGTGCTCCTTCTTCTACCTTCAGTCCGGTGAGAGAGAGAGGAGGACTGCGCCAACAATTGGTATCAGAGCTTCGGTTTGGGCGATCACGGACGACCAAGGCGCTTGTCCCACATGGCGGCGGCGTGGGCGGATCGGCGACGATGGCGATGCCGATGCTGACCGCGGACAACTACACGGTCTGGGCCATCAAGGCGCAGGCGATCCTCGACGTCCACACCGTGTGGGAGCCAGTGGCGCCGGGCGACGCGGCGGTGAACGCGCAGAAGGACAAGATGGCGCGCGCGTTGCTTCTCGGGGCTTTGCCGGAGGATGTGCTACTGCAGGTGTCGACGAAGCTAACCGCCAGGGAGGTATGGGACTCCCTGAAGGTGCGGTTCGTCGGCGCCGATGGAGTCCGCGCGGCGAGGCTGGCGACGCTGCGCGGCGAATTTGACCGCCTGAAGATGGCGGACAGCGAGGAGTTCGACGTGTACGGCGGGAGGCTCGCGGCGATGGCGGCGAGGTATGCCAACCTCGGGGAGACGCTGGACGACGCGGCACTCGTCAAGAAGCTGCTGGATACGATGCCGGATCGGCTCCTCCCCGTCGTCGCCGGCATCGAGCAGTTCCACGACGATGGCGTTCGACGAAACCCTCGGGCGGCTGCACGCGTTTGACGAGCGAGTTCGGCGTCGACGGCACGACAGCGAAGAGCGGGCGGACAGACAACTCCTGTTCATGGTGACGCAGTGGCGGGCGCGGGAGCGGCAGCAAGGCGGAGCACGGGACAACGAGGACGAGCACAGCATGACGTCGGGGAGCTGCGGCAACAGGCGCAGGCGCTGCTACAAGTGCGGGGAACACGGACACTTCCGACGCGAGTGCCCGTAGCTGCGGAAAGGACTGGCGGCGGAGCATGCTCTCTTGGCCGGCGCCAACGTCGACGACAACGGACTCCTCTAGGCCGTGGCTTAGGGGGTTTGTGTTGGAATAAGCCACGACGTGTGTGGTCGGGCTCGTCAGGCGCGATGGATTCGTGCGGGACGTGCGGGATGCACTGATGCAGTCGGGCTCGTCGGACGCGTCAGTGGCGCGCGGGACGGGCGGGACGTGCGGCGTGGCGTCTGTGTGTATGGGCAGTGTATGGCCGGTGTGTGGCCGTGTCAGGCTCGTAGTTGCATATGCGTGGCGTGGTGGTCAGCGGCGTGGGTTAGCTAGCTAGGTGGTTAGCATGTTCTTAGCAGCTACCGATGGAAATGGCCGCGTCGTGTGCGCGTAACGCACGTCGTGTGCATGGCCGGGGCGGGAGCTTGCATGCAGCGGAGTTAGCTATGCATTCGTGTGTTTTGCGCAACGGAAACGTGGGCGCTGTGCCACAGTGTGTGTTTGTACGAGAGTTGTGTGATCTGGGAATAGTAACAGGGCTGTGTGCAGCCGGGTGAAACTTCTGTGTATTGTGCTTCTTCTTCTTCTACCTTCAGTCCGGTGAGGAAGAGAGGAGGACTGCGCCAACAAGGACGATCGCATCCCGTGAATAAACGGTTCGACTCATTAGCATGAAATAAAACTGCCATTCCGATTTTGGAAACCTTCTAAAGGTTCCAATCCAGTTTTGCAGGTTTTGGAAACCTTCTAGAAGGTTATTTAACATGTTATTTATGTGATTTTTAGCATTATCATCTTTTTCTATTTCCTTTTTCTCATTTCATTTTCTTTTCAAGTATATTATCTCTTTCAAAATATGTTCAGGAATTTCAAATATGTATTGGCAATTAAAAAAAATCATCTTTGCTGCTTTTTTGGAATTTCAAAACATTGGAGTTTTTCTCCAAAAGTTTCTCAGAATGCTCTACAATTGTCCCCACTTTCATAATTGTATCATAAATTCAAAAACAAATTCTGTTTCTAAAAAATTCTCAGAATTTGAAAAAAAAATCACGCTTTTTAAAATTTGTTCCTGTATACAAATTTTTCATAAAATTTAAAAAATCTTCGTGTTTCTGTAAATGACCTGGAATACAATGCGTGTTTTTAAGAAACTTTTGCTGTTCTCAAATAATATTCGCTTTTAAAAAAATTCAGGAATTTCAGAAAATGTTTACGTCTTTCTTCAATTGTTCTGAATTTCAAAACTTATTCTTATTTTTCTAGTTTCTTCATAAATTTCTAAAAGTTGTCTGGCTTTTGAATTTTTTTCTGCATTTTCAGAATTTGCATTTAAATTTTTTGTGGAAGTAAAAACAAAATACGAAATCCGATTCGCTACAGTAGCCAGTATGTACACTGAACCGGGATTCGCTTCAGTTGACCATTTTAAATAAAAGTTCACAAATTTGAATAGGCAACATTTTAAAAACTCTTGGTTTTTTTTGAAAGTCATAACTTTGTGAATTTCGATTTTCTGAAAAAAATTCGTGATTCGTTTTTTCGAAAATAGGGAAAAGCCGCGAATTTGAAAAAATCATGTGAGTTTTTAAAAACTTCATTGAATTTGATGAAAAAGTGCTTAAATTTTAGAAAAGTCCAGGAAATTTGAAAATATTCTAAATTTTGTTTTTATGATTTAAAAAAAATACTTTCATGGATTGTATAAAAAAAATGAATAAACTTAACAAAACCTGGTACAGAAAACACAGAAAAAAAAACCACAGTTAGCTTCCCAAAAACCGGGAGGGGAAGCATCCTAAAACCGGGACGAGCGGCCCGACCGGTTCGCTACTGTGAGCCGTCAGCGCCGGTTTGGCGTTCTGGCGCTCGAAGGATCGCGCATCACGCTACTGGGCCGGCCCAGGTGAGGTTCGACTGAACACAGTAACCAGGGACGCGGTAAGGATCGCACATCTTTTGTGTGAACTAATGCGAGAACCACTAGACCCAACACGTTCTACTGTCCTGTGACAAGTAAAAAGTGCTACTTAACCATTGTTTTAGTGAAACATTAACGTAAATCTAAAAATTAGTTGAAAAGTTCATTGATTTTGTAAAACAAGTTCGACTATTTTGAAAACTAGTTCATCAATTTTTTTAGAGTTCACAAAATTAAAACATCGATTTTGAAGGAAAGTTCATCGGTTTTGAAAAACTTCATGGAATTTGGAAAACAAAAGTTCATAGAATTAGAAAAAGATCATCGGATTTTAAAATTTTCGTCAAATTTGTAAAATGTTCATCAGTTTTGATAAAAGTTCATAGGATTAAAAAAAAATTCATCGGATTTGTAACAAAGTTCATCGATTTTGAAAAAAAGTTCATTGAATTTGAAAAAAGTTCATCGAATTTAAAAAAAAGCTCACGAATTAGGAAAAAAAGTTCACGAATTTGGAACGAAAATTCCTGTATTGTAATAAATGTGTAGGAAAAAAGGTAAAATGGAAATGAATAAAAGAACGAAAACAAAATATATGAAAACCGTTCCAGCAAAACAGAAAGAAGAAAAGAAGAAAAATCCTATAACTAAATAGGTCAAGCGAGGTGGCCGATTGGTTAATCTTGCGAAGGTTGAACCAGATGGTCACGTGTTGGGTACATACACACAGTTTGTTTGTTGCGTCTTCGAAACAGAAAAATAGGACCGTGGGCTGGCCCACTGTGGACAAGGGGTGTGTGCCCTGTACCAGTAAGGCTATATCAGGCACTGAGGGCGCCGTATAGGATTTAAGATTGGGAAACGCTTGACAATGGTGCGCCGGCCGAAGCTTGGGCCGGTCGCCCGCGCACCACACGATCGTAGTACGGGGATCCAACGCACACATGCCTCCGAATCCAATCCAGGTTTCACGGCGTTGTTTTTCCTTCTTGGCCCATCACATGCCTTTGGCCCATCACGACCGCTTGTTTTCTTCCTCGGCCTTCTTCTTTATCTTCTTCGCCAGGTCGTCTCCAAGATCCATGTTCACTACTGCCGGCTGAAGCTCCAATGGCAACGGGGGTGGGGAAAGAAGCTGCAACCACAACTCTGTGAAGCTACATCCGTTTTTGTCGGTGATCTGACCGTGGCGACCATGGCCATGCCCACACCATCATGGAGGTGCGAGGTCGAGGGCAACGGGTGATGCATGCTGCAACAGTTGTCGTTGCATGCTGGAACCAACGTTGCGACATGTTGGAACGAACAACATTTTTTGCTACATCCACTAACGGCATAGCTACGACCCACGACGATGGAGATGGTTATTTGCTGCAACCGTCGTGGGTTTTTGCTATGATCAACGAGAAATTTGCTACATTCATTAATGGCGGAGATGCGACCCGGGACGTCGGTGACGACGTTTTTGCTCCAGCCGTCGGTGCTTTTTGCTACAACTGGCGAGAATTTTTGCTACATCCATCTAAATGGCGTTCATTGGCAGTTGCCGTTTGTTCAACCCGTGCAACGAGCATTGACGGATGGAGAAAAGCTTCAACCGGTGTGAAAAAAAAGCTTCAACCAGTATGAGAAAAAGCTTCAACTGGATGTGAATGGCCACACTGCATGTTGCGGACGGAGGCACGATGGTGCAGCCACGCGCGTGATACGACGGCGGTTGCTAGGTGCGGCAAAGACAGAGACATGGGGCATTTTGCTACGACGGCACCGTTTTGCTACTAGGGAAGGTGACATCCTACTAGAACCGGCGAGGATGGGGATACGATGGCGACCACCAGAAAAGAGGACGGCGATCAGCGGCGAGGCAGGCGGGCGAGGACGGCGATCAGCGGCGAGGCAAGCGGGCAAGGATGGCCGGCTAGCTAGCTGATTCCTGCAGAGGATTACGGGCTGTACTTGATGACGGGTGCCATGACTTTTTCTTTGTTTCCTTAATGAAACAGTTGGGGGAAGGAAGACCATCGTACGACTGTAGCTATTTAAATCGTGTGGGCGTGATGTGACCCGCCTAAAATTCCGCCGGCGGACCGGCGCGTATCATGTCAGCTATACCACTACACACACGATCGAGCTATGGAGATGAAATCAGAATTGAGTGGAGGAAGAAGATGAACACACGGTGGTTTTGGCGCAGCGCTCAACTTATTGCTTTTCTGGTCTTTCTCTTCCTTTTATTCTGCAGGAATACGAAGCTTGCCATGGCAATCGCCACGATCCCGACTAAGTCGTGCCATCCCACGACTTGGGTCGAGTGCACGGGTCTCCTAAAGACTAGGACGTGAGCGCACAGAACGCGTCACCGTCCAGACCAATTCAAACGAAATAAAACTCTGACGAAACTGAACCTATCGACACCTAGACACTTAAACGACGAAACTGAAACTTATTCAACAAATCTCCCCTTAAATTTTAGTCCTTGGCGATGTCGATGATGCCGATCCTCGCACGCAGGTCCTGGAACTGAATTCTCCCGAGGGACTTGGTGAGAATATCGGCAAGCTGGTTGGTGGTGCCGATATGCTCGACGGCGACCTTGCCATCCTCAACGCACTCCCGGATGTAGTGAAACCGCGTGCCGATGTGCTTGCTGCGTTCATGGTAAACCGGGTTCTTGATCAGCTGAATGGCGCTCTGGTTGTCGATGTAGAGCTTCACTGTCTCCTCCGCCTTGTTCAGAAGCTTGCCGAGGAGACGCCGAAGCCAAGCAGCTTGACACACCGTGGCAGTGGCGGCCATGTCACCGGACAGCCATTGATGAAGAAGAGGCTGCCCGTCGTGCTCTTGCGATCATCTAGGTCACCGGCATCATCGGAGTCGCTGTAGCCCACGAGCTCTAGCTGCTCTCTGCTGCTACGAAGGACGCACCCGAAGTTCTTGGTGCCGGCGATGTCGCGGAGGAGAAACTTGACGGCACTCAGATGCTCCGTCGTTGGCTTCTCCATGAAGCGGCGAACATAGCCCACAGCGAAGGCGATGTCCGGCCTGCTGTGAACCAGATAGCGGAGGCTCCCGACGATGGAGCGATAGAGCGTCACGTCCACCGACGGGTGTTAGAATAAATTCGAGGCGCCCCGTCGATCTACCGAGAACCAAGCAATCACAAGAGCATGACACCGAGATTTGTTAATGAACATCCTGGCTACATCCCCGGGGCCTGACTACAGGCGCTCCTCCCCGTGACACCGTCACAATACCGCATCCCGGCCGCCCGGACGCAGGCACATGCCGCCGGCTCCCCCGCATGCCCGTGCTATTATGTTGGCATAGGTTACATCGTGTGTCTACCCTCGCTATATATGAGAGGCCTTAGGACACAACTGCTACCTTGTCTACACACAGTCCAAAACCAAGTCCAACTGTAACCTACTATGTACAATAATATTCGACACAACTCTAACAAACTCTACCTTGGCGAATATTCTCCACCACCTTGGATTCATCCGTGCGTTGAACCTCCATCTACATTGGACTTGAGGTACGCCATGAGCACCGCTGCTACTCCCAGACTCCATGTGACTCCACCTGCAACTGTAGTCCCTTCTTGCCTTCTCCATAGTCAATACTCGAGCAAAATTAAGTTCCTCATTACTCTACTTTGTGCTCTCAACTTCCGGAGTATCCGTTCAACCTCATCACACACCGAGCACTGTCTGCGTGAAAGTGAACAACTCATATATTGGACGCCACATAGAAGAGTTACCTGAACTCAACATCACTACTCATTCTTGACCGTCTGTCTGAAACTTGAAGGAATTTCACCGTCGTCCTGTGTCACCATGAGTCAAATTCACACTTGTCTCACCCTTCTTCCCGGATTGTTTCTGACATGTCCCACCGCTATAGCACTTCGTCTCCTTCTGTATTTGTCATCCGCACTTTGCCATATGCACTGAACGCCACAGAATATACGGCCATGTACTCTCTCAGCTTTTGACAATTTCAGACTCTCCGTCACTTTCTCAGATTCTCCATGGTCAACTCATGTCCATCAACTAGCACCGATTGACCCAGTCACCAACTTGAATCTGGTACTCATCAACACTGCTTTAGCACCCCTGCACACTTTGTCTGACCATATGTCTGACCACCAGTGCCTTGGCCTGTCGCTGTGTCCCATGCTTACCGCACGCCTCGCCGCTATCACCGCGTCGAGCCTCTGTTGTCCTGGTCGAGTCTCCCAAGGTCGCGAACCCGCACCACTCAAACCCTACTGCAGAGAACCACCGATCATCACCGACCGATGCCGAGTATCACGTCTTCATCAGACCATTGGGCCCTAGTCCGATCCATGTTTCTCTCGCTATCCCGCTGAAATAGGCTTCGACTCTCCATGCATTTACGCCATAGCCCCTCCATCAGCACAGAGTGAAGTCGTCCATCAGACTCCAGCTCCACCTTCAACATGACTTCATGTAGCTGGCCGTGCTACCCCGCGCTCCGTTGACTTCTAGCTTTCTCATGTGTGCACTGCCTTGAATCAACCCTGCGCCATAGTCTTGTCGAAGCCGCACAAGCCCTCAGGCCTCCACCACGTGTTTCCACGCCCCAGAAGTCGGCCACCATCAACATCACGCTCTTATGCCGTTGTCGCTGAAATCACCACCGTCTTCTGCCTTGACCGACATCCCTGTCGATCCATCAGACTGTCCAGTCTGACCCAGCCAAAATTTTCCGACTGTAACCATGCTCCACCCTGCGTCGTGTCCGCCTCCGCACATCTCCGTGCATTGCTTTAGCGCCCCGTGTTTGCATGATCCCTGTCACGGCGCGCTCCAGACTCCTCCGAGCCTTATATGCACGTCGCCATCCTCTCCGTACACGCTCCAAGCCCCTTAGCAAACTTGACCTAAAGAAAAACAACATACGTGCAAAATTGACCCAATAGTTTCTCCTATGCACATTTTTTTCTCTTGTCCTTCCATGCTAGTAGCTCCCACACGTACATGCAAGGAAACCTTTTCTTAACAAAGCTCACGCCTGTCACGGCCTTATCCTGCAGCTCACTAGCACCTGCGACAGCAACTAGCCGTGCGCCTTCGGCCTTGAACCAAAGCCTCCTTCGCCGTATCCTTCACGGCGAGCATCGGAATCATCTCCGGCGGCAGGGCCCGGAGGATCGCCTCCAGCGCCATGCGATCGTCGTCGTACTCGCCTTCTCCCGTTTCGATGATGTCCCACAGGTGGCGTACCTGGAGGATCACCTTCATCAGCAGCGACCATGAGTTGTAGTTTGTCCTCGCCAGCATGGGCCACGCCGTGCCGGAGCCACCGCCGAGATCGCGCCCGGAGCGCGGGAGAGCGAGGGTGGGTTTGCCCACGTCGTCAGCACCGTCAGCGGCCTTCTTCGACGCGTCGCCTCCTCCGTTCTTCGGTATCCCTCCTTTTGGCATAAACCGACGGTGCTCTGGTACCAATTGTCAACTATACCACTACACACACACTATCGAGCAATGGAGATGAAATCAGAATCGAGTGGAAGAAGAAGATGAACACACGGTGGTTTTGGCGCAGCGCTCAACATACTGCTTTTCTGGTCTTTCTCTTCCTTTTATTCTGCAGGAATACGAAGCTTGCCATGGCGATCGCCACGATCCCGACTAAGTCATGCCATCCCACGACTTGGATCGAGTGCACGGCTCTCCTAAAGACTAAGACGTGAGTGCACAGAACGCGCCACCGTCCAGACCAATTCAAACGAAATAAAACTCTGACGAAACTGAACCTATCGACACCTAGACACTTAAACGACAAAACTGAAACTTATTCAACATATCAGTGGCCCATAATAACAAAAATCGGCCTAGATCGGCCTTGATTATATTAACTGGTGCGTAAAGCGCTGTATAGGGTTTGCGCCTCCGCTAAAACCTAGACAGCAGGAGTTACCGATTCCAATGTCCAAATCGATGGACGGCGGCCCTAGTGGGCCGTTGTTGAGTGAGCTGGCGGCGCCGGCGAGGAAGAGGAAGCCGGGGACATGGAGGAGGCTCCCGCGCACCCTGCCCCTGGCCATGGAGATCAGAATGAAGTTGGTGAGCATACAGGGCCGGTCTTGGGATTTCAGGGGCCCGGGGCGAAACTACAATCAGGGGCCCTTCGGGGCCCTTAGTATATATGTTGATAATCATCATATGTACATATAATTTCCATCAAAGAGTGCATCCAAAATGATTGTTCGTGTCGCATAATGTATTACATATTACCTTCAAAAATTATTTCACAGGAGCGGGCGATGCGGTGGCGCCGGGACATGAACAACTGTGTGGCAAATATTCTTAATAAAACTTGCCTTATGCGTTCCTTCTCCTTTGTTATTTGTTTTTGTAACTCTTTGTCAATTATTTCATGTTTGCTCAGTCTAACTCTTCAGTTCATTCCAACAATTCATGTTGGTAATGTGGTTGACACTAGCTTCATGTTCTTTTAGCCTCTCATTAATATTCCTCCAATCACAAAACCCATCATTCACCAATGTACTCTTGCATTTATCAGAATTGAAAAGTTTACAACAAAACAGAACACTTTTTTGTGAGTTCTGAAAGAACTAACCATTTGCTATCACGCACTTCTCCATTGATCCTTTTTCTTGAATTCATCTCATCTCATCTGCCTCCTTCTTCCTTTTTTCTTTTATCACTTCCGGATGGATAATTTCTACTCGAACCCGACATGACCCCGCCGAAATTGAAAGGAACAATTAGCTTTTAAACTTAGTATATACAAAGCTAATTAAAATATTCGATAAAGTACAGAAGATCATCTAATATAATGATTTTTTTTACTAGGGCATAGTATAGTACCTTCTCTCTGTACTCTGATCTGGCTACGCGTCCGCAGTGAGCCAATGATTTGAGTGCCCTAACAACAATTCTTTGTTAACCTATTTGATTGGTCGAGAATACATGAATCCGGATTAGAAAGAAAATAAACAGGAAGAAGAGCAGGCGAGGGAAGTGAACGCGACCAGAAGTACCTTCTGTAGTCGTCGCATCGTTCGTGAATCCTGAGGAGGCAGAGTTGAACTGTTGAAGAGGAATAGAGGATTAGACAGAACATGCTTAGAGGCAAACAGGGCCGGTCCTGGGATTTCAGGGGCCCGGGGCGAAACTACAATCAGGGGCCCTTCGGGGCCCTTAGTATAAATGTCTAATTGATAATCATCATATGTACATATAATTTACATCAAAGAGTGCATCCAAAATGATTGTTCGTGTCGCATAATGTATTACATATTACCTTCAAAAATTATTTCACAGGAGCGGGCGATGCGGTGGCGCCAGGACATGAACAACTGTGTGGCAAATATTCTTAATAAAACTTGCCTTATGCGTTCCTTCTCCTTTGTTATTTGTTTTTGTAACTCTTTGTCAATTATTTCATGTTTTCTCAGTCTAACTCTCAGTTCATTCCAACAATTCATGTTGGTAATGTGGTTGACACTAGCTTCATGTTCTTTTAGCCTCTCATTAATATTCCTCCAATCACAAAACCCATCATTCACCAATGTACTCTTGCATTTATCAGAATTGAAAAGTTTACAACAAAACATAACACTTTTTTGTGAGTTCTGAAAGAACTAACCATTTGCTATCACGCACTTCTCCATTGCTCCTTTTTCTTGGATTCATCTCATCTCATCTGCCTCCTTCTTCCTTTTTTCTTTTATCACTTCCGGATGGATAATTTCTACTCGAACCCGACATGACCCTGCCGAAATTGAAAGGAACAATTAGCTTTTAAACTTAGTATATATAAAGCTAATTAAAATATTAGATAAAGTACAGAAGATCATCTAATATAATGATTTTTTTTTACTAGGGCATAGTATAGTACCTTCTCTCTGTACTCTGTCTGGCTACGCGTCCGCAGTGAGCCAATGATTTGAGTGCCCTAACAACAATTCTTTGTTAACCTATTTGATTGGTCGAGAATACATGAATCAGGATTAGAAAGAAAATAAACAGGAAGAAGAGCAGGCGAGGGAAGTGAACGCGACCAGAAGTACCTTCTGTAGTCGTCGCGTCGTTCGTGAATCGTGAGGAGGCAGAGTTGAACTGTTGAAGAGGAATAGAGGATTAGACGGAACATGCTTAGAGGCAAACAGGGCCTGTCCTGGGATTTCAGGGGCCCGGGGCGAAACTACAATCAGGGGCCCTTCGGGGTCCTTAGTATAAATGTCTAATTGATAATCATCATATGTACATATAATTTGCATCAAAGAGTGTATCCAAAATGATTGTTCGTGTCGCATAATGTATTACATATTACCTTTAAAAATTATTTCACAGGAGCGGGCGATGCGGTGGCGCCGGGACATGAACAACTGTGTGGCAAATATTCTTAATAAAACTTGCCTTATGCGTTCCTTCTCCTTTGTTATTTGTTTTTGTAACTCTTTGTCAATTATTTCATGTTTGCTCAGTCTAACTCTCAGTTCATTCCAACAATTCATGTTGGTAATGTGGTTGACACTAGCTTCATGTTCTTTTAGCCTGTCATTAATATTCCTCCAATCACAAAACCCATCATTCACCAATGTACTCTTGCATTTATCAGAATTGAAAAGTTTACAACAAAACAGAACACTTTTTTGTGAGTTCTGAAAGAACTAACCATTTGCTATCACGCACTTCTCCATTGCTCCTTTTTCTTGAATTCATCTCATCTCATCTGCCTCCTTCTTCCTTTTTTCTTTTATCACTTCCGGATGGATAATTTCTACTCGAACCCGACATGACCCTGCCGAAATTGAAAGGAACAATTAGCTTTTAAACTTAGTATATACAAAGCTAATTAAAATATTAGATAAAGTACAGAAGATCATCTAATATAATGATTTTTTTTACTAGGGCATAGTATAGTACCTTCTCTCTGTACTCTGTCTGGCTACGCGTCCGCAGTGAGCCAATGATTTGAGTGCCCTAACAACAATTCTTTGTTAACCTATTTGATTGGTCGAGAATACATGAATCAGGATTAGAAAGAAAATAAACAGGAAGAAGAGCAGGCGAGGGAAGTGAGCGCGACCAGAAGTACCTTCTGTAGTCGTCGCGTCGTTCGTGAATCGTGAGGAGGCAGAGTTGAACTGTTGAAGAGGAATAGAGGATTAGACGGAACATGCTTAGAGGCAAAAAGGGATGCTTACAGGCAAAAAGAGCACGGAACGACAAATCCGCAGTTTCAGGGAATCCTGATCCCTGAATCGTGAGGAGAGTCTTCACGTACGTGTGAACATGGGCCATGAAAAGTTATAGGTGGAGTCCTATGGAGTCTTTGGAGTAGCAGCGGTACTCATGGGATAAGCTCAAGTCCAATGTACATGGAAGTTTGACACATTGACGAATTCAAGGTGGTGGAGAATATTCGTCAAGGTGGAGTTTCTTAGAGTTGTGTCGAATATTGTGTACAAGGTAGGTTACAGTTGGACTCTGAGTAGTATTGTGTTTAGATAGGATATGGAGTCGTGTCCTAGTGGGACACTTGTATCCTAGGCCTCTCATATATAGCGGGGTAGACACACGATGTAACCTATGCCAACATAATAGCACAGGAACGCAGGGGGAGCCGGCGGCGTGTGCCGGTACTCAGGGCGGCCGAGGTGCGGTATTGTGACGGTGTCACGGGGAGGAGCGCCCGTAGTCATGCCCCGGGGATGTAGCCATATCGGTGAACCTCGTTAACAAATCTCGGTGTCGTGCTCGTGTGATTGCTTGGTCCTCGGATGATCAACGGTATGCCTCAGATTTATTCTAACAAGTGGTATCATGAACTAGGTTGTCCCACGTCGCTGCCGGCTGCAATCTCAAACTCGATACTTCCTCTAAATCAACATCCATAGCCTCCGAACAACCTAGTTCATGATACCATTTGTTAGAATAAATCTGAGGCATACCGTTGATCATCCGAGGACCAAGCAATCACACGAGCACGACACCGAGATTTGTTAACGAGGTTCACCGATATGGCTACATCCCCGGGGCATGACTACGGGCGCTCCTCCCCGTGACACCGTCACAATACCGCACCTCGGCCGCCCTGGGTACCGGCACACGCCGCCGGCTCCCCCTGCGTTCCTGTGCTATTATGTCGGCATAGGTTATATCGTGTGTCTATCCCGCTATATATGAGAGGCCTAGGATACAAGTGTCTCACTAGGACACGACTCCATATCCTATCTAAACACAATACTACTCAGAGTCCAACTGTAACCTACCTTGTACACAATATTCGACACAACTCTAACAAAAGTACTGCTAAAAAATATTTCCATTTTTTCTTGTTGATGTTCTACTAATAAAAGACCGAGGATTAACTGTTTGGTGTTTTTCTACCCAGTTTTGATCACCTATGTATCTATCTGTGTTATCTAAACGACAAAGGCTATGTGAATTATCAATGAAACATGAAGCTACTAAAGAGACGAGACAATGATAATTAGATTATTTCGCTTGCAGGGAAAAGTACCTGGCCGCCGAGGACATGGAAGCACGCTTCACTAATCGTAACCTCACTCATGGAGCTCAACTAAAACACTTTGCTTGCCTTGCTTTGGCACATTACAATGCCAGAAAGACGGAGGTATACGCCTTGCATGCACAACTTATCAATCTAATGTTTTTCTTTTGAGAACATCAATCTGCTATATAATTCTACTCGTTGATGCACTAACAAGATCTTCCTAAAACAATTTTCAACAACCACCACAAGTTTGACATTGCGGAAGCCTTGACATCTAACTGCTTTTCTGAGGCGTGTGGGACAACATATGCTCATGTCAACTTCACTGCTACCCCCCCAGAAGACTATTGACTCTACGAAGAGGTTGTTCTTCGCTGAGCTCATGCTCATTCCAGAGCTCCAGATGGAGGATACAGAGCCTATGCGTGTGCTGCATGTCTCAACTATTGATGATGTTCCCTGTTATGGTATGTTTTCTGGATATCGTATCATGTATGCTGGTGCTGTACCTAAATATTGGTTGGTAGTTTGGTATTGTCGCCACTCGGTAGAGGTATTTAGCAACTAACATCAAGCTCTTGGTGGTTAAAGCTTCCATCATTAGGTACCAACTCTTACTTTGGTCACACATCTAGGGACCAAGAAAATGTTAGTGACTCTAGGTCCTTCGCAATTAATTGGTGCTTGGTAATAGTAGACATTATAGATCACCTTGGCTGCTATGACCTTGTTCAATGCATAGTAAACATATAGCATAAAAATAATAATTAAGAAATAAAACTGGTGTCTTCATATATTATTGGCTCAGTAGGAGCGATAAGCCCTGTTCACGGTAAGAAATATAGTGAAGTCTTTCCCATTCGTTACCCTGATCCTACTACGAGGAAAGATGCTCATTTCCTAAATCAGTCAGTGAGAAGCTGCTTCCAATGTGGTTGTTTCTCGTGTATCCAATTTAATCACGGACATGTATGAGAAAGATCACAACATTATGGAACAAGAAATATTTAGGATGCCAATGTACATCCATTGTGATAATGTTCCGACCTTGGGAACTTTAGGCTCTTGGGTTGTATCTTAGGTTGTAACTAGAACGAATGCAGATATAGAATATCGGTACGGTGCTATGTGAACAATGGTTGATATCTATTTTCTTGTAAGTGCTGCTATATTTGCACCCTTTGCTTGCTAGTCTAGGTCTGCTGCATGTGTTGAAGTGATACATGGAGACCACTCCTATTCATACATACACCTTGTGCTATGTACCATATACCTTAGAGCATATATGTGCATTTGCACACGAATGTAATATTTATTGTTTTGTATTTTATTCCAAAATATAATATGCCTGCTTTACTTTTGTTTGCTTTGCAGGTGGATGCCATGAAATACGTCGGAAGATCAATCACAGGATGAGGGGTGTCATGGACTATGAGCGATGCCATGCGTGTCATGGCAGTCTGAAGCATCCGAAAGGAGATATGTTCATTGGAGGACATAATAGCACGAGGATGCCCTACTATTCTGCAACCTAAAATGTGAAGTGGTACCAGCTTATAGAGGGTTAAAATTACCATCAAGTGTGATGTTTGCATGACTAAAGTCTAGATGTTTAATATTATAGTTATATGTGGTGTGATGGTGTAAATTATTGGCAGGTGTGATGTTTGCATGCCTTTTTTTGGGGGGGGGGGGTCAGGGCAAATCAAAGAGTCTCCCCCATTCATCCCACAAATGTCCTGACCGAAAATGTAATACAACGTGCTTCCCCATTTTGGCCCTGACAGTCAAAACTGTAAAATACCACCCAGTCTGGTCCCAAATGGACGAGACTACTCATGAAATCTTGACTGTACGCCATGTTAGGCTAAAAAATCACACCTACCCTCTAATCACATCCGGACCCCTCCCCATCCGCCACTGCACCCCTCCTCCACTCGCTCTCCCCGCTCTTGGACCTAATGTTGCCACCCCACCCAACTCGACCATAACCGCTATTGCAAAGAATCCAACATATTCTTCTGCTTATCCAATATCTTCAAGGTGCCATTGCTTGCATCTGCCACTGGGCCAAACTCAAAATTTGTACGACATAGAATGGCTAAGTTGCAGGTGCGGCGGCGCGAGCAAAAGCACCTCTAGCCCACAAAGCATTCTCGACCAACCATTTCGCCCAGGTCTCCCATGTTTCCATTGTATCCTAGTGTGATCCCTCGTTGCAGTTCACTGTCGACCACAACTCCCACTACAACTTAATTGAGGCCACGCAGCTTATCGGGCAGCTGCCCCAACTTAATTCTTTTCAGGATCTTATGAGTCAAGGGCTAGACATCCTCTCTCTAAATTTTTCATAATGTAGACGTACACCTAAATTTTTAATGGCAAAGGCTCCTCTAGGGCACCAAATAATTCTACAAATGGAGAATCATCTTCTTGAGGTAGACCTATAGGGACTGGTTTCACTCTGGTTGTAATTAATTTTCATCCTTGAGGAACAACTTGAGTTTGTTGCCTTTATCTAGGTTAGATTCTGAAAAAATGGTTTCATCTGAATATACAGACGAATCACCCCATTAGTACAGAAATATGGGAATATCCCACTAATGAGGTTAGCAAAAGTTGCTTTACTTAATGTCCTAGTAACTGTATCTACGACTAAGATAAATAGAAGGCAGACAGGGAGTCACCCTGTCTAAGACCTTTGATAGTAATAAAGATATCTCCAATGGATTTATTAAGTGTGAAAGCCACATATCCATCATGGCTTATCTTGGCTATCCAGGTGAAGCAGGCACTACCAAAACCTCTTAATTCTAAGATTTCAACAAGGAGGTCAAGATTAACCATATCAAAAGGTTTCTCATAATCTTGTTTAATCACTAGACCTAATTCTTGATCACTATGCACATAATGTAAAACCTCATCCTCATGGGTTGTAACCACATTTTCCAGGATATATCTCCATTCGATGAAAGCAGTTTAGCTACTAGCAATGAGGAGTTCAAGAATATCAACTAGTCTATTAGTAAGCACTTCAGTAAATATTTTAAAACTATAGTTGAGTAAGAAAATATGCCCGAGCTTTTTCATACTACCTGCATCCATTTCCATAGGAATTAATTAAAGTCAGGATATCAAAGTTCAACGTCAAGATATCTAGTTTTCCTAAACAGAGGTCACGGAAACGAGTAATTAAATCCAACTTAGTCCGTTCCCAGTATTCTCAACAAAACATTAAATACAATCCATTTGGGCATGGGGCTCCATCAACATAAGAATCTATTACTGCTGTTTTAACTTCTTTTTCAGTGAAGTTAGGTTACAATAAGCAGTTGTATACACCAGTGGCTTTTTCTTCACCACTAAAGAAATCTCTATTAATCTTAAAGCCTCCCCTATTTTCTAGTTTGAACAAATCATTGTATAGGTTGGTGGCAATGTATAATATTCCCTTGTTACCGCTGTAGAAATGTGTTTTAGAAACACTCCACTAACTCTACCCCTTAGTGGTCCATGGTAGGCTAGTAGCACATGATTCCATCTACTCTCTTTTTTCGGGCAACCCTCTGCTAGTTTAATTGTTCCACTTGAGATGCCTGATGACCCACAAGTGTAGGGGAACTATCGTAGTCCTTTCGATAAGTAAGAGTGTCAAACCCAACGAGGAGCAGAACAAAATGATAGGCAGTTTTCAGTAAGGTATTTTCTGCAAGCACTGAAATTATAGGTAATAGAAAGTTTTGTGATAAGGTAATTGGTAGCAAGTAACAAAAGGTAAAAGTAAATAAGGTGCAGCAAGGTGGCCCAGTCCTTTTTCTAGCAAAGGACAAGCCTGGACAAACTCTTATATAAAGGAAAGCGCTCCCGAGGACACATGGGAATTATCGTCAAGCTAGTTTTCATCACGATCATCTGATTCACGTTCGGTACTTCGATAATTTGGTATGTGGGTGGACCGGTGCTTGGGTGCTGTCCTTACTTGGACAAGCCTCCCACTTATGATTAACCTCTAATGCAAGCATCCGCAACTACAAAAGAAGTATTAAGGTAAACCTAACCATAGCCTGAAACATATGGATCCAAATCAGCCCCTTACGAAGCAACGCATAAACTAGGGTTTAAGCTTCTGTCACTCTAGCAACCCATCATCTACTTATTACTTCCCAATGCCTTCCTCTAGGCCCAAATAATGGTGAAGTGTCATGTAGTCGACGTTCACAGGACACCACTAGAGGAGAGACAACATACATCCCATCAAAATATCAAACGAAGACCAAATTCACATGACTACTAATAGCAAGACTTCTCCCGTGTCCTCAGGAACAAAAGTAACTACTCACAAGACATAATATTGTTCATGATCAGAGGGGTATTAATATGCATAATGGATCTGAACATATGATCTTCCACCAAATAAACCAGCTAGTATCAACTAAAAGGAGTAATCAACACTACTAGCAACCCACATGTACCAATCTGAGGTTTGGGTACAAAGATTGGATACAAGAGATGAACTAGGGTTTGAGAGGAGATGGTGCTGGTGAAGATGTTGATGAAGATAGCTCTCCCCAAGATTGGAGAGTTGTTGGTGATGACGGCGGTGACGATTTCCCCCTCCCGGAGGGAAGTATCCCCAGCAGAACAGCTCTGCCGGAGCCCTAGATTGGTTTCCGCCCCGGTTCCGCCTTGAGACGGCGACGTCTGGTCCCGAAAGCCTCCTTATGATTTTTTTTCCAGGTCAAAACACCTCATATAGGAGAAGATGGGCATTGGGGGACCTTCGGTGGGCCCACGAGATAGGGGGGCGCGCCCCCCACCCTCATGGACAGCCGGTGGCCCCCCTCGTGAACTTCTTTAGCCAGATATTTTTTATATTTTCTGAAATGGAGTTCTGTTGAGTTTCGGGGCTTTTGGAGTTGTGCAGAATAGGTTTCCAGAGTTTGCTCCTTTTCCAGCCAAGAAGTCCAGCTGCCGGCATTCTCCCTCTTCATGTAAACCTTCTAAAATAAGAGAGAAAATGCATAAGTATTGTGACAAAACATGTAATAACAGCCCATAGTGCAATAAATATCAACAGATAAGCATGATGCAAAATGGACGTATCAACTACCCAAGCTTAGACCTCGCTTGTCCTCAAGCGAAAGCCGATATCGAAAAATATGTCCACATGTTTAGAGATAGAGGTGTCGATAAAAACAAAATACGGACATGAGGGCATCATGATTATTCTCATAGTATATATATATATATATATGATTATTATGCTGAAATAACAATTCATCCACAATATCAAGTATGAATCATAAACTTCATTGAAAACTAACAAACTTTGATCTCGGTCATTGAAGCAACTGCAATTTATCGTGACATCGTAAAGAGTCAATATAAGAGCTTTTCAGCAAGCCTACATACTCAACCGTCATATAATCTTTCACAATTGCTCACACTCACGCAATACTTATGTTTATGGAGTTGTAATCGGACACAGAGAAAGATAGGGGCTTATGGTGTTGCCTCCCAACCTTTAACTCAAGGGTAATGTCAACAGTAATAGATCATGAAAACTTACATCCAAGTGGGTATATATGTCAGGATCTTTCCAACACAATGTGCTTGCCAAAGGATAAAATGTAAAAAGGAAAGGTGAACTTCACCTTGACTCTTATAAGGCAAGAATAATAGATAGGCCCTTCGCAGAGGGAAGCAGAGGTTGTCATGTGTTTTTACGGTTGGATGCACAAAGTCTTAGCATAGAAGAACGTCACTTTATATTGCCACTTGTGATAAGGACCTTTATTATGCAGTCCGTCGCTTTTATTACTTCCATATCACAAGATCGTATAAAGATAATTTCCTCCACACTAATAAATCATAAATATTTTAGCTAGTTTGCAACATGACAACTTAGTTGGAAGGATCTTTCTCAATCCATAGGTAGGTATGGTGGACTCTCATGGCAAAACTGGGTTTAAGGATATATGGAAGCACAAGTAGTATCTCTACTTAGTGCGTGGAGTTTTGGCTAGCATGAGGGGGAAAGGCAAGCTGAACATGTTGGATGATCCATGACAATGTACTTTATTTCGGATATAGGAAAACATAACCCATTATGTTGTCTTCCTTGTCCAACATCAACTCTTTAGCATGTCATATTTTAATGAGTGCTCACAATCATAAAAGATGTCCAAGATAGTATATTTGTATGTGAAGACTCTCTTCTTTTATTACTTCCTATTAATTGCAAGGATGACCAAGGTGAAATAGTATATTTGTATGTGAAGTCATTACTTCACATAAGATCGATATGATCTCTTTCATACTCTTTATGTTTTCTTTCTTTTTATCATGACCCAAGTGAGGAAATCAAGCCCTTGACTCAATACTAATCTTTCTTATATAGCTCACGGACTCAGTTACAAAGGGTAAAGATCATAAGGCAAAAGCTCACAACTAGATCATGCTAACTTTATTCTACTAGATCAAGATACTACCAAAAGGATCGAACTAAGTAAAACGGTAAAGATATGAGTGATGGTGATACGATACTGGGGTCACTCCCCCAAGCTTGGCAGTTGCCAAGGGGAGTGCCCATACCCATATGATTATGTCTCCTTCTTTGGGGGTGGTGATGATGGCTTCTTCCTTAACTTGCGCTTAAGGATAGAATTTTGCTCCTTTAGATCATTCATCTCTTGCTCGAGATTTAATATCTTCTTGCATAGTGCCTGCTTGTTTTCCTGCAAGAGGTTAAAAGGGATAAATTCGATCTTAGGTTTCTTTACTCTGTCTTGGAGGCTTGACTTTTTGAACTCCACATGCATGTCCCCCGATTGAGGTAGTGGGACTTTGTCATCATCCGAGCTGGTACAATCCTTCCCCTTGGGATCATGGTCCTCTTCTTCCTTCGTAGTCCAACCATAATGCTCCCAGTCCCCATAGACCTTAGGGTCAGCCAGGGAATCAGCCACATAGCTTTCTCCCTCCGAATCCTGGGACGACATGTTGTCTTTATCTGCGACAAAAACAACTTGAAACGAAAACAGGGGATTGTCGCGTGATACAGAGGTCAAAACCTTCGGGAGTATATATAATGAATTTTTACCTACAAAAAGGAGTAACCCACAAGGAAACGGAGTCCGGGAGGCACACGGGGTGCCCACGAGGTAGGGGGCGCGCCCTGGGCAGGGGGGCGCGCCCTCCACCCTTGTGGACGCCTCGTGTCTCTTCTGGACTGCTACTTATTTTTCTATTTTTCTAAATATTCCAAAACGGAGAAAAAATTCCTTTAGAGCTGTTTTGGAGTCGGTTTACTTACCGTATCACATACCTCTTCCTTTTCGAAGGTTGAACCGTCCTGGAAAGTGTCCCTTATGTATTCCTCCGGGGTTATGGTTACATTGGTTTCAACATTTATAGGGTTACCTGAGATATAATGTTTGATTCTTTGGCCGTTTACCACCTTCGGATTTGTGCCTTCGAAATTGTTGATTTTTATGGCACCGGAACGATAGACCTCCTCGATAACGTAAGGTCCTTCCCACTTGGAGAGAAGTTTTCCTACAAAAAAATCTTAAACGAGAGTTGAATAGCAAGACATAATCACCTACGTTATACTCACGCTTTTGTATCATTTTGTCATGCCATCTTTTAACTTTTTCTTTAAACAACTTGGCATTCCCATAGGCCTGGGTTCTCCATTCATCGAGACAGCTAATGTCAAATAGCCTCTTTTCACCGGCAAGTTTGAAATCATAATTGAGCTCTTTGATAGCCCAATATGCCTTATGTTCTAGCTCAAGAGGTAAGTGACAAGCTTTTCCATATACCGTCTTATATGGAGACATACCCATAGGATTTTTGTATGCAGTTCTATAGGCCCATAATGCATCATCAAGTTTCTTGGACCAATTCTTCCTAGACCTATTAACTGTCTTTTGCAAGATTAATTTCAACTCCCTATTACTTAGTTCTACTTGACCACTAGTCTGTGGGTGATAGGGGGATGCCATTCCATGGTTGACATCATATTTAGCAAGCATCTTATGGAAAGCACCATGAATAAAGTGTGAACCACCATCAATCATTAGATATCTATAGGGACTCTAAACCTCGGGAAAATAACTTCTTTAAGCATCTTAATAGAGGTGTTATGATCAGCACTACTAGTTGGAATAGCTTCTACCCACTTAGTAACGTAATCAACATCAACTAAAATATGTGTGTACCCATTAGAGGCAGGAAACGGTCCCATATAATCAAAGCCCCAAACATCAAATGGTTCAATAACAAGTGAATAATTCATAGGCATTTCTTGACGTCTACTGATATTACCAATTCTCCAACATTCATCACAAGATAAGACAAACTTACGGGCATCCTTGAAGAGAGTAGGCCAATAAAAACCGGATTGCAATACCTTGTGTGCAGTTCTATCTCCCGCATGGTGTCCTCCATAAGCTTCGGAGTGGCACTTGCGTAGGATCTGTTCCTGTTCATGCTCAGGTACAAAACGTCTATTAATACCATCTACTCCTTCTTTATAAAGATATGGGTCATCCCAGAAGTAATGTCTCAAATCATAGAAGAACCTTTTCTTTTGCTGGTATGTCAAGCTAGGAGGTATAAACTTAGCAACAACATAATTAGCATAATCAGCATACCAATGAGCAGTATGAGAAGTATTTATGACAGCTAATTGTTCATCAGGAAAGCTATGATCAATAGGTTGTGGGTCATCAAGTATATTTTCTAACCTAGACAAGTTGTCTGCAACGGGGTTCTCAGCTCCTTTTCTATCAATAATATGCAAGTCAAATTCTTCCAGCAAGACAACCCATCTAATAAGTCTAGGTTTAGCATCTTTATTTTCCATAAGGTATTTGATAGCAGCATGATCAATGTGAATAGTTACTTTAGAATCAACAATATAGGGTCTAAACTTATCACAAGCAAATACAACTGCTAAAAATTCTTTCTCAGTAGTAGCATTATTTCTTTGGGCACTATCTAGAGTTTTACTAGCATATTGGATAACATTTAATTTCTTATCAACTCTTTGCCCTAAAACAGCACCTAATGCATAATCACTAGCATCGCACATAATCTCAAAGGGTAAATTCCAGTCAGGAGGCTAGAAAATAGGTGCAGAGATCAATGCTTTCTTAAGTATTTCAAATGCTTCTAGGCAATCATCATCAAAGACAAAAGGAATATCTTTTTGTAAGAGATTAGTCAGAGGCCTGGAGATTTTGGAGAAGTCCTTTATGAACCTCCTATAAAACCCAGCATGACCAAGGAAACTTCGTATACCTTTGATGTCCTTGGGGCATGGCATCTTTTCAATAGCATCCACTTTAGCTTTGTTAACTTCAATACCTCTTTAAAAAAATTTATGTCCCAAGACAATGCCTTCATTAACCATAAAGTGGCACTTCTCCCAATTCAGGACAAGATTAGTGTCTTCACATCTCTGCAAAACTGGATCAAGGTTGCTTAAGCAATCATCAAAAGAAGTTTCGTAAACGGAGAAATCATGCATGAAAACCTCAACAATCTTTTCACAAAAATCAGAGAATATAGCCATCATACATCTTTGAAAGGTAGCAGGTGCATTACATAAACCAAAAGGAATACGTCTATAAGGAAAGGTACCGAAAGGACAAGTAAAGGTGGTCTTTTCTTGATCCCCTTTTGACATAGGTATTTGAGAGAAACCAGAATAACCATCTAGAAAGAAAAAATGAGTATGCTTGGATAACCTTTCTAGCATTTGATCAATAAAAGGCAAGGGGTAATGATCTTTCTTAGTAGCTTTATTTAACTTACAGAAATCAATTACCATCCTGTCGTGGAATTAGCACGGCAGATGTTTGGTCTAGAGGACTTAGGTGTGGAGCCATCGCGCGGGTTAGCTTGAAGAGGTTAAAGCACACAAAGAACACAGAGGGTTTATACTAGTTCGGCCCCTTTGATGAAGGTAAAAGCCTACGTCTAGTTTGGTTTGGTATTGCTTGGGCGTCGATGAACAGGGAGCGGATCGCTTGCCTGTGTCTCGACGGGTTGTTGCTTGTCCTTGAACCGTCGCCGGGTCGTCCCTTTATATAGGAAGCAACGCCTGATCCGGTTTACAGAGTCCCGAGGCCGGTAAATAATCGTGTCCGCCTCGGTCTCTATTCTTCCTACCTTATTCCTCAAGTTACATGATATGACGGTTCATAAACCATAAGCTTTACATATGGGCCCTAAGCCTTCATGGGCCGTAACCTCTACTGGGCTTATGATAACACAGCTACATTAATATAATCCGGATCTTCCTAGCCGGTTTATACCTGCTAGTAATTCCCTGACATTAGGCCCTAAGATTGATTTGAACTTGTTCATGCCATTCTTCTAAGTCTCTGCATAAGTTTCCTTTCTGTAGCTTCTCTGCTTTGTAAATCGGCTATGACGTCATCTCCGGAAATCATCTCAATCTGTCGTGACATCACCTCCGCATTTATTGCTCACCACTATTTGTTACCTTTGTTAAAGGCTATCCCGAAAGTTGAGGCGACAATGGAATCTTTATCCAATCTCCGACCTCCTTGATTCCCGCGCTTGCCGTTTCACCTCACCAGCTTATAAATACCGCTGAGACCTGCCCTTTTTCTTCCTTCCGCACTTCTTCTTCCTCCGTCGCCCGAAGTTCCGCCACCGTCTTCGAGCCCGTCGCCGTCGTCAATCCAGGCCGCTGCATCACCCTGAAAACGTATCCAGAGCACTCCGCCGCCGTCTTCCTCTTCATCAGGTACTTCTTCTTTCTCACTGTAGATCTCAATCTAGGGTTCCTCAATGTCTTCCGCCATGAAAACCTCGAAGCTTGCTGTTAATATCTGTAGGTTACCCTTGCAGTAAACTCAAACCTTGGATATATTTCAAATATGTTCCTGCTCCGTGGTTTAAACTTAGATTCGAACCTTAGATTCAAACCTTAGATCTATTTAGTCTGTGGAAATCCTTCGTGGTTCTTCCTGCGTAAGTAGAGCATATATTTCTTCTTTTTCTTACGTCTCAGATCCATTTTTACTTTAGTCTTCTGTAGAAACCTGTTTCTTCGTCTTGGTAGATCTGTAAGTTACTCACCGGTTTAACCAATCCTATACTCCTCTTGCAAAGAATTAGCCATGAGCCCGACGGTTTAGCCTCCTCTTTTTGTTATCATAAACCGGTAGCAGTTCGTTTTACATCTGCTTCCGGGTTGCCAATGCCATTAGTCCCTTGTCTAAACCGTCGATATAATTTGATGATACGCTCCGGTTTATGCTTCAATACTTAGTAATCCGGATTTTGCACAGTAATTTTGCTCAGATGGCTGCCAAGCAGTTCGTTTGTTGCAACTGGGCTCCTTCCCGCATTACGGAAGAGGACTTAACCAACGCCGCTTCAATTGGTCTTCTGGGCCCCCAAGCGGTTCTGAAGTGGCGGGCCCCAGGAAATGAATGTCCTCCTACCCCTAAAGAAGGAGAAGTCATCGTTTTCTTTGATCATATGGCCCGGGGTATTAGCCCTCCTGGTTCAAAAATTTTCCGGGATGTGCTGGCCGCTTTTCAGCTCCATCCTCAAGATATAGGTCCGAATTCTATATCAATCGTCTGCAATTTTCAAGTCTTCTCCGAGGTATACCTTCAAGAAGAACCATCAGTGGATTTGTTCCGAGACTTTTTCCACTTAAACCGGCGGACAGAGTTTACTGCCGGACCACATCAAGAGCTGGGCGGTGTTAGTATCCAGAAGAGAAGAGATGTGATCTTCCCTCACGCTGCTCTCCATACACACCCCAAGGACTGGAACCAATCCTGGTTCTATTGCAAAGATACCTCGCCTGAAGGAGAAAACCCACTGCCGGGTTACCGTGAACATCGTCTTCCTGAGGATCATCCCCTGCCACGTCGCCTCAGTTCTTCAGAGCGGGCCCGGTTTGCCCCTCAGCTTGCCAAGCTTAGGGACTTTATGGCCAACGGTTTGACTGGAGTAGATTTCGTTCGTTGTTGGCTTGCCTGGAGCATCCTTCCTCTGAGCCGGCGCTCCGGTCTGATGTATGAGTATACCGGAAAAACGGATGACCCTCAACGCCACATTGATATAATGCTTCCTGAGAAAGAAGTCACTGAATCCGCAAAGAAAATGCTCAACATCTCTTTGGAAGAGTGTAGCCAAACCGGATTGGCTCCATTCTATGAGAACAATAAACCGCCAGCAGTAAGTTTTTTCTGATCTCTTCCGTTCGTTCTAATCAGTCCTTATCAATTGTCTTATATTTATTTTTCATCTTCTGCACAGGCCAACGACCCCTTCTGGAAAAGAAAACCTCAAGATAAGTCAGGCAAACAGCCACGCCAGAAGACGTGTGTTGTCAAGAAGAAAAAGGCGGCCGCTGCTTTCGGTTCACATCCTGAGGAAGATGATCCGGATTCTGAGGTATGAATTGATCCTGATATGTTTTAATCTCTCTTTATCCAAATTTATGTTAACAGTGCCTTTCCACAGGATTTGGCTGAAGGAAGTAAAGCGGCAGAAGTTGAGGTAATCTCTCTTTCTTCAGACTCTGAACCGTCGGTGTCCAAAATTCGTCGGGCATCCCGGAAGTACCCTTTTTCTCATCCTTACGCTCAATTGGACCCCAAATTTCTTTTGAAGAAGCAGCAGCATGAAGCACGCCGGACTACGCGCCATAGTGGCCATGTAGTAGAATCCTCCGGAATATCTCTTACTCCGGCTCGCAGGCGCCGCTCTGAGGTTTTACTTTTTCCAACTCTTCTCCATCCAAAGGCCGGACTTATACGTAAACCACTTAAACCGTCTGATCCTATCTATCAGGAGACACCTTTGTCATCTTCTGGCGAATCGACTGCCACACAGGTCCCTGTACTGAAGACTGTGCCTGGGTAAGTCCCTTTCACCATCCAGTTTATATTTGTATTTGTTCCTTGATGATTCTCATTGTTCCTTCCATTCCCTTCAGCAAGCCTAAGCCTAGCAAGAAGGCAAAGGCCACCAAAGCGGCTGCCGAGACTGCTACCGCTGATCCGGCAGCTGATCCCAATGAAGTCATCCCTCCAGAGAGCGATCCTGCAACTCAGTTTGATGATCATACTCCTATGGACCAAGATGACATTGTTGCCCCGGAAGATACCAATGTGGAAAATGTAGTTGAACCGGCGAGTCCTGTCCGGGTTAGCCCTCCTCGGACTAACCCGGCTCCTGTTAGCCCGGCCCCTACTGTTGCCCCTTCTCAGACAACCACTGCCTCTTCTCCTGATGTTCAGATAACCGGGACAGGTTTTACTACTCCTGCTGAACCTGTCATCCTGGCCAAGCACATTGCTAAAGAAGAGAAGCTCCAGCAAGAAAAGGGCAAGTGGAGCACAGACTTGTCCAGCTATGCCGATTTGAGCGCCCAGGAACTTTATTCCGGGTATTTGAACCGGCTTCATACCAGCCGTGATTATGAATTGGGCTTGGTTAATATGATGAAGGATAAGTATGAGGTAACTTCTTTCACTTGTCTTTGTTTTGTATTCTTTGTACTTCTGTCTCCATGCCATAGTAGCCCCCAAGTTCCGGTTTATCTTCGTTGTAGGTGAACCGGTACTTCCACTGTATGAAAAATGAACTTACATTAGCCCCCAAGTGCTAGGGGCATAACTTGTTTTATGTGTCTGGGACTTGTCTAAATTTCTCTTTTAATACTTCAACTGCACATTAGCCCCCAAGTGTCAAGTGGATAACTTGTTTATATGCTTGAGACTTGTCTGAATTTCTCTTTTAATACTTCAACTGCACATTAGCCCCCAAGTGTCAAGTGGATAACTTGTTTATATGCTTGAGACTTGTCTGAATTGTCTTTTACTCCACTTGATTTCCTTGTAGGCTGAATTGACCCGGAGGGCTACAAAAGTAACTGAGCTCCGGAATAGACTTGCTGTCACTGAAACTGCTTCTGCCAAAGCCAAGGATGAGGTGGCGCTGACCTTAACCAATACTGAAAAATTGAAAAAAGATTTTGAAGCGGAGCGGACAGCCTGGGAGGTGCAGAGGAACGCTCTTGAGAAAAGAGCAAAGGATGCTGAAGAGGCCCTTAATCCTGTGACGCAGGAGCTGACCGGCTTAAAACAGCAGATAGAACTTATGACCTCTGCATCTTTGGTGAGCACTTGATTTGCATATGTTTTCATCTCTGTAATCTTTATTGTGCTCCGGTTTAACTGTGATAATCATATGCAGGGCGACGCATAACCCATCTTGGGGATGATATTCGGAAGAAACTCAAGGCCTCTTATACTCTGGTTGAGGAGCTGTATTCCGGCGCTCAAAGGATTATAAGTGCGATGTCCCATCACAAAGCGGCTCCCACTACTATCCAAGGCACTTTAGAGAAGCTATCTATACTGCCTGTACGCTTGGAAGAAGTGAAGAAATCTGCTGCACGGGCCGGCTCTCTTGTAGCACTGACTAGGGCCAAAGCATGGGTTCCGGACTTTGATCCGGAGGAAGCTATGAACGGGTACCCCAGTAACAAGGAAGATGGATCTGCCTTCTCTGGCAAGGACCTTCGTCCTTTAACCAAGGAAATGCGCCCTCTTGCCAGCAAGCTTGCTGATGAAGCGGACCTGACCAGGTATCATCCGACATTTGACTTAGAGAATGAACGGGTGGACCGGCCGGTTTATGACACCGAGAATCTAATCCCACCAGTGCGCGCCCATACTTTCGCCCCAGATGTTGATCCGTCCAATCTCATTACTGAGGAGATGTACTTCCGTGCACTATCCAAGATCGACTGGCGCGTTCCTGATTTTCAGCCGCTTCAAGAAGACGAAGAAGTTTCGGAACAAGCCGATCCTCAGCCTTCGCAGCAGGAAGAGGAAGCATAAGCCGCTCAGTTTAACTCTTAGCTGCTGTAATCTGTTGCCGGAAAACTTTAATCCGTTCAGGCCTGCAAGTGCCTTGTAATAGGATAGTTCGAAAAAATTTCTGTCTTAATCCGGATGTCACAGCTTTGACTTGGCATTTGCCAATTTTAATCCCTTGTCTGCTATGGTTGATCCTTTATATTACTTGTATCTGAATAGACAACGCTAAGAAAATGTCCTGGCTGTTTACCGCCGGACCGATTATATTGCTCTCATAGGCATATATATTGAACGAGTGTCTGCTTTATACCCAATAATACTTTCATACCTTTAATTAAGTATGCTTGACATCCTTAATCCGGTGGACATTGTAGATTCTGATGAGGCTCTTGGCCCTTTTGGTGTTTGCTGATGTCTACACACGCTTCTATTCTTGTAGACTATGTTGGGCCTCCAAGCGCAGAGGTTTGTAGGATAGCAGCAATTTCCCACAAGTGGATGACCTAAGGTTTATCGAACTCAGGGAAGTAGAGGTTGAAGATGGTCTCTCTCAAGCAACCCTACAACTGAGATACAAGAAGTCTCTTGTGTCCCCAACACACCTAATACAACTAGGAGTTGTATAGGTGCACTAGTTCGGCGAAGAGATGGTAAAATATGGATGATAGGAGTGGCAAAGCAAAGTAATATAAATCTGTAATAAAAAGTGCAGCAAGCAAACAAGTGGTAAACGTGAGCACAAATGGTATTGCAATGGTGGAAACAAGGCCTAGGCTTCATACTTTCACTAGTGGCAACTCCCAACAACATTAACATCACATGATATTTCCCATAAAACATGCAATGGAGACGCACCCGGAGGTCATTCCGTTGTGGTCAAGAGAGGACGAGAATTATCTAGGGCTACAAAAGCACACCTCAAAGTTCGTAGTTCTCAATCTATGGATTTCCCAATGTCACCGCGGCCACCCAAAGAGAGTACCACAATCACCACAACATATCTCAAGGATAGTCAAAGACAAGCACCAAGAGACTCTCAATCTTCAATCAACACACAAAAGATGAAATCACTCATGAAAATATTCTTCTAATCCATGCCCAATAGACCGCTGTCACCTTGGTCTCGGGGATTATACTAGATAAAGACAAGTGAGTACATCAATCTAAAATATAGAGGAAGGGGAAATATCATGGGATCACCCTAGATTAATATAGCCTATGATCACAACAAAGATCGCATCCTGGGAGAGAGAATTGACCACATAGCTACTGGTAGAAACCTCAGCCCCGAGGAGGAACTACTCCCGCATCATGGAGGGAGGAAGCAACATCGATGGAGATGAATCCGGGGCACTTCCCCGTCCCGGCAGGATGCCGGCACAGGAATTCTGGTCCCCCGAAACTTGGTGGCGATGGCGGCGGAGATCGGAATTGCTTCTGGAGAAAAGGGTTCTGGAATCAGGGTTTCCGCGACGGGAGAAATATATATGCGAAGGGGGGTCACCAGAGGCGGAGCCGGGGCCCCAGGGGCCCCCCTGGCGCAGCTAGTGGTGGGGCCGCGCTGGGTGGCCGCCTGGGCTACCCCTGGCTCCCCTCTGGCCCCGCTTTGGTTTTTCTCGAAGCTTCCTGTACGCTGATTTTTCCTGTATTTTCCCCGGAATTTTTGGAGCACTTTTAATATGGGGGAAACCTGAAATAGAAAAACAACAGAAAACAGGAACTGGCACTGTGGTGCACTGAGTTAATAGGTTAGTCCAAATATGATGAAAAGTGTATGGAAGTGCATAAATATCATAGCAATATCACACAAAAGAAGCATGGAGCAAGCAGAAATTATAGATAAGTTTTGGACGTATCAACATCCCCAAGCTTAATTCCTGCTCGTCCTCGAGTAGGTAAATGATAACAAGCATAATTTTTGTGGTGACATGCTACTAACACAATCTTGATCAAGTAATATAGTAAAGCACATGAACTGAAATAAAGTGAACCAAAACAATTGTCTATAGTTGAAAGCAAGTAAACAATGAATAACCAAGTGCTCATCTAAGTAAATTCTTTCATGAATAGTACAATTGAAGACATGAAACTATAAAGTTAAGCACAACTGTTAGCCCCAAAGGAGTTCTCTCATCAAAAGCATTCTAGTTAACACAAAAGGAAGATAAAGTTTCAGCAATGCTTTCCACTTTTCAACATTTTATCTCATGGATAAGTTCAATGCACAAGGATTATATATAACTAAGCAGAAATTTTGAACATAATCAACTTGAACCCAGGGTTAACAATAGATGCTTGCTTATGGTGGAGGAAGAAGATTAGAACATAGGAAAACTGACTCAACATTTAAAAGTAAAAGATAGGCCCTTCGCAGAGGGAAGCATGGATTACTCATGTGCTAGAGCTTTTTATTTTTGAAAACATAGAGATATAAAAGCAATTTTGAGAGATGTATGCTTATGTCAACGAATGGTAATAAACAATGCACTACTACTCATGCCAAACAGAACTTAAGAGCGGCTCCCATAGAGGAATGATAACACTCCCCTTTCTCCTTTGTTTATCACTAGCCAAAGTTTGTCTGATTTCTCAGGTACGATGTGTGAAGGAGGTTTTTGATATTGATATTGATGACATGTAAAGTGGGCTGGGCATACCCTTTTGCCAGCTCTTTTTACAAAATTAAGGACATGCACATTATTCATGCACGTCAGGGGTCGTTCTGTCCAACATAAGTAATAATGAACTATCTACCACTTCCTCATGAGCTAAAACAGAGACACAAATAAGGATAAATTTTGAAGGTTTTAGAGGTAGCACATGAGCAATTTACTTGGAATGGCTATTAAATACCATGCATAGGTAGGTATGGTGGACACATATGGCAGAATTTTGGCTATGGAATTTGGATGCACGAGCAGCATTCCGGCTCAGTACAGAGTTTTTGGTTTAGCAAGTTTTTAGCAAGCACATGTTAACCGGTACAAGAGAATTATAACATCCTTTCAGCATAATTATAAGACTTCTACACTGTCTTCCTTGTCAACCATCTTACTTCTAAAAAGAGAACAAGAACTTTAAAACTACCAATGGTGAAAAACTAAACAATTGCAAACTTCAAAGGTATTTCTTCACTAATAAGACTTTATTAAATGATCTACATGTTTAGGCATCACTACTTAATTTTCTCAAAACAATTGATAGGGATCAAGTTACTCAATGATCTTCAAAACTATGCAAGCTTTTTATTCTTTGCACCACGGCCACACTTGGCATTTTTCAGATCCAACATATTATTTAGCAATTCAAGCCAATCAACTCTCCAAATAGATATAAGTGAAGCAAGAGAGCACTTTCTATAAAAGAGCTAATAGCTCTGAACATGATATGAAAGAAAAACAAGAGCTAGAAGCATATAACAAGGTAGCTAAAACACTCAAAAAGATATAAGTGAAGAACATGAGTGTTTCATGAAAAAGTGGAGCGTGTCTCTCTCCCAAACAAGAATGATCAGATGCAACTTATTAAGAACAGCAAGTAAAACTAAATAAACTAAAAAGAAAAGAGCAAGACGCTCCAAGCATAGCACATAACGCATGAAGTGATAAATATAGTGGAACGAAGGACGAACTGATAATTGTTGATGGAGAAGGGGATGCACGGGGGCATCCCCAAGCTTAGATGCTTGAGTCTCCTTGGATATTTCTTGGGGGTGCATGGGGGCATCCCCAAGCTTGAGCGTTTGACACTCCCGAATCTTCTTTTATCATCTTCCCTCGCATACTTGAAAACTCCCTTCATACATAACTCATCATAATCTGTTTAGCGAGGTTAGTACCAATAATAAAATAATTTTTCCCTACTGGAAATAAAGATAATCTTGAAGAGCTACTGTTTCTCAAGATTGCCAAAAGTTTTTTGCAAAGAAAAAGCAAGCTCAGGATTTGCAAAACAAAGAAAAGGCAAAACATGACAGAATCTGTGAAAAACAGACCAGCAGGTAGTAAATAATTTTTCGGGGCACTTCTGCAACTCAAATCAAAAAACTCAGAACAGACGCTCGAAAGCCAATTGTATAGAGCACGCTGTCAAAAAAATTCAGATCAAAATTCAGATCTGGTGATTTTATTCGTATTTTTCTGTCCAAGGATAGAATCTGTTTTCTGGACAGCACGTCACAACTTTTGAACTTTCTTGCAATCGGAGGCTAAACTTGGCACAAAGCTGAAAAGAAAAGATACAACGATGATGCCACAGTAGTAACAAACATCAAGACCACTAAAAACTAAAAGAACAAACTGAAAGCAAAGATAACAAGGGTTGTCTCCCTAGAGCTCTTTCTTTATAGCCATAAAGATAGGCTTAAGACTTTAATTATGCTCTCGTAGGAATAAGAGTTGAAGAACAAAAGAGAGCATCAAGAAGCAAATACCAAACACATTTAAGCCTAACATGCTTCCTATGCATAGGAATATTGCAATAGAATAATTCATTGAAGCACAAATCAATAAGCATAGGAAGACAAAACAAGTGCAGCTTCAAAACCTTCAACATAATGAGAGGGAACTTGATATTATTGAAATATCTATAAGCATATGTTCCCTTCTCATAATAATTTTCAGTGGGATCACGAATAAACTCAACAATATAAGCATCACATAAAGCATTGTTACCATGATCCACATGCAAAAAGGTACTCTTACTCTCCACATAAGCATAATCTTTCTCATTGGTAATAGTGGGAGTAGGACTATCATAAACAACTTGAACACTATAGATTAATTGTGTATTAGGAAGATGGTGTTCAACAAGGGAGTAATTCCCTCCATGATTATGACAAGTTTCATAAGGATAATTTCTCCTTATGTCATAGGTACCTTTATAATCACTATAGATTGGAGTTATAACATCATCATAGTAGAGAAGAGCATTATCATTGCTAGCAACTATATTTGTAAACACGTTGTCTTTATTCTCACTAGCAAAAGAATTATCAATTATCACATCACTAGTGGGTAAAGGATTTGCAATCCTATCATCCCCAAGCTTAGATCTTTCCATATCATCACTTTCAGAGTTGGTACCAAAAATATTTTCAAGATCATAAGTAGCATTATCATCATTTTCCCAATCACAATATGTAACATGCATATCAAAATCAAAATCATCTTCAATAGTACCTACGGACGTATCATCAAGATGATAATTAAGGCAATAAACTTCACCTTCTTCTTTAAACTTACAACCGTTAGGATAAAAGTTGATGGGAGGAATATGCTCAGGCCAGGTTGATACCCATTCTTCTTCCTTCTTGCTCCTCTTCCTCCTCCTCTTCTTTTTCTTCTTCTTCACCTTAGGAGGGAGTGGTTGGAGATGAAGCTTCTCCACATATCCTGGTTTATCATTAGAAACAATAGGGGAAACTTGGGAGAAACTCTCCTTTTTATTAGCAGAAATATAAGAGACATTTTTATACTTTGGTAAAGTTCCCTCCTTTCTAATCTTACTTATGTAATCATTTTTATGGCAATTAACAACACAATAGAGATGGCAATTTTGCAAAATGTTTTTTATTCCTATGGCATTAACATCTAGCCAAGAAGTCTTTTCTGATAACTCTTCACACATCAAAAATAACATAAGCTCATCATAAAGATCAGGGGTGATCATGTTATCACACAACTGGTTAACAGTTATGTTTTGAAAGTGCATGCATTGAGAATTAAAGTGACCCTCTATACAGCAAAGTTCACAAGTAAAAGGATAAAGGTCACACAATTCTCTAGCAATTTCATTTAAATCTTTGACCCAAGTGATTGTTCTTTCATGCTTATGTTGCTTACAATACTTCTCTTCTTCAATCATAGGTCTTTCACAAGGTCTATCCACTCCACAAAAATTAACATGCTTATATAAAACTTCATTTTTAGGAATTGGATCATGCATGTTGCAATCATCATGAACAATTTCATTTTCTTTGCAAACCTCTTTAAGAGGTTCATGATGCTTGATCCAATCCTCCTTAGGCATATTAAGATGTGAAGCAAAAGATTTGAGGAAATCAACAAGGAGTTGAGAATCAAGCCCAAACTTAGCGCTAAACTTATTAAAACTTGTAGTTTCAACAAAGGACTTAATGCAATCATACTCATAAATTATACCTGACTCTTTACCTTTGTCGATCTCCCAATCTTCAGTGTTGCGTTGAATTCTTTCAAGGAGTTCCCATTTAGCATCAATCTTTTCGTTTGTGAAAGAACCCATAGAGGAAGCATCAAGCAAATCTTTATCCTGTTGAGAGAGTCTCGCATAGAAATTAGTAATAATCATATCTTTGGGGAGCCCATGGTTAGGACATTTTAGCATTAACGTTTTCAGTCTCCCCCAAGCTTGAGCTATGCTCTCTCCGTCATGAGGATAGAAATTATAAACATAATTCCTATTCTCATGGACTTCATGAAGAGGATAAAACTTGGAATAAAAGAGAGACTGGATCTCTTCCCAATCCAGCAGGCGAGAGTCATCTAGTAGCCTATACCATTCCAATGCTTTTCCTTTCAGTGACAAGGCAAATAATTTCCTCATGACTCCATCTCTTGTCAAACCTGAAATCTCAAACAACTCACAAAGTTCTGTAAGTTTCAACAAATGAATACTAGGATTGACTGTCCCATCATAACAATCATTCCTAATTATTTCAATTATCCCAAGTGGTATTTGGAACGGGATACATTCAGTAGGTGGAGGAGACTTCTCTACCACGGGTGTGGTAAAGCGGCCTTCCCCAAGCAGCGAACTAAGAGTGTGCTTTTCGATAAACATAACTAGTGAAACTAAAAACAAGAAACGAAAAGATTTAATTGCAAGATCTAAAGATATACCTTCAAACACTTACTTCCCCGGCAACGGCGCCAGAAATAGCTTGATGTCTACACACGCTTCTATTCTTGTAGACTATGTTGGGCCTCCAAGCGTAGAGGTTTGTAGGACAGCAGCAATTTCCCTCAAGTGGATGACCTAAGGTTTATCAAACTCAGGGAAGTAGAGGTTGAAGATGGTCTCTCTCAAGCAACCCTGCAACTCAGATACAAGAAGTCTCTTGTGTCCCCAACACACCTAATACAACTAGGAGTTGTATAGGTGCACTAGTTCGGCGAAGAGATGGTAAAATATGGATGATAGGAGTGGCAAAGCAAAGTAATATAAATCTGTAATAAAAAGTGCAGCAAGCAAACAAGTGGTAAACGTGAGCACAAATGGTATTGCAATGGTGGAAACAAGGCCTAGGCTTCATACTTTCACTAGTGGCAACTCCCAACAACATTAGCATAGTCTAATCACATGATATTTCCCATAAAACATGCAATGGAAACGCACTCGGAGGTCATTCCTTTGTGGTCAAGAGAGGACGAGAATTATGTAGGGCTACAAAAGCACACCTCAAAGTTCGTAGTTCTCAATCTATGGATTCTCCCAATGTCACCGCGGCCATCCAAAGAGAGTACTACAATCACCACAACATATCTCAAGGATAGTCAAAGACAAGCACCAAGAGACTCTCAATCTTCAATCAACACACAAAAGAGGAAATCACTCATGAAAATATTCTTCTAATCCATGTCCAATAGACCGCTGTCACCTTGGTCTCGGGGATTATACTAGATAAAGACAAGTGAGTACATCAATTCAATACATAGAGGAAGGGGAAATATCATGGGATCACCCTAGATTAACATAGCCTATGATCACAACGAAGATCGCATCATGGGAGAGAGAATTGACCACATAGCTACTGGTAGAAACCTCATCCCCGAGGAGGAACTACTCCCGCATCATGGAGGGAGGAAGCAACGTCGATGGAGATGAATCCGGGGGCACTTCCCCGTCCCAGCAGGATGCCGGCACAGGAATTCTGGTCCCCCGAAACTTGGTGGCGATGGTGGCGGAGATCGGAATTGCTTCTGGAGAAAAGGGTTCTGGAATCAGGGTTTCCGCGACGGGAGAATGAATAGGAGGCCAAGTAGGGCACCAGAGGAGGTGGGAGCCCCCCAGGCGGCCCACCGGCGCGGCCATGGGTGGGGCCGCGCCATCAGGGCGCCTGGGGCCCCTCTGGCCCCCCTCTGGCCCCACTTCTGGCGCATGGAAGCTTCTGGAGCGCTGATTTTTTATATATTTTTCCCGGAATTTTTCTGGCAATTTAAGTAATGGGAAAACCTGAAATACAAAAACAGCAGAAAACAGGAACTGGCACTATGGTGCACTGAGTTAATAGGTTAGTCCAAATATGATCAAAAGTGTATGGAAGTGCATAAATATCATAGCAATATCACACAAAAGAAGCATGGAGCAAGCAGAAATTATAGATACGTTTTGGACGTATCAGCGTGCGCATCTGCTCCTGCCGGATTATCTTGCCTGTGACGGTGACGCCTCCGCTCGCTGCTGGATACTTCCGGTTCATCACAGCGCCTAGTGTAACTCCTCCTGTGGTGGGGTGTTGAATGAATTCTCTCCCTGCTGTAAGAGTACGCCTGCTGTTGTGTCAACGCTGTGTCCAGCAATTCCTTGACCCTGCGTGCTTCCATCGCCACGGGGGATGTCCCCTCAATGGGTAAAGCGGCCAGTCGTGAAGCGGCGGCGACAATGTTATCGAATGGGTTTGAATAATGGCCAGGAAGTGTTGGGATGTGTGGCGTGGGCACAACCTGAAAATTTTGTTCCGCGGTCGGTTGTTGAACCGGCGCGCCTGCTCCTGGGACTCCTCTCCGGTTTACTTTTAAGTTATTGCTGGCTCCCGCTCCTGGTGTACCAAAGAGATTCATCGCCTCATAGACCGGCGGTAGACGAGTCTGATACCTTCTGTTCCTTACCTATTGCGCAGAGGCCTGATCAATCCCGAGCCAGAAAGCTTAGGAATCCAGCTCTGCTTGCCTCGTCACCATCATGGCTTTCTCTGCATCCAGATCCCGTTTGGCTTGCTCAATCCGGCCCTTCAGCTGGAGGATCTCCGCATCATGCTGCGCCTTGTTGGCAGGAGCTACTTCCGCTATTGCGCATGCTGTCAACTCCTCGGCCAAGGTGGATAGAGCGTCAGAGGGTGAGGGGGTCTGGTTGCTCGCCCCTGCACTAGCCACCTCTGCTGTGAACGCCCCAGTCGCCGTAGGCTGCTGCATAGGTTGTGATCCGGCCATGAAGACAGCCACCCGGTTTGGCGGATCGAAGGGGTCTGGAATACTGTCACCATCGGACATACCCCTGGATCGGCCGTCCCGCAACTGATACAAAGATTCGGTCTCTCCGGATGAAGATTCATCGTCAGAGTAGATAACTGTCTCGCCACCAGAATCCGATCCGTCCTCGGCTTGGACTCCATGTACTGCTCCGACGAAAACACGCTTCATGGTGGGCTCGACGATGTTGGGGAAGGTGTCCGGCTCAGGTTCCGGTTCACCAATCTTGCCGATGAAGACGTGGATGCCGCCGAAGGGGACCCGGTACCCCGATTGAATCGGCCTCGGGGCCCCAGCCTGCGTCATCGATGTAGATCCGGCCGCGGCGACTCTTGGTCATCCGGCCAACTGCGTAACCCTTGAGTCCTTCAAAGCTGCCCTTCAAGAACTCGAAACCATCGTGCGATAGCCCCACGGTGGGCGCCAATTGTCGTGGACTTAGCACGGCAGATGTCCGGTTTAGAGGACTTAGGTGTGGAGCCATCGCGCGGGTTAGCTTGAAGAGGTTAAAGCACACAAAGAACACAGAGGGTTTATACTAGTTCGGCTCCTTCGATGAAGGTAAAAGCCTACGTCTAGTTTGGTTTGGTATTGCTTGGGCGTCGATGAACAGGGAGCGGATCGCTTGCCTCTGTCTCGACGGGTTGTTGCTTGTCCTTGAACCGTCACCAGGTTGTCCCTTTATATAGGAGGCAACGCCCGGTCCGGTTTACAGAGTCCCGAGGCCAGTTCATAATCGTGTCCGCCTCGGTCTCTATTCTTCCTACCTTATTCCTCAAGTTACATGATATGTCGGTTCATAAACCGTAAGCTTTACATATGGGCCCTAAGCCTTCATGGGCCGTATCCTCTACTGGGCTTATGATAACACAGCTACATTAATATAATCTGGATCTTCCTAGCCGGTTTATACCTGCTAGTAATATCCCTGACACATCCTATAACCTGTAACTATTCTTTGCGGGATCAATTCATCTTTATCATTAGGAACGACCATCATACCTCCTTTCTTAGGGACACAATGGACATGACTTACCCACTGGCTATCAACAACTGGATAGATAATACCTGCCTCTAGAAGTTTTAGTATTTCCTTCCTTACCACTTCTTTCATCTTAGGATTTAACCGCCGCTGATGATCAATAACTGGTTTGGCATTTTCTTCCAAATTTATCTTGTGTTGGCATATAGTGGGACTAATGCCCTTAAGATCATCTAGAGTATATCCAATAGCAGCTCGGTGCTTCTTTAGAGTTTTCGATTGTTTTTCTTCTTCCTTCTCTGAAAGGTTAGCACTAATAATAACAGGATATATTTTCTTTTCGTCAAGATAAACATACTTAAGATTATCAGGCAAAGGTTTAAGTTCAAACATGGGATCACCCTTGGGTGGAGGAGGATCCCCTAGGATTTCAACATGCAAGTTGTTTTTCAATACGGGTCCCTGTTTAAAGAATATTTCATCTATTTCCCTTCTCTCATTCATATGCATATCATTTTCATGGTCCAGCAAGAATTGTTCTAAAGGATCAATAGGGGCACGGAAATAGAAGCAAGACCGATAATTTCATCCTTACTAGGTGGTTCCTTTTCAAGGGGTTGTCTACGAAATTTCGCAAAGTTAAAATCATGAGACATATCCCCTAATCCCACAGTAACAATATCTTTCACACAGTCTATCTTGGCATTAACAGTATTCAAGAAGGGCCTACCAAATATAATGGGACAAAATTTATCTTGTGTGGAACTAAGAACAAGAAAATCAGCAGGGTATTTAACCTTCCCACACAAGACTTCAACATCTCTAACAATCCCAACTGGTGAAATAGTGTCTCTATTAGCTAGCTTAATCGTAACATCAATCCCTTCTAACTCAACAAGTGCAATATCATGCATAATTTCTTGATATAAATCAAGAGGAATAATACTCGCACTAGCACCTACGTCACATAAACCATGATAGCAATGATCTCCTATCTTAAGAGAGATAACAGGCAAGCCTACAACAGGTCTATGTTTATTCCTAGCATTGGGTTTGGCTATTCTAGCAGACTCTTCTTGGAGGTAAATAACATGTCCATCTAAATCTTCTACCAAGAGATCTTTAACCATAGCAACACTAGGTTCAACTTTAATTTTCTCAGAGGGTGTAGGTGTTCTAGTATTACTCTTACGAACTATAGTTGAAGCTTGAGCATGATCCTTTATCCTAACAGGGAAAGGTGGTTTCTCAATATAAGCAGTAGGAATAATAGGATCAACATTATAAGTGATAGTCTTTTCTTCAACTTTAACAGGTTCAACTACTTTTACTTCAATAGGTGGATGGTATTTAAACCACTTCTCCTTGGGGAGATCAACATGAGTAGCAAAAGATTCACAGAAAGAGGCTACTATCTCAGAGTCAAGTCCATATTTAGTGCTAAACTCACGAAAAACATCGGTATCCATAAAAGCTTTAACACAATCAAACTTAGGGGTCATACCTGACTCCTTACCTTCGTCGAGATCCCAATCTTCAGAGTTGCATTTAATTCTTTCCAATAAATCCCATTTGAATTCAACAGTCTTCATCATAAAAGAGCCAGAACAAGAATTATCGAGCATGGTGAGACTATTGAGAGAAAGACGAGCATAACAATTTTGAACGATCATTTTTCTTGAGAGCTCATGATTGGGGCATGAATATAACATTGACTTAAGCCTCCCCAAGCTTGAGCAATGCTTTCTTCTTCGTGAGGCCAAAAATTATAGATATAATTACGATCACGATGAACCTGGTGCATAGGGTAGAACTTTTGATGAAATTCCAGCTTCAGACGATTATAGTTCGATGATCCAATATCATCACATAGCCTAAACCATGTCAATGCATCTCCCTTCAAAGATAAAGGGAAGACCTTCTTCTTGATAACATCCTCGGGCATACCTGCAAGCTTAAATAATCCAAAAACTTCATCCACATAGATTAGATGTAAATCGGGATGCAGTGTTCCGTCTCCTGTAAAAGGATTTTCAAGCAGTTTCTCTATCATACCCGGAGGAATTTCAAAGCAAACATTTTCAGTAGATGCAGTAGGTTGAGAAGCAACTCTTTGCTCTTCTGTTCGGGGTGAAGATACCCCGAACAAGCCCTTCAAAGGATTTTGAGCCATAGTAACAAGTGACAATAAATTTCAGCACGCTATATAAATTTTTCCTTACCAAATTCCACTTACCAAAGGCGCCAGAAAAGAGTCTTGATGACCCACAAGTGTAGGGGACCTATCATAGTACTTTCGATAAGTAAGAGTGTCGAACCCAACGAGGAGCAGAAGGAAATGATAGGCAGTTTCCAGTAAGGTATTTTCTGCAAGCACTCAAATTATAGGTAATAGATAGTTTTGTCATAAGGTAATTGGTAGCAAGTAACAAAAGTTAAAAGTAAATAAGGTGCAGCAAGGTGGCCCAATCCTTTTTGTAGCAAAGGACAAGCCTGGACAAACTCTTATATAAAGGAAAGCCCTCCCGAGGACACATGGGAATTATCGTCAAGCTAGTTTTCATCATGATCATCTGATTCGCGTTCGGTACTTCGATAATTTGGCATGTTGGTGGACCGGTGCTTGGGTGATGTCCTTACTTGGACAAGCCTCCCACTTATGATTAACCTCTAATGCAAGCATCCGCAACTACAAAAGAAGTATTAAGGTAAACCTAACCATAGCCTGAAACATATGGATCCAAATCAGCCCCTTACGAAGCAACGCATAAACTAGGGTTTAAGCTTCTGTCACTCTAACAACCCATCATCTACTTATTAATTCCCAATGCCTTCCTCTAGTCCCAAATAATGGTGAAGTGTCATGTAGTCGACGTTCACATGACACCACTAGAGGAGAGACAACATACATCTCATCAAAGTATCGAACGAAGACCAAATTCACATGACTACTAATAGCAAGACTTCTCCCATGTCCTCAGGAACAAAAGTAACTACTCACAAGACATAATATTGTTCATGACCAGAGGGGTATTAATATGCATAATGGATCTGAACATATGATCTTCCACCAAATAAACCAACTAGCATCAACTACAAGGAGTAATCAACACTACTAGCAACCCACAGGTACCAATATGAGGTTTGGGTACAAAGATTGGATACAAGAGATTTACTAGGGTTTGAGAGGAGATGGTGCTGGTGAAGATGTTGATGAAGATAGCGCTCCCCAAGATGGGAGAGTTGTTGGTGATGACGGCAGTGACGATTTCCCCCTCCCGGAGGGAAGTATCCCCGGCATAACAGCTCTGCCGGAGCCCTAGATTTGTTTCCGCCTCGAGACGGCGGCGTCCGGTCCCGAAAGCCTCCTTATGATTTTTCCAGGTCAAAACACCTCATATAGGAGAAGATGGGCATTGGGGGACCTTCGATGGGCCCACGAGACAGGGGGGCGCCCCCCACCCTCGTGGACGGTCGGTGGCCCCCCTCGTGAACTTCTTTCGCCAGATATTTTTTATATTTTCTGAAACGGAGTTCTGTTGAGTTTCGGGGCTTTTGGAGTTGTGCAGAATAGGTTTCCAGAGATTGCTCCTTTTCCAGCCTAGAATTCCAGCTGCCGCATTCTCCCTCTTCATGTAAACCTTGTAAAATAAGAGAGAAAAGGCATAAGTATTGTGACAAAACATGTAATAACAACCCATAGTGCAATAAATATCAACATATAAGCATGATGCAAAATGGACGTATCAATGCCTAGATGGGATGTGCGCATGTCTCCACCACGGGATCAATCTCGCTTGAATCTCCGTGAGCCGCTGTACTGGAACAACTACGTGAGCACGCTATATATTAGATTTCCCCATATACTTTTATTTGGTAGGCAAATAAGATATGAACTAATTGAGTTACTTTTCGAAAAAGAAAAAGAAAAAAACAGAGGAGTTGCTATTTCTCAGGTGCGTGAAATTCCTTTTCACACCAGTCACCTTTTCTTTCTTCCTTACCTCTTGGCCGAACCTCTTTTTTGCGGGGGAAAGGGATATTCTATTAATTTAAGGAGGCAAAACAGCCTGTACCATTACAACAATGTTGCTAAACCCTGAGCCCAACCAGACTGTAGTACGAGGAGTTCTACGTCCATATGCAGTGAGCTCATGACTAACATTATTTTGCGAGCAACTAATAGCATGAATAGAAATCTCCCTTGGATTTTTAACGACCATCCTCTTGATCTCCTCAAGAAGCACATGAAATCTCGACCTGTCCGCCTGTGTAGCATTTATCATCCTGACGGCTTCTGCGCTATCCATCTCAACCACAATAGGTAGCATCGTGCGGTGCAGCGCGAGATCAAGTCCCTCCTTGCAGGCAGCTAGCTTAGCATGGAGCCTATTATCGTATCTGCGAATCTCTCTACGGGATGTGGAAATAATTTCACCTTGGTCAGAACGTAGCACCATACCTTCTCCAGCAGTTCATGTAGCGGGAACATGGCTTCTGATATGTCTCCATCGTATCTATAATTTTTGATTGTTCCGTGCCAATATTCTACAACTTTTACATACTTTTGGCAACTTTTATACTATTTTTGGGACTAACATATTGATCCAGTGCCCAGTGCCAGTTCCTGTTTATTGCATGTTTTTTGTTTCGCAGAAGATCCATATCAAACGGAGTCCAAATGGGATAAAAACTTACGGAGATTTCTTTTGGAATATATGTGATTTTTGGGAAGAAGAATCAACGCGAGACGATGCCCGAGGGGGCCACGAGGTAGGGGGCGCGCCCTGGGGGGGCGCCCTTGACCCTCGTGTCCACCCCGTAAGGCGGTTGGTACCCTTCTTTCGCCACAAGGAATCCAATATCCGGATACAAATCGTGTTAAAGTTTCAGCCCATTCGGAGTTACAGATCTTCAGGAATATAAGAAACGGTGAAAGGCCAAAATCGGAACGCAAAAACAGAGAGAGACAAAGAGACAGATCCAATCTCGGAGGGGCTCTCGCCCCTCCCATGCCATGGAGGCCATGGACCAAGGGGCAAACCCTTCTCCCATGTAGGGGGAAGGTCAAGGAAGAAGAAGAAGGAGGGGCCCCTCTCCCCCTCTCTCCTGGTGGCGCCGGAACGCCGCCGGGGCCAACATCATGTGACGGCGATCTACACCAACACCTCCGTCATCTTCACCAACTTCTTCATCACCTTCCCCCATCTATCTACAGCGATCCACTCCCCCCGCAACCCGCTGTACCCTCTACTTGAACATGGTGCTTTATGCTTCATATTATTATCCAATGATGTGTTTTTTTGACTATTTAGTGCAAGGCAAAAGCCTCACAGCCCACTTTATTGAAATATAATAAAATCAAATTACAACAGGGTTAGAAATACTTACATGAGCAAACTAAACAAAAGAACCTAAGGTAAGTTAGTGAGCCAATACATGAAGCTATCCTTGTATTTACATTTTATCCTATGAGATAAAAGGGTCATGTCATGGATAAAATTGTGTCTCCATCGCCGGAAAAGAGGAGTTTCATTTCTGAAGACCTTTCCATTCCTAGTAATCCAGATGTTCCAGGCAGCAGTGAAAACCACTTCAGTAAAGAATGGTTTTCCAAAATCAGCCCTAGCTTTGCAAGCCATTTGGTAGGTGGTCATACCAGGTACTGGATCCCAGGAGATTTGCAAATAGTTCCAAACTCTTTGGCTGAAGATGCAGGAGAAGAAAAGATGGCTCACATCTTCATGTATATGATGAGGACATAGAACACAGGTTAGGTCATCCACATGCCAATGCCTGCGCTGCAGCATATCTCTGGTGTTCAGCCTGTCTCCAAACAGTAGCCAACCAAACATTTTAATCTTCATTGTGCATGCACTTTTCCATATCCAAGGGAAGATAGGGTCAGTAACTATTTGCTGATGAACTTGAGTGTAGTATGATTTTGGCCTAAAAGATCCTTTATTAAAAGGCCAAATCCAGCTATCAGTGTCTTCTGAAGTGCATTGAGAACTCAGAGCATTCTGTAGGTCCTGTAGTTCATCAAAAGCATGTGTGGACAAAGGCAGGTGAAAAAGCCCCATAAGATCCTGATCCAACACTTGAGCCACAGAAAGTTGACCATCAATCACATATAAGAATAATCTGGGGAAATAATTACTCAGTGTTTCTCCATTGAGGTCAGATAGCCAAGGATCATTCCAGAATAAGATGGAGGTGCCATTACCAAGGCAAGGCTTGGCAAAAGACAAGTATTTGGAAGATAATTTGAAAACATCTCTCCACCAAAAGGATCCACAAAGGATAGTGGAGTGAGGCACAGAGTCATTGTAGTAAGAATCCCAAACCAAGCTGACCCAAGGGATATCATGATGGTTGTAGAACTTATGGAGGAATTTCATCAACAGAGCTTCATTTTGCACCTTGAGGTTAAGCACCCCAAGACCCCCTTTATCCTTTGGTAAGCAGACCAATTTCCATGCAGCAAGAGACTGTTTTGGTGTGTCAGAATTGCCTCTCCAAAGGCACTGTCTCTGTATTCTTTCAATCTGCTTGAGAATGCCAATTGGAATGTCCAGAGTGCAAAGGAAATAAATGGGCATAGAAGATAAGACAGACTGTAGGAGTTGTAGTCTGCAACCTTGATTGAGAAAACAAGATGATGCAGAAAGCCTTCTTTCAATTCTGTGCACCAAAGGAAGCAAGTCCTGAACTGTAGGTTTGGTGGTACCCATGGGAAAACCTAAATAGGTAAAAGGCATAGTTCCAAGCTTACAACCTAAAAGAGTTGATAATCTGTTTGCCTCTTCAGCAGATAGGTTAATGGGTACCATCATAGATTTAGCAAAGTTGACTGATAATCCAGTTGAAGCTGCAAAAACATCCAACATGTCCTTCAAGGCAATTAGTTGCTAATCTACAGCAGGAAGAACAATTAAAGTATCATCTGCATATTGAACAATTGGATAATGTGGACAGTTTGTAGGGATTGGCAGAGTTAAAATTCCTTTGCTGCACATGTCATTCACCACAGATTGCAATAGATCAGCAGCTAGAACAAATAGCAAAGGGGACATGGGATCCCCTTGTCTGACCCCTCTCTTACAATGGAAGTGACTTCCTGGTACCCCATTCAGCAGAATTGATGAAGATCCAGAAGATAAGATAGTCCTGATCCATGAAATCCACTTCTCATTGAAACCCTTGTATCTAAGGATTCTTAAAATAGCTTCATGTTCAATGGTGTCAAAAGCTTTAGTGAAATCCAGCTTAAGAAGAACAATAGGTCTTTTTGAAGCCTGACATTGATGGATATATTCAAAACATCAAGCCAAACAGTCTTGGATAGATCTAGACTTCAAAAACCCATACTGATTCTTGTGCAAGCATGACAGAATGACTCCTTGCAGCCTATTAGCTAACAGTTTTGTTAAAAACTTTAGGCATGTGTTAGTGAGAGAAATAGGCCTGTAGTCATTCATAGTTTCATAGCTTAGTTTCTTGGGTTTCAGAGTTATCAAGGAAGTGTTTATACATTCCAAGTTTAAAGATCCATCATAAAATTCTTGCACTAACTTCATGAAATCCTCCTTAATAACATTCCAGCATTTTTTTAAAAAGAGCCCAGTGAAACCATCAGGCCCAGGAGCCCTATCAGATGGCATTTGCTTGATAACTAGCTCAATTTCCTCATTTGAAAAAGGCCTAGTTAAATCATCCAGACCCTCCACTCTTGTAATAATGGAGTCCAAGTCAAACCCCATGTGAATACCATTGGAACAACCCATTCTATCTTTGAACTCTTGCAAGAAGAGTGCTGACATGGTAGCATGGTCAGATATGATATCATTATCCACAGTGATACTGGAAATGATGTTGGACCTGAATCTTTCAGTTGCCATAGCATGAAAGAACTTTGTATTGTCCTCCCCAACTTTGATGTTTCTAATTGTGCATCTTTGTTTCCAGTAAATAAACTGTAGTCTTAGGATCTCTTCCAAGTGTAATTTCACAATCCTTCTGAAATCAGCTTCAGATGTGCATAAAGGTCTAAGCTCTTCAAGAGTATCCAAGTGTAGGATTACCTTGTTGCAATCTTGGATTAGCCTCTTGATTTTAGAAAGGTTGGTGTGCCATACCTTGAGAGCATATCTGAGATTCTTAAATTTTGCAGATAAGATAGCAGCAGAAGAAGTCCTGTGTACAGGTTTAGACCAAGCTTGACTAACACAATCCATAAATCCAGGTAGATCAACCCAGTAATTTTCAAAACGAAAAATCTTGGCCTTAGGTATCATGGTTTTGATGGAAACCACCCAAGGAGTATGATCTGATGTTGATCTGGCTAGAGGCAGAACCAAAGTGTTTGGAAAGTGACATGTCCAGTTGACTGTAGTAAAAAACCAGTCAATTTGCTCCAACAAAGGTACAGTTTGCATATTTGACCATGTAAATCTTCTTCCCTTCAAAGGAAGCTCAATAAGGCCAAGGTGTCCAATTACCTCATTGAATAAAAGCATATCATTAACATTGCCACCTGGCCTATTCCTGTTGTCCATGGACCTAAGAAAATTGAAATCCCCAAGCAAAAGCCAGTTAGCATCTATGGGAACATCAAGGTTATACAACCATGTGATAAAGGTGTCCCTAGCAGGGTTTTGGCATGGCCCATAAACAGTAACCAGGGTCCAGACTTCAGAGCTGTGTCTCGATTGAAATTCCACAGTTATGCCAAAACTGAGAGATTCTATCATTTTGCCAGTAAAAAAAGCAGAGTTCCATAGCACTATCATGCCACCAGAAGCCCCAACCGAGGGAACAAAGACAAAATGATCAAAGCGTCGCGGGAAAAATTTGCGAATGAATCGTTGATCCATAACCTCACATTTCGTTTCCTGAAGACAAACAATAGAGCAGCCACTCTCCTCAATTTTCTGACGAACAGCACGTTGACGATTTTCAGAATTTAACCCACGCACATTCCAGTATAAAACCTTCCAATCTCTAAAGGAAGTATTAGTCATTACAACCCCAAAATAAAAGTAGCAAAACAGGCACCACATAATGATGACCCTTCCAGAACCGCAAGTTGCAACTAACTTTAAGAACTAAAAATAATAAACTAGCGAGATTGATGTTTTTAACAGGGGTTAAACATAAACCCAGCATGCAGAACAGACTAATCATCATTAGCCGAAGAAGTAGCGGACGAAGATGCCGGTGCAGCATTAAGCTTGTCGGCAGAAATCTTCTCAGGTGCAATGCCAAGGTGATGCCCAATCTGCTGAAGAACTCGAATTGGTGTGGGCGGTGGAACTGCAGCTGTCGCGTCATCAGACTTGTGCTCCTGCACCTTCCTCTTCTTCAGGGGCTTGGCCGATGGTTTCTTCAAAGGAACTGGCTTCGGCACACTGTGCCTGAAACCATCCCTAAGTGCAGACAGTCTAGCGCTATGCCTGACCTGAGATTCCACAACTGCAGAAAACTTGCGCCTCCGAGTCTTCTTTGTTGTCGCGGTAAAACTGAAGGTATCCATCTCCACCTCAGTCAGAGGATCAGACGTGGCCATTGCATCCTTGGAAACTGCAACCTCATTAAAACATAGAGAGTGGACAACTTTTGGTTTTGCGATCACTGGCTCGGAAGAACAAAGTGCAGGCGGCAGAAACACCAGCTCATTGCATAGCCGCGTAGTGGAGAAAGAAACCTCCCAGGAACCCTTAGGCAAAAAAATCGGCTGGATAGGACTGAGCAGAGGCATACCTTTAGGAATATGCAAAGACTCCACAAAAGGCATCATGTGAGAAAAGCAGCTAGTCCAAAGCATCTGCGCGGGAATCTCAGGTCCATAAACAGTAAGAATACGGCCAACAAAAATCGGCGGCTGAAGAGCAGGTGGCTGGTACACTGCAAGAGCCTGACTGTCACTGTCGGAACTTTGACCTGGCCCAGAATTATCCATCACCACAGATTCCTACGATACCTCCTGAGGGTTGTCATCTTGGACCCAATCCTCAACTGCAACCTCCTTGTTAATCTGCTGCGGCTTAGGTGGCTCATTCCAAGCTAACTGGGGCTCATTCCATCCTAACTGAGGAAATTCAGGCAGAACAAAGTTTAAGTTATCAAACTGCAGATGCCCAGGCAAAGGGTGCGGATTGCCATTCAGCGGCATTGGATCTTCATCCGCAGGAAGAATGTCAGCGAACTCCGCCGAGAGGACATAAACAGGAGCAGTCCAGGAGATTCTCGTGGCTCCAAAATCACCATACTCTCGATAGACAATATCACGCGGAACTTGCTCAGGGCAGGGAAAAGAAGCATAAACAAGTGTGCGAACCATGCGAGGATCATCCTGATGCCACTGGTGATAGCGACCAAAGGTACTGACTGCATCAGATATATATTTGGAGTTGCGATAATCCAGCGGAATCCCCAAGATCATAAGCCATCCTCTACGAAATCCTTGGGTAGCTCTGTGATTAATACCGTGGTTGTGTGGTATGAAACGAACAAAGTGACCATTACCAAGGTCATAAGGAGGATAATCCATGATAGCGTGTCGAGAAGCATTACTTCTAAACTCAAACAAACCAACACCTTCGATCCACTGCTGGTCACTAAGAACATCTCGATGAAGATGATTCATGACAAAATCACTAACCAGCTGACGGAACTGCAGAATCTGACCAGGCGGCGGAGGGGGCTCAACGATGCCAATAGCATACTGCTCGTGGTGTTGATCTGGAGCAACCGCCGGAGAAAGAAACGTCCGCGGCAACCTTGTTGGCCCTCCATCAATGACATCAAAGCCCGGCGGTAGGAATTCCGCAGGGTTAATGGCGAAGTTGGCCATGGACGGTGGAGGCAGCAAGGTGGGAGGTGGTGTCGAGGATGAAGCTTGGCCAACGAAGGAAGGCGGCAGCGATGGGACAGGACACTGCAGGTGCGTGTGGGAGGTCGTCTCTAAAACCGAGGAGACACGAAGAGGTAGAATAGGAATAGGACTCGTGGCAGGAACTGATTCCACCTCCTTCGATTTACCAAGATTTTGCGACACCTTTTTTTAACTTTCCAAAAAAACCGTTATTCGTAGCCCATTGCTTGCATTGATAGCTTCGGTGACCAGCACGATTGCAAGCCAGACAAACAGGACAAGAAGCTGACATGTGGCCCTGTTGCAAACATTTAGATCACGTTAACACACGGGCCACCATGTCATCCACCATATCATTAAATTGATCACGCGCCTCCTGCGACGATGGTAGGTTAGCGTGCAAAGGGCCGGAGGGCGCAATCGGCCCAGACATAGAAGGCCCAACATGGTGAGCTGGCGATTCCGGGATGGACGTGGGAGAAACCAGCAACGTATCTCGGGCATGCAGATCCCGTGGTTGCAAAGAAGCCGGCGAAGTATTAGGAATGAAATCCGCAGATTGAACCGTACCAAAAATAATCGGTGGTGATGCCGCCGTCCAACGCAGACTCGCCGGCGGCGAGGGAGGAATGATAACCCTCTCATGGGCAGAAACTTCATAACCCGCTTCAATGATGGTGTCAATCTTAGCCTGTGTTGCGGGGTATCTATAGCCTTTGCAAGCATCATAGTTTTGCATTGTAGCAAAGGAAATCCTCTTCTGAACTTTCGCACCCGATCGAAGGGAAGACTTACGCGGTGGGTGATGCATGGCTAGCATGCCAAGAGCAGCTCGTCTCTTGGATGGACTAATAAGGATCCACTCTGCATCACATTCTAGATTCCAACGATGGAACTCACGTTCCCAATTAGGGCCACCACGACCCCAAAGATTGAAATAACATTTGAAGTTTAAGCAAGTAAAAGAACGGAGATTAAGAACCAGGAAACCAACTTGCTTAGAGGAGACATAATAAGAATAGACCTTGTCATGTATGTATGAAACTCCCAATTCAATAGCAGAGCCTCCAATGGCCGCCTCCAAAGCCGCCGCAACAGAATCTTCTGTGAGACAAAAATCATGTCTCCCAAAAGAAACAACCATCGTGAAATGACCAGTGTCATCCGTAGGATGAATGGTGAGACCAGTAGATCTGAAAACCTTATCCGCAAACTCAAGACCCTTGGAGAAATCCAAGCCAAGGGTTGATCCAGAGTAGATCGCCATAAGAAAAATAGATGACCAGAACGATGAGAAGACGCCGAAGAGATTGCTCGGAGAAGAACCTCAAATTAGAGGCGGTATGGAGAGATCGCCAGTGGTGGTGGGTAGGGACGGTGGGAGGTGGGAGACGCCATTGATGCTGAGAATAATATTGGTTGGTGGGGCATCCAATGATGTGTTGCCATCCTATGATGTGTGAATAGATTTTCATTTTCCTATCGGTGATTGGTGAATTGCTATGATTGGTTTAATTTGCTTGTGGTTATGTTGTTGTCCTTTGGTGCCCATCATATGAGCGTGCGCGTGGATCACACCATAGGATAGGACTATGTATTGGAGGGCAAGAGTGACAGAAGCTTCAACCTAGCATAGAAATTGATGCATACAGGATTGAAGGGGGACCAATATATCTTAATGCTATGGTTGGGTTTTACCTTAATGAACGTTAGTAGTTGCGGATGCTTGCTAATAGTTCCAATCATAAGTGCATAGAATTCCAAGGAAGGGATGACATGCTAGCAATGGCCTCTCCCACATAAAACTTGCTATCGGTCTAGTAACGTAGTCAATTGCTTAGGGACAATTTCACAACTCCTACCACCACTTTTCCACATTCGCTATACTAATTTTATTGCTTATTTACCTAAACAGCCCCTAGTTTTTATTTACATGCTCTTTATATTCTTGCAAACCTATCCCACAACACCTACAAAGTACTTCTACTTTTATACTTGTTCTGGGTAAAGCGAACGTCAAGCGTGCGTAGAGTTGTATCGGTGGTCGATAAAACTTGAGGGAATATTTTTTTCTACCTTTAGCTCCTCGTTGGGTTCAACACTCTTACTTATCAAAAGAGCCTACAATTGATCCCCTATACTTGTGGGTTATCAAGACATTTTTCTGGCGCCGTTGCCAGGGAGTTATAGCGTGGGGTGAATATTCCCATGTGTGCTCGTTTTCTTTATCACTAAGTGGTTTTCATTTTGTGCTCTTGTTTTCTATCTTTAGTTATGGGTAGGAAACGCAAAATACCAAAAAATAGTGCTACCTACTGAACCAATGGTTGAAGAACCACTCAAAATCTATCACACTACTGAAGCTTCGATATGCTCGGGCTGAAACCCCAACTAGCTTAGTTGAGGGCAAATCCTTAGATGAGCATGCTTGTTATGTGCGACACCGCATATCTGAAAGAGGGAAACTTTTACTGGATCAAATTCATCGTTTGCAGAGCTATTCTTGGAATTTATGTGAAATATATGATTGTACTTGTTGTTCTAAAGACCCTAAGAAACACCTTCCTTACCAATGCGAGTTTAGTGATAATGGAATCATATCTTCGTATACTAAGGGTGTTTATAATTACTATGATGTTCGAGAAATTGAGGACTTTGTTGCTTTTATGGGTACTTGTGAAATTTATTCTTTTATTGAAGAGTGTGATACTACTCTCTACAAATCTGAAAATTTGGCCATACTTAAATATTGCTATGATAATTATGATTCCAATCCTTATATTAAACCATATATTGAGGACTCCTCCGCTGTCCAAGAAGAGACTAATATTTTGCAGGATTCTATGGAAGAAGAAATTAATGACATTGTGAGCACACTAGATGAAAAAGATGACGAGGAGAGCGAAGACCAAAAGGAGGAAGAGTGGATTAGCTACCCGTGCCCACCTTCTAATGAGAGTAACTCTTCAACTCAAAAACTGTTTAATTTCCCTTCGTGCTTACTGATATGTCTCCAATGTTTCTATAATTTTTGATTGTTTCATGCTATTTTATTATCCATCTTAGATGTTTTATATGCATTTATATGCTATTTTATATGATTTTTGGGACTAACCTATTAACCCAGAGCCCAGTGCCAGTTTATGTTTTTCCTTGTTTTTGAGTTTTACGGAAAAGGAATACCAAACGGAGTCCAATTGACGTGCCAATTTTTGACGTTTTTTGTGGACCAAAAGAAGCCCTGGGAGTAAAAGAGTTGGGCCAGAAGAGTCCCGAGCTGGCCACGAGGGTGGGGGGCGCGCCCCCTATCTCGTGGATAGCCCGGAGACCCCCCTGACTTGTGCCTTACGCCAAAAAATCCTATAAATACCCAAACCTCCAGAAAATAACCTAGATAGAGAGTTCCGCCACCGCAAACCTCTGTAGCCACCAAAAAAACAATCGGGGCCCTGTTCCGGCACCTTGTCGGAGGGGGGATCCCTCACCGGTGGCCATCTTCATCATCCTGGCTCTCTCCATGATGAGGAGGGAGTAGTTCACCCTCGGGGCTGAGGGTATGTACCAGTAGCTATGTGTTTGATCTCTCTCTCTCGCGCGTTCTTGAGATGGCACGATCTTGATGTATCGCGAGCTTTGCTACTATAGTTGGATCTTATGATGTTTCTCCCCCTCTACTCTCTTGTAATGGACTAAGTTTTCCCTTTGAAGTTATCTTATCGGATTGAGTCTTTAAGGATTTGAGAACACTTGATGCATGTCTTGCGTGGGATACCCGTGGTGACAATGGGGTGTTCTATTGGTTCACTTGATGTATGTTTTGGTGATCAACTTGCGGGTTCCGTGACCTTGGGAATCCATGCATAGGGGTTGGCACACGTTTTCGTCTTGACTCTCCGATAGAAACTTTGGGGCACTCTTTGAAGTTCTTTGTGTTGGTTGAATAGATGAATATGAGATTGTGTGATGCATATCGTATAATCATGCCCACGGATACTTGAGGTGACAATGGAGTATCTAGGTGACATTAGGGTTTTTGTTTGATGTGTGTCTTAAGGTGTTATTCTAGTACGAACTCTAGGATAGATCGAACAGAAAGAATAGCTTCGTGTTATTTTACTACAGACTCTAGAATAGATCGATCAGAAAGAATAACTTTGAGGTAGTTTCGTACCCTACAATAATCTCTTCGTTTTTTCTCCGCAATTAGTGACTTTGGAGTGACTCTTTGTTGCATGTTGAGGGATAGTTATATGATCCAGTTATGTTATTATTGTTGAGAGAACTTACACTAGTGAAAGTATGAACCCTAGGCCTTGTTTCCTAGCATTGCAATACCGTTTACGCTCACTTTTATCATTAATTACCTTGTTGTTTTTATATTTTCATATTACAAAAACCTATATCTACCATCCATATTGCACTTGTATCACCATCTCTTCGCCGAACTAGTGCACCTATACAATTTACCATTGTATTGGGTGTGTTGGGGACACAAGAGACTCTTTGTTATTTGGTTGCATGGTTGTTTGAGAGAGACCATCTTCATCCTACGCCTCCCACGGATTAATAAACCTTAGGTCATCCACTTAGGGAAATTTTCTACTGTCCTACAAACCTCTGCACTTGGTGGCCCAACAACGTCTACAAGAAGAAGGTTGTGTAGTAGACATCACTTACCGAAGGATGAATGCTATGATGATTGCTATGATCCCTTGGATTCATTTTAAATATCCCTTTTTGATGAACTTGATGCTTGCTATGCTTGTGGCCATGATGCCAATATGAATTATGCTTATGGATATGAACTTGCTACAGTTCCTTATGTTAAACATGGATTTGTTGCTATTGCACCCACGCATGATAGTCCTATTATCTTTTTGAATTCTCCCAACTACACTATATCGGAGAAGTTTACCCTTATTAAGGATTGTATTGATGGGTTGCGTTTTACTACTACACATGATGATTTTAATAGATATAATATGCATGTGCTTGCTGCTCCTACTTGCAATTATTATGCGAGTGGAACTACATCTCCGCCTCTCTATGTTTCCAATATGATAAAATTACAAGAAACTGTTTATACTATGCATGGGCCTTTACTATGTGTGCATGAATTGTTCTTTTATGACATGCCGATGCATAGGAAGAGAGTTAGACTTCGTTGTTGCATGATATATCTTACTTTGTGCTCACTACTAAATCACAAATCATTGTTAATTAAAATTGGCTTTGATATACCTTGGGATCCGGGTAGATCCATTACTTGAGCACTATATGCCTAGCTTAATGGCTTTAAAGAAAGCGCTGCCAGGGAGACAACCCGGAAGTTTTAGAGAGTCATTTATTTCTGTTGTGTGCTTTTATAAAGTTTAAAAACAAAAAAATTAGACGGGAACCTAAAACTGCAAGAGCCTGACTGTCACTGTCGGAACTTTGACCTGGCCCAGAATTATCCATCACCACAGATTCCTACGATACCTCCTGAGGGTTGTCATCTTGGACCCAGTCCTCAACTGCAACCTCCTTGTTAATCTGCTGCGGCTCAGGTGGCTCATTCCAAGCTAACTGGGGCTCATTCCATCCTAACTGAGGAAATTCAGGCATAACAAAGTTTAAGTTATCAAACTGCAGATGCCCAGGCAAAGGGTGCGGATTGCCATTCAGCGGCATTGGATCTTCATCCGCAGGAAGAATGTCAGCGAACTCCGCCGAGAGGACATAAACAGGAGCAGTCCAGGAGATTCTTGTGGCTCCAAAATCACCATACTCTCGATAGACAATATCACGCGGAACTTGCTCAGGGCAGGGAAAAGAAGCATAAACAAGTGTGCGAACCATGCGAGGATCATCCTGATGCCACTGGTGATAGCGACCAAAGGTACTGACTGCATTAGATATATATTTGGAGTTGCGATAATCCAGCGGAATCCCCAAGATCATAAGCCATCCTCTACGAAATCCTTGGGTAGCTCTGTGATTAATACCGTGGTTGTGTGGTATGAAACGAACAAAGTGACCATTACCAAGGTCATAAGGAGGATAATCCATGATAGCGTGTCGAGAAGCATTACTTCTAAACTCAAACAAACCAACACCTTCGATCCACTGCTGGTCACTAAGAACATCTCGATGAAGATGATTCATGACAAAATCACTAACCAGCTGACGGAACTGCAGAATCTGACCAGGCGGCAGAGGGGGCTCAACGATGCCAATAGCATACTGCTCGTGGTGTTGATCTGGAGCAATCGCCGGAGAAAGAAACGTCCGCGGCAACCTTGTTGGCCCTCGATCAATGACATCAAAGCCCGGCGGTAGGAATTCCGCGGGGTTAATGGCGAAGTTGGCCATGGACGGTGGAGGCAGCAAGGTGGGAGGTGGTGTCGAGGATGAAGCTTGGCCAACGAAGGAAGGCGGCAGCGATGGGACAGGACGCTGCAGGTGCGTGTGGGAGGTCGTCTCTAAAACCGAGGAGACACGAAGAGGTAGAATAGGAATAGGACTCGTGGCAGGAACTGATTCCACCTCCTTCGATTTACCAAGATTTTGCGACACCTTTTTTTAACTTTCCAAACAAAACCGTTATTCGTAGCCCATTGCTTGCATTGATAGCTTCGGTGACCAGCACGATTGCAAGCCAGACAAACAGGACAAGAAGCTGACATGTGGCCCTGTTGCAAACATTTAGATCACGTTAACACACGGGCCACCATGTCATCCACCATACCATTAAATTGATCACGCGCCTCCTGCGACGATGGTAGGTTAGCGTGCAAAGGGCCGGAGGGCGCAATCGGCCCAGACATAGAAGGCCCAACATGGTGAGCTGGCGATTCCGGGATGGACGTGGGAGAAACCAGCAACGTATCTCGGGCATGCAGATCCCGTGGTTGCAAAGAAGCCGGCGAAGTATTAGGAATGAAATCCGCAGATTGAACCGTACCAAAAATAATCGGTGGTGACGCCGCCGTCCAACGCAGACTCGCCGGCGGCGAGGGAGGAATGATAACCCTCTCATGGGCAGAAACTTCATAACCCGCTTCAATGATGGTGTCAATCTCAGCCTGTGTTGCGGGGTATCTATAGCCTTTGCAAGCATCATAGTTTTGCATTGTAGCAAAGGAAATCCTCTTCTGAACTTTCGCACCCGATCGAAGGGAAGACTTACGCGGTGGGTGATGCATGGCTAGCATGCCAAGAGCAGCTCGTCTCTTGGATGGACTAATAAGGATCCACTCTGCATCACATTCTAGATTCCAACGATGGAACTCACGTTCCCAATTAGGGCCACCACGACCCCAAAGATTGAAATAACATTTGAAGTTTAAGCAAGTAAAAGAACGGAGATTAAGAACCAGGAAACCAACTTGCTTAGAGGAGACATAAATAGAATAGACCTTGTCATGTATGTATGAAACTCCCAATTCAATAGCAGAGCCTCCAATGGCCGCCTCCAAAGCCGCCGCAACAGAATCTTCCGTGAGACAAAAATCATGTCTCCCAAAAGAAACAACCATCGTGAAATGACCAGTGTCATCCGTAGGATGAATGGTGAGACCAGTAGATCTGAAAACCTTATCCGCAAACTCAAGACCCTTGGAGAAATCCAAGCCAAGGGTTGATCCAGAGTAGATCGCCATAAGAAAAATAGATGACCAGAACGATGAGAAGACGCCGAAGAGATTGCTCGGAGAAGAACCTCAAATTAGAGGCGGTATGGAGAGATCGCCGGCGGTGGTGGGTAGGGACGGTGGGAGGTGGGAGACGCCATTGATGCTGAGAATAATATTGGTTGGTGGGGCATCCAATGATGTGTTGCCATCCTATGATGTGTGAATAGATTTTCATTTTCCTATCGGTGATTGGTGAATTGCTATGATTGGTTTAATTTGCTTGTGGTTATGTTGTTGTCCTTTGGTGCCCATCATATGAGCGTGCGCGTGGATCACACCATAGGATAGGACTATGTATTGGAGGGCAAGAGTGACAGAAGCTTCAACCTAGCATAGAAATTGATGCATACAGGATTGAAGGGGGACCAATATATCTTAATGCTATGGTTGGGTTTTACCTTAATGAACGTTAGTAGTTGCGGATGCTTGCTAATAGTTCCAATCATAAGTGCATAGAATTCCAAGGAAGGGATGACATGCTAGCAATGGCCTCTCCCACATAAAACTTGCTATCGGTCTAGTAACGTAGTCAATTGCTTAGGGACAATTTCACAACTCCTACCACCACTTTTCCACATTCGCTATACTAATTTTATTGCTTATTTACCTAAACAGCCCCTAGTTTTTATTTACATGCTCTTTATATTCTTGCAAACCTATCCCACAACACCTACAAAGTACTTCTACTTTTATACTTGTTCTGGGTAAAGCGAACGTCAAGCGTGCGTAGAGTTGTATCGGTGGTCGATAAAACTTGAGGGAATATTTTTTTCTACCTTTAGCTCCTCGTTGGGTTCAACACTCTTACTTATCAAAAGAGCCTACAATTGATCCCCTATACTTGTGGGTTATCAAGACATTTTTCTGGCGCCGTTGCCAGGGAGTTATAGCGTGGGGTGAATATTCCCATGTGTGCTCGTTTTCTTTATCACTAAGTGGTTTTCATTTTGTGCTCTTGTTTTCTATCTTTAGTTATGGGTAGGAAACGCAAAATACCAAAAAATAGTGCTACCTACTGAACCAATGGTTGAAGAACCACTCAAAATCTATCACACTACTGAAGCTTCGATATGCTTGGGCTGAAACCCCAACTAGCTTAGTTGAGGGCAAATCCTTAGATGAGCATGCTTGTTATGTGCAACACCGCATATCTGAAAGAGGGAAACTTTTACTGGATCAAATTCATCGTTTGCAGAGCTATTCTTGGAATTTATGTGAAATATATGATTGTACTTGTTGTTCTAAAGACCCTAAGAAACACCTTCCTTACCAATGCGAGTTTAGTGATAATGGAATCATATCTTCGTATACTAAGGGTGTTTATAATTACTATGATGTTCGAGAAATTGAGGACTTTGTTGCTTTTATGGGTACTTGTGAAATTTCTTCTTTTATTGAAGAGTGTGATACTACTCTCTAAAAATCTGAAAATTTGGCCATACTTAAATATTGCTATGATAATTATGATTCCAATCCTTATATTAAACCATATATTGAGGACTCCTCCGCTGTCCAAGAAGAGACTAATATTTTGCAGGATTCTATGGAAGAAGAAATTAATGACATTGTGAGCACACTAGATGAAAAAGATGACGAGGAGAGCGAAGACCAAAAGGAGGAAGAGTGGATTAGCTACCCGTGCCCACCTTCTAATGAGAGTAACTCTTCAACTCAAAAACTGTTTAATTTCCCTTCGTGCTTACTGATATGTCTCCAATGTTTCTATAATTTTTGATTGTTTCATGCTATTTTATTATCCATCTTAGATGTTTTATATGCATTTATATGCTATTTTATATGATTTTTGGGACTAACCTATTAACCCAGAGCCCAGTGCCAGTTTATGTTTTTCCTTGTTTTTGAGTTTTACGGAAAAGGAATACCAAACGGAGTCCAATTGACGTGCCAATTTTTGACGTTTTTTGTGGACCAAAAGAAGCCCTGGGAGTAAAAGAGTTGGGCCAGAAGAGTCCCGAGCTGGCCACGAGGGTGGGGGGCGCGCCCCCTATCTCGTGGATAGCCCGGAGACCCCCCTGACTTGTGCCTTACGCCAAAAAATCCTATAAATACCCAAACCTCCAGAAAATAACCTAGATAGAGAGTTCCGCCACCGCAAACCTCTGTAGCCACCAAAAAAACAATCGGGGCCCTGTTCCGGCACCTTGTCGGAGGGGGGATCCCTCACCGGTGGCCATCTTCATCATCCTGGCTCTCTCCATGATGAGGAGGGAGTAGTTCACCCTCGGGGCTGAGGGTATGTACCAGTAGCTATGTGTTTGATCTCTCTCTCTCGCGCGTTCTTGAGATGGCACGATCTTGATGTATCGCGAGCTTTGCTACTATAGTTGGATCTTATGATGTTTCTCCCCCTCTACTCTCTTGTAATGGACTAAGTTTTCCCTTTGAAGTTATCTTATCGGATTGAGTCTTTAAGGATTTGAGAACACTTGATGCATGTCTTGCGTGGGATACCCGTGGTGACAATGGGGTGTTCTATTGGTTCACTTGATGTATGTTTTGGTGATCAACTTGCGGGTTCCGTGACCTTGGGAATCCATGCATAGGGGTTGGCACACGTTTTCGTCTTGACTCTCCGATAGAAACTTTGGGGCACTCTTTGAAGTTCTTTGTGTTGGTTGAATAGATGAATATGAGATTGTGTGATGCATATCGTATAATCATGCCCACGGATACTTGAGGTGACAATGGAGTATCTAGGTGACATTAGGGTTTTTGTTTGATGTGTGTCTTAAGGTGTTATTCTAGTACGAACTCTAGGATAGATCGAACAGAAAGAATAGCTTCGTGTTATTTTACTACAGACTCTAGAATAGATCGATCAGAAAGAATAACTTTGAGGTAGTTTCGTACCCTACAATAATCTCTTCGTTTTTTCTCCGCAATTAGTGACTTTGGAGTGACTCTTTGTTGCATGTTGAGGGATAGTTATATGATCCAGTTATGTTATTATTGTTGAGAGAACTTACACTAGTGAAAGTATGAACCCTAGGCCTTGTTTCCTAGCATTGCAATACCGTTTACGCTCACTTTTATCATTAATTACCTTGTTGTTTTTATATTTTCATATTACAAAAACCTATATCTACCATCCATATTGCACTTGTATCACCATCTCTTCGCCGAACTAGTGCACCTATACAATTTACCATTGTATTGGGTGTGTTGGGGACACAAGAGACTCTTTGTTATTTGGTTGCATGGTTGTTTGAGAGAGACCATCTTCATCCTACGCCTCCCACGGATTAATAAACCTTAGGTCATCCACTTAGGGAAATTTTCTACTGTCCTACAAACCTCTGCACTTGGTGGCCCAACAACGTCTACAAGAAGAAGGTTGTGTAGTAGACATCACTTACCGAAGGATGAATGCTATGATGATTGCTATGATCCCTTGGATTCATTTTAAATATCCCTTTTTGATGAACTTGATGCTTGCTATGCTTGTGGCCATGATGCCAATATGAATTATGCTTATGGATATGAACTTGCTACAGTTCCTTATGTTAAACATGGATTTGTTGCTATTGCACCCACGCATGATAGTCCTATTATCTTTTTGAATTCTCCCAACTACACTATATCGGAGAAGTTTACCCTTATTAAGGATTGTATTGATGGGTTGCGTTTTACTACTACACATGATGATTTTAATAGATATAATATGCATGTGCTTGCTGCTCCTACTTGCAATTATTATGCGAGTGGAACTACATCTCCGCCTCTCTATGTTTCCAATATGATAAAATTACAAGAAACTGTTTATACTATGCATGGGCCTTTACTATGTGTGCATGAATTGTTCTTTTATGACATGCCGATGCATAGGAAGAGAGTTAGACTTCGTTGTTGCATGATATATCTTACTTTGTGCTCACTACTAAATCACAAATCATTGTTAATTAAAATTGGCTTTGATATACCTTGGGATCCGGGTAGATCCATTACTTGAGCACTATATGCCTAGCTTAATGGCTTTAAAGAAAGCGCTGCCAGGGAGACAACCCGGAAGTTTTAGAGAGTCATTTATTTCTGTTGTGTGCTTTTATAAAGTTTAAAAACAAAAAAATTAGACGGGAACCTAAAACTTTGTCAAAAAGAGAAGCGATTGAAAGGTGATGCATTCCGGAAATAAGGGTCGACCTTGAAAACTTGTGTTCATGCTTATGGAAAGAATGTAGAATTTTTCATGGAAGTTTCTCATAAAAATAATTATTCCCTTGTACAATTCCATTGCATTATAAAAATAATGTGCCAAGAGTTTCCTTTAGGATGATTAAACTGCTTGTTGGTTTGTGTGGTGCAAAAACAGAAACTTTGGTTGTAGTGCGCGATTTTACATTTTTTACTGGAACGCCAAAAGGATCTGAAACTTTTTGCACAGTCTTGCTATACAAATTGTTGATTGTTCCTAATTTTGCCAGAATTGTTAGAGTTACAGAAGTATGGTGAATGTTCAAATCTTTACAGACTGTCCTGTTTTCACAGATTGCTGTTATAGCTTCATTATTTGCATATGTTTGAATTCTTGTTGAAGCCTCCTTGACTTGGAGCCATAGAATTGTGATAGCATATAGTGGGTAATGTTTGTTCATAATTATAAAACAATGTTAGAGCAGTACATGATGGGATTTCATTCCACATATATACTAACCTCGCCACTAAAAGTTCAGTTAAGTTTTGTGTGGATGAAGTGTTCGAAGATCGAGTTGGTCTCGATGTGAGGAGAAGGAGGAGAGGCAAGAGATAAAGCTTGGGGATGACCAAGTCACCCCAAGTAAATATTCAAGGAGACTCAAGCGTCTAAGCTTGGGGATGCCCCGGAAGGCATCCCATCTTTCTTCAACAAGTATCGGTATGTTTTCGGATTCGTTTCGTTCACATGATATGCGTAAACTCTTGGAGCGTCATGTGCTTTTTATTTTTCTTTTAATAAATGCACCATGCTGGTATGAGATAGTCCTTGGTTGATTTATAGAATGCTCTTTGCACTTCACTTATATATTTCGGGTATGGCTTTATTGAATGCTTCATGTGCTTCAGAGCTTTCATACACTTATAGCTCTCGCCCCTCCCATGCCATGGAGGCCATGGACCAGGGGGTAAACCCTTCTCCCATCTAGGAGGAAGGCAAGGAAGAAGAAGAAGGAGGGGGCCCTCTACCCCTCTCTCCCGATGGCGCTGGAACGCCGCCGGGTCCATCATCGTGTGACGGCGATCTACACCAATACCTCCGTCATCTTCACCAACATCTTCATCACCTTCCCCCATCTAACTATAGCGGTTCACTCTCCCGCAACCCGCTGTACCCTCTACTTGAAGATGATACTTTATGCTTCATATTATTATCCAATGATGTGTTGCCATCCGATGATGTCTGAGTAGATTTTCGTTGTCCTATCGGGAATTGGTGAATTGCTATGATTGGTTTAATTTGCTTGTGGTTATGTTGTTGTCCTTTGGTGCCCATCATATGAGCGCGTGCTTGGATCACACCATAGGGTTAGTTGTATGTTGATAGGACAATGTATTGGAGGGCAAGAGTGACAGAAGCTTCAACCTAGCATAGAAATTGATGCATACGGGATTGAAGGGGGGCCAATATATCTTAATGCTATGGTTGGGTTTTACCTTAATGAACATTAGTAGTTGCGGATGCTTGCTAATAGTTCCAATAATAAGTGCATAGAATTCCAAGGAAGGGATGACATGCTAGCAATGGCCTCTCCCACATAAAACTTGCTATCGGTCTAGTAACGTAGTCAATTGCTTAGGGACAATTTCACAACTCCTACCACCACTTTTCCACACTCGCTATACTAACTTTATTGCTTATTTACCTAAACATCCCCTAGTTTTTATTTACGTGCTCTTTATATTCTTGCAAACCTATCCCACAACACCTACAAAGTACTTCTAGTTTTATACTTGTTCTAGGTATTGCGAACGTCAAACGTGCGTAGAGTTGTATCGGTGGTCGATAGAACTTGAGGGAATATTTGTCCTACCTATAGCTCCTCGTTGGGTTCGACACTCTTACTTAACGAAAGAGGCTACAATTGATCCCCTATACTTGTGGGTTATCAGCTTCCATCAACATTTAATTTCATCCAACCAGAAGGAGGAATCACCCAACGTTGGTCCATCTTGCATGCTACTTGAGAGCTTCTCGGGGCATCTAGTTGCACAACCATTTTGCCTTTCTCCATGTCCCCTTGTGGCCATTGGTGTATACATAACATGGAGCTAATATACCCAGGGAGGAATCTGTGAGATGCTTCAGTCGGCGGTGGAGCTTTTCCATCGGCAACTTCATTCCTCACATGCCACCTCGCCACATGGTAATAAGGACTACCATGCACATGGTTTCTGATAGGGGCCCCAACAGCAAGAATAACCATTCTGGTCCAGAGTTAGTGATGTCCTCCACCTTTGGCATGAACCAGTCTAGCGCCATTGCACGCAACAGGTACATCACCGGACCTCATCAGAGAAGAAACAACCTTGTCGGAGAAGAAAAAGCCCCACCATCTATCTTAGGGTGAAGTCATGACCTCATTATCTATCTTAGTGGGAAGCCACAACCTCATTATTTATCTTAGGGGTGGGGTGCAGGGGGTCGCCAGAGGTTTTCGTGGGTGGTAACGGGCTTAGAGGGATGGCCGGGCGGTGGCCAACAACAGCGGTGGGGGGAGGTTGAGGGGAGGGTAGGGCGGCGAGGCGGTGTGCGGTAGCACCGCCGGCCGCGGGGTGGAGGCTGATGGATCTCACGGGGTAGGCTGGGGCGTTAGGGAGGAGGACAAAGGAACGGAGGAAGAAGATGAACAGTAGCGCTATCTATTTTTGACGGTTGGATGAAGATCTGACGGTCCATATGAAAAGTGTACTAATGCAACTGTTCTTTTTTGAGGCTCTTGACAAATAGAGGCTCCCAAAAAAAGAGATGCGAAGAAAAAATGAAGACAGGAGAGAGAAATTCAAGGAACCTACATAATATATAATAATAATACATATAAATAAAATTGGACGTATGAGGAGCGGGCGAAAGGACTGAATGTTCTCTTTAATTTTCTTCATATAACAATAATAGAGTAGATCCACAAAAAAAGTAGAGTAAAGTGCATTTTCCGTCTCTCAACTTATTACAAAGTGCAGCTCTCGTCTCTGAACTATTTTTGGTGCAACATTCGTCCCTCAACTCTTAATATCAGGTATAGTTAGTCTCTGACATTGGTATTCCTCGGCAAACCCTGTTTTGAATTGATGAGTCATTGTTTTGACCACATCTTGGTGCAACCTTTGTCCGTCAACTCTTAGTATCGGGTATAATTAGTCTGTATTCCTCGGCTAAATCTGGTTTTGACTTTTCGTGACACAGTTTTATCACATCATTCATCTAAAGCGGGCAGGGAGGGGGGGGGGCTTCTCCCATCAGCGACCTCCTAGAGCAGCATCGCCCCCTTGCTCTCTGCATTGTGCAATGGACTTCTATAGTGGGTGGAGCTGCTCTTGTCGCTAGACCTGCGCCAACGGATTGGTGACATGAGAGAGAGAGAGAGAGAGAGAGAGAGAGAGAGAGAGAGAGAGAGAGATCGCAATGAAATGCGGTCCTATGCCACCTTACAACGATGATGTGACCAAAACCATGTGACATAAGGTCAAAATTGGGTTCAACTGTTGAATACCATTGCCAGGGACTTAATGTACCCACCATTAAGAGTTGAGGGACGAAGGTTGCACTCAAAAATAGTTGAGGGAGGAAAGCCACACTTCGCAATAAGTTGAGGAAGAAAAAACACACTTATATAATGGAAAATGTTTTAAAACAGCCGGATGATTTGTTCGTTAGATCAGCGGCCTCTGGCGCCGTTCGATCGATGTGGTGCTGAGCCTTCTATCCGCACACAATGTTAGCCCACTTGCCTAACCGTGTAGCCCTGGTAGTGGCCAGACGCACGCCTTAACCTAAGTGGTCCCATGACTGTTTAACAGCCCATTTTACTCTACTTTCTCACCTAGTGTTTAGCGTGTAGTTATGCATGTACGTGATGCTACAAATAATCTTAATAGAAAGTACTTAGCAAGCAGCAAACAAAAATTCCAGAACACTATATTCTCGGCATTGATTGTGGGTGTTTGTTGGATTTGATACTAGCAAGTTCATGTTGTCATGGTTGCTTGGATATAGCAATGCTAAGGGTAGTATCCTTGATGCTGCCGCTGCCGCCACGGTTGTCGAAGCATAGATACCATTGCATCATCATCAAAGCAGCCGGGATGCCGTCATAACATTGTCAAAATAGTCGTGCCATCGTGGCGGCACTACCACGGTAGGGAAGCACGCCGTCGCAGCATGCCAGCATTGTCGAAGCAGTCGAACCTTCGTTGGATTATCGACGCGGTCATCAAAACCCGCTGTCACAGCAATGCTATGACTGTTTGAAGCACGTCCTATGCGGTTCGTTGCGTCATTTCCACGACTGTTGAATCACGCCATCACAACATTATCGAAGCAGCCGGGTTGCCGTTGTAGAAGCACTCGCCGTAGCTGACAAAGCATGTCGTGGCAACATCCTTTAAGCAGCCGGGTTATCGTCATAGCATCACCGAAGCTACCAAAGCACTTGGCATGGCCGTCGAAGCATGTCATCGCAACATCCTTTGAGCAGTCGGGTTATCGTCATAGCATCACCGCAGCTATCGAAGCACTCGACATGGCCGTCTAAGCATGTCGTTGCAATATCCTTGAAGCAGACATGTTGTCATTCTAGCATCGCCGCATCTACCAAAGCACCCGTTGTGACCGTCGAAGCATGCCGTCGCAACATCCTTGAAGCTGACCGGTTGACATTGTAGCATCGTTGCGGCTACCGAAGCAGCCGCCATGGACATCGACGCATGCTGTCGCAACATCCTTGAAGCAGACAAGTTGCCAATGTAGCATTGTCGTGGCTACCGAAGCACCTGTCGTGGTCGTCGAAGCATGCATTCGCAACATCCTTGAAGTAAACAAGTTGTCGTCGTAACATCACCGCAGCCATCGAGCACACCATAGTCCTCAAAGCGTTGCAACATCATCGAAGCAGCCGGGGTGCCGTCGCAGCATCACTGCGGTCGCCAAAGCAGGCCGTCGCGCCACGGCCGCGCCCGTCTAAGCATGTTGTGTAATGCCCAGGATGGGACTATACCTCCTACGTGTCGAGGCACGACTTAAAGGTATAAGCCCATCCTAGAATGATCTCAAGTTTGGTATCTTCGCACGACTCATGTAAAAGAGGGATTAAATTGCAAAAGGAGATAGTCGGCTTACACTCGCCACTTCACACAATACATTACATGAGCAAAACATCATTCAAAACATCACAACCCGACTACGGGCGAAGATCCAAAAGAAAGATACCAAAACAACATAAAGCCACAGGTCAGGATCGAATCCTAGTAGAAACCACTGCTGATCGTCGAAAACATCACAAGCAAACGGCCACAATCTTCATTGAGCTCCCAGTGTAGAACTTGAACCAGCTCCTGCATCGAACTCGGCTGAACCTGCATCTGGTGTTGTAGTATCTGTGAGCCACGAGGACTCAGCAATCCCATAACCATGGGTATCAAGACTAGCAAAGCTTTATGGGTAGGAAGAGGTAAAGTGGTGAGGTTGCAGCAGCGGCTAAGCATAATATGGTGGCTAACTTACGAGTACCAGAATAAGATGAGCATCTACGCAAACGGTCGCAAAAGGTGATCGCTAAAGATCCTGAACTACATACAGTCAAACATAACCCCACCGTGTTCTCTTCTCAAAGTGAAAAGAGGCAGTCACGGTTACTCACACAGTTGTGTGTTTTACTTCGGATCCTCTATCAAGTTTTCTACAACCGGACATTAACAAATTCCAATCTGCCACATAACCGCGGGCACGGCTTTCGAAAGATCATAACCCTGCAGGGGTGTTCCAACTTAGCCCATCACAAGCTCTCACGATTAGCTGAAGTGATAAATATAATATCATCACCCCTTATCTTAGGGAAAATCCGATCAGGCTCGGCATCCCGGTAGCACAAGTCATTTCGACAATGGTAAAACAAGTCCAGCAAGACCTCCCGGCGTGCCGACACCCTGATAGTAGCCGCGTGCATCTCGTCTCAGGCCACGTCCGGATGAGCGCTACGTACAGTACCGAAGACCCCATATAACTGGGTGGTACCGCAAGTGACTCTAGTTTGGGACCAACACCATCAGCACTGGCCCCCCCTGCTATGTAGAATTAAGAATCCTCGGGGACGCGACCCCCTATGCAATTTTAATTAATTAATTAAGTTGTTATTATGAGGCAAATTAAAACCAATGTTGGGCCTTGCTGGAGGAGTTTTACTCAAAGTCGAACTGTCAAGGGGTCCCCATTTCACCCATCGTGTAAGGAACGCAAAATCAAGGAACATAATGCCGGTTTATCGGCGCCTAAGGTGGCATGAGTGGAACAAAACACTGAGAAAAAAAGGCCAAGCCTTCCACCCATGCCCAGTATACAGGTGTGTTAATAATAATTATAGATATTGTGATATATCCAACAACAAGTTCCCTCCTGGAACGAACTTCATCTTCACCTGCAACTAACAACGCTATAAGAGGGGCTGAGCAAGCGGGGCTGAGCAAGCGGGTAACATAGCCAAACAGTGGTTTTGCTAGGAAGGTGTCAAGGTTAGAGGTTTCATGGCAACAAGGAGAGGCTGACATAAAAGATGGGTAGCGCGACATGTAATGATAGCATCGAGACAACTAAGCATGGCAATGGTAGTAAAGGTATCCAAGGGTATGATCATCTTGCCTGGGATTCCACAAGGGAGAAGAACGGATCCATGAAGTAGACGGAGCAACACAATCGAGCGAATCCTCACAACTCCGGATCGAAACCGAAGCTAACAAGAGAAGCAACCGGAAAGAAGCAAACAACACGGTAAACACACAATCATAAACATGGCATACGATGCACATCCAAATATGATGCATGCCCGGTTTAATTATGCATGGCATGGCAAGTGCACAAACAAATACTACAAGTTAAGTGGAGCTCAATATGCAACGAGTTGCATATTGACGAAACACCACATTTATTATTTAGTTGACTCTCGTTTATTTACAAGACAAGATTAAATGTTTTTAACATGGCAAGAGGTGAAGCATAAATAAACTACCTATTAAGACATTTTAAATGAGGCCGGAAATAACAACAACATATCCGGAAAATCCCCATGAGCATGTTTAATAATTATAAAGCAACAACAATTAAACATTTTAGTGTTGTTAACATGATGCGGATGACATGATCAAGTTTATGCAATTTTTTATTAAAAGGTTAACAAGAAGAGATATGAAGTATTTGTCACCGTGGTGGAATGAAAAAGGGGGCCACGGCAACGATCCGAAAATGATGCAACGGCATCATATCGGTGCCGGTAACTCGTCGAGAGTCCGGTGCAAAAGGAAAGATGGCGTGAGCGAGTCAAACGAGATGAAAGGTGGGTTGATCCCGTCACCGGGTTCCCACGAGTCGGCGACGAGGCAACCGAGGAACACGACAAACGGACGAAACGGCACGGAGCACACACAGGAAACAATTCATACAACACAACAAGCACTCCACGAGTCATCGTCACGGGGTTATACCTTCGGAACATCGTTTCGGGGCAGATCGAGATCGTCGCGGGACGTAGTGGAAGTAGCCGTTCTCGTTCGTAGTCGTACACGACGGTTTCGAGTGCTCCGGGCGTCGCGGTACTTGGCGCTTCAAAACGTTCAAAGGGGTACTTGGTGTTTTCGGCGACGGTAGTTGTTCACTTGACGGTTCGTAGGGGTACTTGGCGCATCCATCTTTTCCGGGCGACGGTAGTGGAACTCGTTCCGTAGTTGTTCATGTCATCGATGTCGGGGTACTTGGTCGGGTCGCCGTGTACTCGTTCATGTAGTCGTTCACGAAAATGGTCATGTAGCTGCTCGGGTCCGGACCTAGCGGTTCTTGGCGCTCCTGGTACTTGAGATAAACAAAAAAAACAGCAACAACAAAACAAAAGGAAAAAAAGGCTGCGGGGACGACGAGCTAGAAAAGAACGGGGCCGCCGGCTCCGTGCGCTGGATGGATGAGGCAGGGGCCAGGGAGGCGCTCGCGGACTGGAGGCGCAGACGAGGGACGGCGTGGGCCGGCCGTCTCCCTGGCTGGAGAGGAGGGGCGACGAGGGTGCGGTCGAAGCTGGAGAGGAGGCGCTCGGGCCGCTGCTGGCTGGCCGGTCTGGACGCGCAGGGCGCTGCAGAGGAACGGGGAGGCCGGACTGCGGTGGTTGCCGCGGAGCTGAAGACGGAGGCCTGCGGTGACGTGGTGGCGAGGACGGACGGAGGGAAGCCATGGCGATGCGGCCGTGGCGGAGCTCGGGCACACGGGAGGGTGCGACACCGCGTCGCTGGAGGAGGGCCGACGAGGGCGCTCTGGCCGCGGGCTTCGCGGCGCAGCTGGGTGCGGGCGCCAAACGAGGCGTCCTGGCGGCGGTCGCAGCAGGGAACGGAGGGAGGAAAGGAGAGCACCGGGCTTTGGCCTTGACGAGAGCGAGGAGGCTCGGGGGGGATCGGGCGCTGCTGCCTGGAGGCACCGCGGCCTAGCGCTCGGGAGATGGAGAGGTGAGCGAGGGAGAGAGAAAGGGATCGAGGGCCAGAGGGGATCGGGGAAGAGGGTTGCGGGCGAACGAGAGGGTGGCGGCGGGGGAAAGGAGAGCAAGGGGAGAGACTCTCGGGCTAGGGTTTAGGGGAGTTGGAATGGGCTGGAGGCCAGATGGGCCTGAGCCGGTTGGGAGGAGAGGGAGGCCTGGTGCGGCTGGAGGGAGAGGTGAGGGCGCTGCGGGCCTGGCTGAGAGGGAGGCACAGGCCCAGATGCCGGCTGGGCTCTTCCTTTTTATTTGATTTTTAGCAGAAAATACAATAGAGAGAAGAAGAGAATGAGGAGGGAGGTTAGGGAAAAAAATAACACATGGGACTATTTTTCTCGGGCATCATAAAAAGGGCACGGTCCGAGAAAAATAGAAAAGGCGTGATCGGAAAAATAATTCAAACATATTTGAATTTAATTCAAATAGTTTGAACTAAGACTTGATTATTGAAGTGTCCAAAAATGTTCGAATTTTCGGAGGAACCTCGATAAATAGGAAAAGAATTATAGGGAGGGTTTTGACGGTGAAACTTGAATCAAAAGATGTCTGGAGAATAAAAGCAAGTGTGTTTGAGTAATTCCAAAGAATGGAATATTTATTATATAGCTCCCTAAATATTGGGATGATATGTTTTAAAGAGAAGACAATTCTTCCCTCGATTTAAATGGACCGAAGGTCCACACGATTTATTGGTTGAGATGCAAAAATAAATATGACATGATGGCATGATGACATGATGCAATGCAAAAATAAATAACACAAGCACAAAAGAAACACACGGGCAACCCGGAACATCTGGAATCTTCTGGAATCTTCTGGGACGTCGGTCTCGGGCGTCACAACTCTCCCACACTAACAGAGGATCTCGACCCGAGATCCTAGAGATAGCACCGGGTAAAATGGAAAAAGAAGAGGTAAAACAAAGTTGCTTCTTTGACAGACGAGTGAAACCAAGAACCTTGAGAGGTTGAACAATCTTGGAAGAAAGAATGCAACGGAGATGAACGAAGATGAAAACACTCCGTTAGAAAAGAGGAACAAGGAACACAAAGATAACCTTGTAGGTTGAAAGACATGAAGCAAGAGCTTACGAACCAAAAGAATGTGAAACTGCAATGGTATAGCCAAGGAATAAGAATGACAGAATTTGGACAGCACTCCGTTTGAAAATGGAAGGAATTAACAAGAACTTGAGGAGATGGAACGATACTTGATGAAAACAACAACACATTGCCTTCGAACAATTGAAAGAATGTCACGAGGGGTAAGAAGGATTCAGACAACACTCCGGTTAAAAGACAAGCAAGGGAAGAATATGATCTTGATAAAAACGAGATGATGGTTAAAGAGAGCAACATCACAATGCCTCCGGAATGAAAGAATAGCATATAATTCAATGAAAGAATTGAACGGAGAAGAAAAGGACAACTTCTCTCAAAATTAATTGAAAGAGCATCCTTACGAAGAAGGGTTGAACGTGGTTGATGGAAAATCAACAACGAAACGAATAAGCTTCATGTGGGCTTATGGAAAACATCTCAAAGTTATGAGGTTACAACCAGCCACTGACGAAAACATCTGATTGGATTGAGATCAACAAGGAGACGAAAAACTTATCTCCTCGGAAGGATTAATGAAGAACTTGGGTCATTTATAAGCACCACAATAGCAACAATTCTTAGGGAAAGCTTTTAGGTGAAATACAACCCAAGATAACTCCAACTAATAATTAAAGGGTTGAAAAGATCTCCTGAACAAGGAAATTATGGGTTTAAATATCTCATTCTTGATAACTCGTGAATCATGAAACATGAAGGAATTGACAAGAATGACATAACACCATCTGAAAAGATAAGGTAGAACGGATTGCAATTCGGAATGCATGATGAAGAATGCTTGAGATCCAACAAAAATCTTGATGAAGACTTCAAGGATGAATTAAATGATGATGAACCACCATGAGAACTCCGGTAATGAAAGCATGAGAAGTGAAAGATGAAAAGAATAAGATTCAAGGCCTGCGATGAATTAGATGTAGCTTTGAAATGATATAATTGAAATACTTGGAGCTCCGGAAAACAAGATGAACAACTTAGAACCAAAGATATGATAGATGAACAAGCTCCGGAAAACAAAAATTAACCTCTTGGAAGAAACTAGAATAAGATTTATGTTATGCATATCCTTCACCAATTTAAATTGATGACAATCAAAGGATTTGGCATACTACTTATACTCGTTGCAAAGAATTAAAGAGAGATCTAGCACAAGCTTGGATAAATCTTCAACGAACCACCGGTAGGATTGTGAAAAGAACAAATGAATTAAAACGATAACAACGGAAGAGAAAACTTGAATGAACCACCGTAAAAATATGGAGACAAACGAAGAGGCATCAATGAAGAATATTTGGAGGACGAAGTTGAAAACTGCGAACGAAGAGATATTCTGAAAAGATGGCCTTCGGAGGAACACAAAGAAAATAATTCATGAAATGCTTCGGATGGCATAAAAGAATTCCTCACAAACGGAACAATAATGAGGATGGTATGAAGCTAGAACCACGAATCTTGAGAGAACGGGCCAAGATTTAAGAGAAACACTTCTTCGATCTCCAAAAGCTGAGAATGAAGACGAGAAATGCCATGAAGAATTTCGAGATACTCCGGACTAATGACAAGAGGAAGGTGGAGCTAAAGATGGAAATAATTGAAAACAAGCTTGGAGAAGGCATGTGACTGATGCAGATCATTCTTACGTCACACTTTGAAAAGAATTTGAGTATAACTCCGGAAAAATTAGAAGAGTCAGGTAAGTTCCTGGGAAAAGACATATGGGTTAGGGCCCACTAAAGAAATCACCGTTGAAAGGATTGCTTAAGAGATATTGCACCGGTTGAATTAAATGGCTTGAATAAGGAGACAAAGCTCAAAATAATTTGAACGAAATAAGAATTGAAACACGAATCTTCTAAGATATCATCAGCACTCCGTATATGAATAGCAAGAGGAGAATGATTAATTGGTGCACCAGAATAAGAAAGCATTGTGACATGAGGAAAAAGGATAAGATCAACACCGAAATCTTGAATTAGATTCACCGGCAGAATTAGAGAACAAAAGAATGATGAACTTGAAGCTCTTTAGCAACTTCACAATAAATCACCGGATAAGAACATTAAAGGAAAAGAATGAAGAACCATCACATGAATAAAATCGATACATCATCTGAGAATTCTGGCTCCAAGAAGAAAAAAGGGTGGGAGGGTGGGTAAAACAAAGACAACTTGAGATGATTGAAACAGACACTTCGTCAGATTTCTCAACGACGTCCGTATTGAATAACTTGAAGAGAAGGCACACCGGTTGAAAGGATTAACATGACAATCTCGATGGTGAAGAAGAATTAGCACTCCCATAGAAATATGAGAACACCGATTAGGAAAGGTATGGAATCAACATTTGACATCAAAGCAACTCGAATACCGGAATCAAAACAAGAACAAAGGATAGATGTGTAGCAGCCTAATCTTCACAATATCATTCGAACAGAGACTTGAACGAATGAATTCCGTAGGTACATCAACTTGTCGAGAAGCCACTTGGAGAACAAAATGAAAATAAAAAGGAACAAGGAACAGATAGAACAAATACAAGATAGAAGCTTCGTTCGACATCTTCGTGATGAAAGCTCATGGAACGTGTTACGAAAGGGTTTTGCAATCCCCGGATCAGCATAGCCAAGGACCCTTTAAGATGCAACTCCCGATCAGAACAAGCCCATAAAACCACTTCACTCAATGTAGAACCCCGAACTTCATATCGTGCCTCCGTTGGAAGAATGCCTAGAACTACTGGATGAACCCACTTATTAATTTCCGAAAGTTTCCAGTTATGCAATCAGGTGTTGGGGATACAGGGGAAGCACCGCACACTCAACTCTAAACCTACATCCAGTTGTATCCATCCTTCAACACATAACCAGTTGTTCTCGGAAACCGTTTACCTCGGACCTTCGAAACGCATCCACTATACAAGCTATGGCAATACTCTCGAACTACCTCCCCAGTACAGGGTGATGTCGGGGTTATCTTGCCACTAACCGCATAGGAGAGTTTTTGATGTCGGCCGTCTTAAGTATTCTAGTACTGCCGCGATGGATTTGTGACGACAACACCTCGGAGCTCAACTCCCCGGGATACTGCCACAAGCCCTAATGACAGGAGGCATCGAGAACAATGTTCTCGTCACAAAGACATCGAAACAATCCAAACAATACTCGCGAGATCCTAAAAAAAATTGGTGCGATTTTTGAAAGTAGAAGAGACAAGAGTAATCGTCAGGAGTCCTCACCAGAATGAAAAGAGATGAGGAGCAAAAGAATTCCTACTCTCCGATATATATATAGGACTCAAAACATTTTCAGTGTGTGCCTAGACTCAACCGTCAACGATTCGATCAATCAGTGGGGGCTTCTAGGTCGGAGAAGGCTCTGAATACCAACTTGTAATGCCCAGGATGGGACTATACCTCCTACGTGTCGAGGCACGACTTATAGGGATAAGCCCATCCTAGAATGATCTCAAGTTTGGTATCTTCGCACGACTCATGTAAAAGAGGGATTAAATTGCAAAAGGAGATAGTTGGCTTACACTCGCCACTTCACACAATACATTACATGAGCAAAACATCATTCAAAACATCACAACCCGACTACGGGCGAAGATCCAAAAGAAAGATACCAAAACAACATAAAGCCACGGGTCAGGATCGAATCCTAGTAGAAACCACTACTGATCGTCGAAAACGTCACAAGCAAACGGCCACAATCTTCATTGAGCTCCCAGTGTAGAACTTGAACCAGCTCCTGCATCGAACTCGGCTGAACCTGCATCTGGTGTTGTAGTATCTGTGAGCCACGAGGACTCAGCAATCCCATAACCATGGGTATCAAGACTAGCAAAGCTTTATGGGTAGGAAGAGGTAAAGTGGTGAGGTTGCAGCAGCGGCTAAGCATAATATGGTGGCTAACTTACGAGTACCAGAATAAGATGAGCATCTACGCAAACGGTCGCAGAAGGTGATCGCTAAAGATCCTGAACTACATACGGTCAAACATAACCCCACCGTGTTCTCTTCTCAAAGTGAAAAGAGACAGTCACGGTTACTCACACAGTTGTGTGTTTTACTTCGGATCCTCTGTCAAGTTTTCTACAACCGGACATTAACAAATTCCAATCTGCCACATAACCGCGGGCACGGCTTTCGAAAGATCATAACCCTGCAGGGGTGTTCCAACTTAGCCCATCACAAGCTCTCACGATTAGCTGAAGTGATAAATATAATATCATCACCCCTTATCTTAGGGAAAATCCGATCAGGCTCGGCATCCCGGTAGCACAAGTCATTTCGACAATGGTAAAACAAGTCCAGCAAGACCTCCCGGCGTGCCGACACCCTGATAGTAGCCGCGCGCATCTCGTCTCAGGCCACGTCCGGATGAGCGCTACGTACAGTACCGAAGACCCCAGATAACTGGGTGGTACCGCAAGTGACTCTAGTTTGGGACCAACACCATCAGCACTGGCCCCCCCCTGCTATGTAGAATTAAGAATCCTCGGGGACGCGACCCCCTATGCAATTTTAATTAATTAATTAAGTTGTTATTATGATGCAAATTAAAACCAATGTTGGGCCTTGCTGGAGGAGTTTTATTCAAAGTCGAACTGTCAAGGGGTCCCCATTTCACCCATCGTGTAAGGAACGCAAAATCAAGGAACATAATGCCGGTTTATCGGCGCCTAAGGTGGCATGAGTGGAACAAAACACCGAGCAAAAGGCCAAGCCTTCCACCCATGCCCAGTATATAGGTGTGTTAATAATAATTATAGATATTGTGATATATCCAACAACAAGTTCCCTCCTGGAACGAACTTCATCTTCACCTGCAACTAACAACCCTATAAGAGGGGCTGAGCAAGCGGGGCTGAGCAAGCGGGTAACATAGCCAAACAGTGGTTTTGCTAGGAAGGTGTCAAGGTTAGAGGTTTCATGGCAACAAGGAGAGGCTGACATAAAAGATGGGTAGCGCGACATGTAACGATAGCATCGAGACAACTAAGCATGGCAATGGTAGTAAAGGTATCCAAGGGTATGATCATCTTGCCTGGGATTCCACAAGGGAGAAGAACGGATCCATGAAGTAGACGGAGCAACACAATCGAGCGAATCCTCACAACTCCGGATCGAAACCGAAGCTAACAAGAGAAGCAACCAGAAAGAAGCAAACAACACGGTAATCACACAATCATAAACATGGCATACGATGCACATCCAAATATGATGCATGCCCGGTTTAATTATGCATGGCATGGCAAGTGCACAAACAAATACTACAAGTTAAGTGGAGCTCAATATGCAACGAGTTGCATATTGACGAAACACCACATTTATTATTTAGTTGACTCTCGTTTATTTACAAGACAAGATTAAATGTTTTTAACATGGCAAGAGGTGAAGCATAAATAAACTACCTATTAAGACATTTTAAATGAGGCCGGAAATAACAACAACATATCCGGAAAATCCCCATTAGCATGTTTAATAATTATAAAGCAACAACAATTAAACATTTTAGTGTTGTTAACATGATGCGGATGACATGATCAAGTTTATGCAATTTTTTATTAAAAGGTTAACAAGAAGAGATATGAAGTATTTGTCACCGTGGTGGAATGAAAAAGGGGGCCACGACAACGATCCGAAAATGATGCAACGGCATCATATCGGTGCCGGTAACTCGTTGAGAGTCCGGTGCAAAAGGAAAGATGGCGTGAGCGAGTCAAACGAGATGAAAGGTGGGTTGATCCCGTCACCGGGTTCCCACGAGTCGGCGACGAGGCAACCGAGGAACACGACAAACGGACGAAACGGCACGGAGCGCACACGGGAAACAATTCATACAACACAACAAGCATTCCACGAGTCATCGTCACGGGGTTATACCTTCGAAACATCGTTTCGGGGCAGATCGAGATCGTCGCGGGACGTAGTGGAAGTAGCCGTTCTCGTTCGTAGTCGTACACGACGGTTTCGAGTGCTCCGGGCGTCGCGGTACTTGGCGCTTCAAAACGTTCGAAGGGGTACTTGGTGTTTTCGGCGACGGTAGTTGTTCACTTGACGGTTCGTAGGGGTACTTGGCGCATCCATCTTTTCCGGGCGACGGTAGTGGAACTCGTTCCGTAGTTGTTCATGTCATCGATGTCGGGGTACTTGGTTGGGTCGCCGTGTACTCGTTCATGTAGTCGTTCACGAAAATGGTCATGTAGCTGCTCGGGTCCGGACCTAGCGGTTCTTGGCGCTCCTGGTACTTGAGATAAACCAAAAAAACAGCAACAACAAAACAAAAGGAAAAAAAGGCTACGGGGACGACGAGCTGGAAAAGAACGGGGCCGCCGGCTCCGTGCGCTGGATGGACGAGGCAGGGGCCAGGGAGGCGCTCGCGGACTGGAGGCGCAGACGAGGGACGGCGTGGGCCGGCCGTCTCCCTGGCTGGAGAGGAGGGGCGACGAGGGTGCGGTCGAAGCTGGAGAGGAGGCGCTCGGGCCGCTGCTGGCTGGCCGGTCTGGACGCGCAGGGCGCTGCAGAGGAACGGGGAGGCCGGACTGCTGTGGTTGCCGCGGAGCTGAAGACGGAGGCCTGCGGTGACGTGGTGGCGAGGACGGACGGAGGGAAGACATGGCGATGCGGCCGTGGCGGAGCTCGGGCGCACGGGAAGGTGCGGCACCGCGTCGCTGGAGGAGGGCCGACGAGGGTGCTCTGGCCGCGGGCTTCGCGGCGCGGCTGGGTGCGGGCGCCAAACGAGGCGTCCTGGCGGCGGTCGCAGCAGGGAACGGAGGGAGGAATGGAGAGCACCGGGCTTCGGCCTTGACGAGAGCGAGGAGTCTCGGGGGGGATCGGGCGCTGCTGCCTGGAGGCACCGCGGCCTAGCGCTCGGGAGATGGAGAGGTGAGCGAGGGAGAGAGAAAGGGATCGAGGGCCAGAGGGGATCGGGGAAGAGGGTTGCGGGCGAACGAGAGGGTGGCGGCGGGGGAAAGGAGAGCGAGGGGAGAGACTCTCGGGCTAGGGTTTAGGGAAGTTGGAATGGGCTGGAGGCCAGATGGGCCTGAGCCGGTTGGGAGGAGAGGGAGGCCTTGTGCGGCTGGAGGGAGAGGTGAGGGCGCTGCGGGCCTGGCTGAGAGGGAGGCACAGGCCCAGATGCCGGCTGGGCTCTTCCTTTTTATTTGATTTTTAGCAGAAAATACAATAGAGAGAAGAAGAGAATGAGGAGGGAGGTTAGGGAAAAAAATAACACATGGGACTATTTTTCTCGGGCATCATAAAAAGGCCACGGTCCGAGAAAAATAGAAAAGGCATGATCAGAAAAATAATTCAAACATATTTGAATTTAATTCAAATAGTTTGAACTAAGACTTTCTTATTGAAGTGTCCAAAAATGTTTGAATTTTCGGAGGAACCTCGATAAATAGGAAAAGAATTATAGGGAGGGTTTTGACGGTGAAACTTGAATCAAAAGATGTCTGGAGAATAAAAGCAAGTGTGTTTGAGTAATTCCAAAGAATGGAATATTTATTATATAGCTCCCTAAATATTGGGATGATATGTTTTAAAGAGAAGACAATTCTTCCCTCGATTTAAATGGACCGAAGGTCCACACTATTTATTGGTTGAGATGCAAAAATAAATATGACATGATGGCATGATGACATGATGCAATGCAAAAATAAATAACACAAGCACAAAAGAAACACACGGGCAACCCGGAACATCTGGAATCTTCTGGAATCTTCTGGGACGTCGGTCTCGGGCGTCACATGTTGCAACATTGTTGAAGCGTCCGGGCATCATAGCATCGCTTTGCCGTCGAAGCAGTTGGGTTTCCGCCGTCGAGCGCCATAGCACTGCTCACGCTCTCACACTACATGCACAACAGTCGGACTACCATCGCATGGTCGCCTGTGTAAGTTCTTTTTTGGGATATACTGCCATCCAGAGTTGACGTATCACGTGCTCCCTCCGTTTCCAATATTTATCTTTCTAGACCTTTCAAATTAACTACAATATATGAATGTATGTAGACATATTTTAAAGTGCAGATTCGCTCATTTTGCTTCATATGTAGCTACTTGTTGAAATCTCTGAAAATATAAATATTTGGGTAAGGACGGAGTATGTATGTGTGCATGCAAAAAAGTGTGACCCAAGCCAACCTATCACCACTTGATGCATCCATCGGTGGGACAGTACTGTAGCCGGGAAGTTGGGGGAGTAACTAGTTAGCGAGCGCTCCTTCGGGAGGCTCGCAATGATCAGCGTCACTTGGCGCGCTCTCAGCCATTCGCCACAAGTCGCGCCCTGGGCCCTCCCTCCGTTTTTTTATTTTTCCGCACGTGTTTTCGGCTTTTTAAACGGTTTTGCCCTTGGTTGTTTCGACGTTTCGGTTTTCCACCGGTTTTCCTTAGCTTTTCGATCAAAAAAATTCGAATTTGTTTTGCCCGAAAAACGTTTTTTTCGTGAGAGTCACGGTTTTGCTTTCACGAGAGTCACAACCGTGCCTCTCGGAAACTAAAAAAATGAGTTTTCTATTTTTTTTGCCTTTCGCGAGAGTCACGGTTTTGCTTCCGCGAGAGACACGGTTGTGCTTTAGCGAAAGTCACGGTCCTGCCTCTCGAAAACGAAAAAACAAACATGTTTTCTGTTTTTTCTTTCTTTCGCGAGAGGCACGATTTTGCTTCGGCGAGAGGCACGGTGGTGCTTTCACAAGAGTCGCGTCCGTGCCTCTCGAAAACAAAAAAAAAAACACGTTTTCTGTTTTTTTTTCTTTCGCGAGAGTCACGGTTTTGTTTCCGTGAGAGGCACAGTTGTACTTTCGCGAGAGTCACGGCCGTGCCTCCTCGGAAACGGAAAAAAACGTGTTTTCTCTTTTTGTTTTCTTCCGTGAGAGTCACGGTTTTGCTTCCCCGAGAGGCACGTTTGTGATTTCGCGAGAGGCACGGGCGTGCCTCTTTCAGAAAGGCACTAGTAGATAAAGGGACATCAGACCCGGTTTGTTAGGGCCTTTAGCCCCGGTTCCTGAACCGGGACAAAAGTGTCGGTACTAATGCCCTGACCCTTTAGTCCCGGTTCGATCCAGAAACGGGGCAGATGGGTGTCCACGTGGCCAGTGCGCCGAGCCCAGGCAGGAGGGGCTTTGGTCCCGGTTGGTGGCACCAACCTGGACCAAAAGGCATCCACGCGTCAGCATTTCTATGGCTGTGGTTTTTGATTTTTTTTGAAAGGGGAGGGGGGGTTGGAGGTTTTGGGGGATTAATTTAGGTGTTTCATATTGTGTTAGCTAGCTAATTAATAGAGAGAAGTGTCCTCTCTTATGTCCGTGCTTGGTCGACAGAGAGGACTAGACACGCTAGCTAGCTAGCTAGTAAGCAAACGAAGGAAACAGAAGATCGTAATCAACATATATATATATATATATATATATATATATATATATATATATATATATATATATATATATATATATATATATATATATATATATACAGAGAGAAGTAATATCGACCACCTCTTCTTCTCCGAGAGATTGGTCGAACAACAATTTCTCGTATATCTATCCGACAGTACCGGGTACATATACACAATAATTATCTCTTACAAATATAATCTCATATACGATGGACGCATGGTCCACATAGTATTCTCCGTCTGGCGCGATCACGTGTTTAAGGAAGAATGCCGCCAATTCATCTTGAGTTGCTCGCAGACGATCTGGTGTTAGGAGTTCATCCCGCATCCGAAACATCTAATTTCAAGAAGGGGGTCAATACATGAAATGATGCTATAAAATTGTGAATATTATTAATTAATTGCTTACGCACTTCAAATGATGGTAATGAAATAAAATTGTGAATATTATTAATTGCTTACGCACTTCAAATTGTGCTTCAGAGTAGCCCCGCTCAAAGGTCGAGTGGCGGATGGACTCGCAAATGTAGTATCCACAATAATCATTCCTGGGTTCCTGCCACAACCACTTTACAAGAAATAGAGGTCAATCAAACTGATAAGCAAGAATGCCAGATGGTATTGATGAAACTAGCGCTTGAATCAAGATATCGGAGATGCGCGGAACATGCTACTATATAGTACTTACTTTCGGGTGTCTAAATTCTTGCTCTTCGGCAGTCCCGGAGCTTTTTTGGTGAATTTTCTCCAAACCCTGCCAGACAAAGAAAACAATTACTTGATATCAGAAATGAACAAAGTTGCTGATATGCATGGTGGATAATATTGATCGATTTAACTTACCTGTCGAGCATTTGAGTCATGTCCGCATACTCCTCGGGATCTTAACGTTTAGAGTCCAAGATAGTTACTACTCCCTTCTCAAGCTTAATCTCTAAGTGAATATAGTGGAAGCTGCGCACGCATGTATGAACTCATCAATTACATTACTATAACCTTGACTGATATATAAGGGAAACCAAATATGCACAAGACAGTAACACTCACTTGAAGTTGTAAGGAAAGAGTATTATATCTTTGTTTTCATTTACCACCAACGATCGTAGCAAGTTGGTCTCGGTATCTGAGGGACGCAATTTAACCTCGGTTGCATCTATGAGGTATGTGTTAATGAACCCAATATCACCGACTTGTCTTTTCTTCAATTCGACGAACTTCAATCTGCATATTATAGTGAGGATAATTATAAATACATGCAATGAAAGAGCTGAGGTATATAGAGAGACTTAATGACAGAAGTAGTACTACTTACAGACAGTAGCAGGTGACCGTTGCTTTATCGAGGGCCAATTGATTGAAAAACTGATAGAACTCCTCAAATGGAATAGGCAACAGTTCAATTCCAACGAGGTCATGCTCCGGTTTAACTCTCACATACAAACTATCCCTCCCCCAGACTCTCTGCAGATTTTCAAGTACCAATCATGCAATCTTCGCATATTCATTGATAGAGATCTTTCATTTTTGACGAGAGGCTTCCTGTACTCGTATCTTTGTATCTGCACCTCCAAGAAATCATAATGTACATCGTCGGACAGGTAATCTCCAAGATTGCTATAACCGGGCACCATCCTCGGATCATTATCGACCATGTCGTTAGACACCTTGAGCGGGGGGCACGATTCGTCCGCTTGTTCGCCGAGCTAGGCAATTTGTTTCCCAGCTCGTCCTTCTGCTAACCTTTGATCACTTTTAGTACTTCCCGGCCGCTTCGCTTCGTGAAATGACTTTTCAATCATGTGGTCATAGTTGTCCTTCGGCTTACTTTTCGCTGGTTTCTTCGGGGCAGCAAAAGTGCGCTTTGCTTTCACCGGATCTATCTTCTCCTCCGGAGGTGGATGTCTCTGTGCTTTCAACCCTTCAAGCCAGTCCTTCACTTCGCCTTGAGCGATCTTCGTGTTTTCCTCGTCGGACCTCTCGTATGGTAACTTCTCTAGAGGCGTGAGAGAAGGACCAAATCTGCATTGCCTCCCGCCTCTGGTTGTACTGCTAGACGTCGGCAGACCAGACGAAGCGGCTGTCTTCTTTCCTTGCTTACGCGCCGGAGCAGGAGCAGCCGGAGCGGCGGCAGGTCTCTTCCGCCCTTGCTGACTAGGCGGAGAAGGAGGAGCAGGCTGGCTGCTCGGGCGTGCCGGCGCAGGCGGAGAAGGAGGAGGCTGGCTGCTCGGGGGCGCCGGCACAGGCGGAGAAGGAGGCGGAGTGCCGCCACGCGCCGGAGAAGGAGCCGGAGTGCCCTGATCGTCACTCGTCGGAGGAGGAGACGGTGGAGGAGGCGGTGGAGGAGGCGGAGTGCCCAGACTCGCTGGATGAGGAGGTGGAGGACGCGGAGGCGTCCAGTTGAGAATGTTGATGAGGTCCTTCCGCCATAGGCATGGAGTCTTCAGTGAAGAACCCAGCCGAGTCTCCCCTTCACCGGTAGGGTGGTCAAGCTGGAGCTCCTCAAATCCCTCCGTAATTTCATCCACCATCACCCTAGCATATCCTTCTGGAATCGGCCGGCAGTGAAAAGTGTCGCCGGGTCCAGTAGGATAAACAGAGCCAGCAGCTGCCTTGACCTTGATATTTATCCACTGTGTCATAAGGTGGCAATTTTGTACCTTCGTGATATCATCCACGGGATACCTGGCAGTAGCCGTCAAGACATGCTCCGGCTGAAGCAGCTCGGTGGAAGCCACACTGCTTCTCCGCTGAGATGGCGGGGTAGCTTCGGGGGAAGCTTCGGCAATTCTTTTGTCCCGATTTGCTTCTCGTTCCTCTATCGCTTGTATTCTGGCCCGCAGCGCCTGCAGTTCGGTCTGCTGCATTTTCTTCCTCCTCTCGTGGCATTTGTAGCTGCCTGCGTCCGGAAACCCAGCACTCCACGGAAGGGAGCCTGGCGTGCCTCGTGTCCGTCCAGGGTGCTCAGGATTCCCGAGGGCCATTGTCAGCTCGTCGTTCTCTCTGTCGGGGAAGAACGTCCCTTCCTGCGCTGCTTTGATATAGTGCCGAAGCTTCCTAAGTGGTATTTCCAATTGCTTGTCGGTCCAAATGCACCTCCCTGATACAGGGTCCAAGGTTCCGCCAGCCCCGAAGAATCAAGTCCGGCAACGGTCTGGCCATTGCATTGTCTCTGGTTCAATCCCTTTCTGAAGCAGATCATTCTCAGCCTTGGCCCACTTAGGCCGGGCTCTGAGGTAGCCACCTGACCCCGTGCGATGGTGATGCTTCTTCTTCGCAACATTTATCTGGTTTGTCGCCGACATCTTCTTACTCTTTTCCGATGTCTTATAGGCCACAAATGCGGGCCAGTCATCTTTGATCTTCTCATATATGCCCACGAATTCTGGAGTCTCTTTATCGCGGACAAACTTATTCAGTTTTTTCTTCCATGCCCTGAATTGGTCTGCCATCTTTGTAAGAGCAGCAGACTTGATTAATTCCTCTTTAACTGAATTCGCCGGATCATCCTCTGGCGGTAGGATGAAATTTGACTTAAGCTCAGTCCAAAGATCTTCTTTCTGCATATCAGTGACATAAGACACCTGAGCGTCTTTTGCAGCCGGCTTTAACCATTGATGGATGCTGATCGGGATCTTGTCCCTAACCAGAACCCCGCACTGATTAACAAATGCGTTCTTTGTCCGGATGGGTTCAATCGGTTCGCCGGAGCGCGAGATTTCTGAGATCTCAAACTATTCATCCGGCCTCAACTTTTTCTTCGCGCCTCGTCTCTTTACCGAAGATTTGCTCGATCCGGAGGGCTAGAAAAAGGAACAAAGACGAGAGTTAATGAATGCATCAATTAACTAGTCAGCACATGCTTAACTAACATATATACCTCCTGGCCGGACTCGGTTCGGTCACCGGAGCCAGCATCACGGTCTCCTTCTTGCACCGGCATTGTGTCACCGGAGCCGTCCTCACGGTCTACTTCTTCCATGTGCATTGGTTCACCGGAGCCATCAATATCATAGCCTAGATCTTCCAGCAGCTCTCTTTCCACCAGCTCATTGGTGTCGTTGAGAAACATCAAGACGACTTCTTCTCGGTCTGCGATTATGTCCATCAACATCGCTTCTTGTGCTAGGTCTCGGGTGTTGTCGTCCATAGTTTCTACAAATATTTACAACATGCCAATTATTATTCAAACATGACATATGGATATATTAATGGCAAACATAGAACTAGCTTCGACTCTCAAGCCCTGGACGACCCTCGACTGCTCGGCGATCCACAACCCTAGACCCCCTCATGTCACATTTTGTCTAGTGTCAAAGGATTCAACAAAACCAATACTTCATCATTAGGCGAAAGTAACAGTCGCATGATGGTACGAAGCTCTCCAAAGTTATTTTGGAACGGAGTCCCAGATAGGATAATTCGTAACAAAAGACGAATTATCCTATCAGGAACTCCGTTCCAAAACAACTTTGCAGAACTTCGTACCAACATGCCCCGGTTACTTCTGGCAAATGATGAAGTCATGGATTTCTTCAATACTTTGACACTAGCTAGGCAACCTCTCGACCCCTCGACCCTTGACTGCTCGGTGATCCACAACCCTAGACCCCCTCATGTCACATTTTGTCTAGTGTCAAAGGATTCAACAAAACCAATACTTCATCATTAGGCGAAAGTAACAGTCGCATGATGGTACGAAGCTCTCCAAAGTTATTTTGGAACAGAGTCCCGGATAGGATAATTCGTAACAAAAGACAGATTATCCTATCAGGAACTCCGTTCCAGAACAACTTTGCAGAACTTCGTACCAACATGCCCCGGTTACTTCT